>JAUIMM010000128.1:19950000-20427500 GCA_031769625.1 Taudactylus pleione
GTGCGACAGGGCGGGAGTCCTGTGGAACCCTATGGACTTCGTAGAAATAGAGATAACAAGGGTAAGTTCTTACCATATCTCATATTTTCTACTTCAGGGTCCATAGGGTATCCACAGGATACCTTGGGGATGTCCCAAAGCAGTATCCTTTAAGGGTGGGGACGCTCCTGTGCAGAAAGGAGAATCCGCCGCCCGAAGGAAGCATCCTGAGAGGCGAAGGTGTCAAACCTGTAATACCTCACGAAGGTATGGACAGAAGACAACGTAGCAGCCTTGCAGATCTGAACTGCCGAGGCACCACGTCAAGCTGCCCACGAAGGACCCACAGACCTAGTGGAATGAGCCTTCAGATAAGGAGGGACCGGTAGGCCTTCATGAAGATAAGCTTCAGAAATAGCCATACGGATCCAGGCTGCCAAAGTTTGCTTTGAAGCAGGCCAACCCTTTTTACAGAAGCCATAGAGGACAACAAAGCGTCCGACTTCCTAAACAAAGAAGTGCGGTCCACATAAGTCCTTAAGGCCCGCACAACATCCAAAGAGGCCTCACCCGCGGAAAGACCCGGTGAGTTAAAGGCCGGAACAACTATTTCCTCGTTAACCTGAAACTGGGAAACAACTTTGGGGAGAAACTCGGGCCGAGTGCGGAGCACTGCCCTGTTCCCATGAAAAAACCAAGAAAGGGGGTCTACAAGAAAGAGCCCCTAACTCAGAAACACGTCTGGCTGAAGCATAGAAGGAAAACAGTCTTAGCTGTTAGCCATTTAATATCCACTGAGCCCAGTGGTTCAAACGGCGGTCCTTGGAGAGTCCTCAGGACCACAGCCAAATCCCAAGGCGCCACAGGTGGAACAAAGGGCGGCTGAATACGGAGAACACCTTGCATAAAGGTGCGCACATCCGGGATTGTAGCAATCCTACGGTGAAACCAGACAGATAGGGCCGAAACCTGTACCTTCAAAGAAGCAAGGCGAAGCCCATGATCTAGTCCCGCTTGCAGGAAGGCGAGAATCCGAGACAGACGAAACTCCCGCGGTGCATAACCTCTCGGTCGACACCACTGGAAGAACGTATGCCACACGCGATGGTATATCCTCGCGGAAGACGGTTTCCGAGCTCGTAACATGGTACACAGCATAGAGCTGGCAAACCCCCAGGACCTCAGCATGGCCGTCTCAACAGCCACGCCGCCAAAGACAGCCGAGTCAGGTCCGGGTGAAGACAAGGACCCTGAGACAGAAGGTCCGGTCGTAGCGGCAACCGCAGAGGACTGTCCACGGACAGACCCTGAAGGTCTGAGAACCAGTGCCGTCTGGGCCACGCGGGAGCTATCAACAGGAGCGTCCCTCCTTCCTGTTTGAATTTCCGGATTACCCGTGGAAGAAGGGAGACCGGAGGGAACAGGTATGCGAACCTGAACGTCCACCGGACGGACAGAGCATCCACCAGAGACGCCCCTTCGTCTCTTGTGCGAGACCCGTACACCGGCAACTTGTTGTTGTGCCGGGACGCCATGAGGTCGATTTCTGGAAGACCCCACCTGTCCACCAGTAGTTGAAAAACGTCCGGGTGCAGGGACCATTCCCCTGGATGAACGTCCTGGCGACTTAGAAAGTCTGCCTCCCAATTTAGCACTCCCGGGATGAAGACCGCTGATATGGCCGGAAGATTGCGCTCCGCCCAAACCAGGATCCGAGAGACCTCTACGAGAGCCGCCCGACTGCGAGTTCCTCCTTGCCTGTTTATGTAGGCCACGGTGGTAGCATTGTCCGACTGGACCTGCACCGGGTGACCCTGGAGAAACCGCTGTACCTGCAGGAGAGCATTGAAGACCGCACGGAGTTCCAAGATATTTATTGGAAGCTCCGCTTCTGTCGGTGTCCACCTGCCCTGGAACAAGTGTGGACCCGAAACTGCTCCCCAGCCCCGAAGACTGGCGTCCGTTGTCAACAGGACCCAATTTGGAACCCAGAACGGACGTCCCTTGTTGAGGTGGGTCATCTTTAACCACCACGCAAGGGACAGGCGAACCTCCGGGGTGAGCACAATCGTCTGGAACTTCAGAGACTGAGGCAGCCCGTTCCACTTGGACAGGATCAGGTGCTGCAGAGGTCTAGAGTGAAACTGGGCGTATTCCACCATGTCGAACACCGACACCATGGAGCCCAGTAACCTCATCGCCGAGTGTAAGGACACCCGGTGGCTGTGCAGACAACTGCGCACCCTTGACTGTAAAGCAGAGATCTTGTCCTCCGTCACGAAGATCCTTTGCTGTCCCGAGTCCAATAAGGCTCCAAGATGCAGAATCCTCCGAGACGGGATTAGAGTGGACTTCTGCCAGTTAATTAGCCAGCCGTGCCGTTGCAGCAGTGCAATGGTCAGGTCCAAGTGGTGTAACAGGAGCTCTGGAGATCCTGCCACCAATAACAGGTCGTCCAAGTACGGCAACATGCGGACTCCTTGCAGCCGCAGAGAAGCCGCCATGACCGCCATAGCGTCCTGTATGTCCAATGACACCATGTAGTCCCCAGGTTCCAGCGCCAGAATGATGGACCGTAGGGTCTCCATCCGAAACTTCGGGACCCGCAAAGACTTGTTGAGTGCTTTGAGGTTGAGAATCGGACGATATGACCCATTGGGTTTCTGTACCAAAAATAGATTTGAATAGAAACCCTGGCCCCTCTGGGAGAATGGAACAGGCACTATAACTCCAGCCTGGAGCATAGTGTGCAATACCTTCCGCAGCTCCGTAGCCTTGTTCCGGTCTGATGGTAGACCCGTGGTGAAGAATCGAGCCGGGGGTCTGTGCCGGAAGGAGAGGGCGTACCCGTGAGAGACCACCTCCAGAACCCAAGTGTCTGTCGTAGTGAACGACCAACACCGGGAGAACTGCAGCAGGCGGCCTCCCACCCTGGGATCCCCCAAGGGGAGACCCGGACCGTCAGGCCGCAGGCTTGTCATCTGGCTTGGGGGCCGGACGTCTGGTACTCCATGCCTGTTTCCGGGGCTTGCCCGATTTCTTAGGGCCAGCCTGTCGAGGAAACGACTGTGGTTTGGGCCTGCCCTGGGCCCTAGATGACCGAAAGGACGATGGTCCAGAACCAGAAGGAGCAGCGGCCGACGGGAGACAAGCAGATTTGGCTGCCGCCAGCGTGGCCACAATCTTATCCAGATCCGGACCGAAGAGAACTTCTCCGGTAAACGGCAACGCTTCCAGACCTTTCTTGGATCTGCGTCCGCCTTCCAGGATCGCAGCCACAAGGTGCGACGAGCAGCTACCGCTGCTGAAGAAATTCTAGACACCAGAGTACTAATGTCTAGAGCCGCCTCGTTGATGTAGGTGGCCGAATCACGGAGATTGCCAATCAACTCCGCTTGTTCGGCCGGACAGTCGGATTCAAAAGAAGCCTCTAATGAATCCGCCCAGCGCTCCATCGCTCTGGCAACCCAGCAAATAGCCATAGCCGGCCGTGCTGCCCCCCCTGCAAGGGAATAAGCGGACTTCAGGCAGATTTCTACCTTGCGGTCCGTAGCATCCTTAAGGGAGGACATGGATGGCATCGGCAATGTGGCACTACGGACAAGACGGGTCACGTGAGAATCCACCTGTGGAGGGGATTCACACTTAGCAAAATAATTATCCGCGAACGGATAAGCCACCGCCAGGCGTCTCTGCGGCTGGTATCTTTTGCCAGGTTGTTTCCACGCCTCCTCTAAATGGTCCACCAACTGACCCGAAAGAGGAAAGACTGTGGCATCGCCCTTCACATCTTTGAAAAAGGCATACTTAGATTTAGCCGCTGGGGGAACTTCGTCCTCAATCACCAAGGCTGTGCGGACCGCCCGAATAAGTCCAGGAATATATACTTTGGACTTAGCATCAGCGTCCTTAGTATGGAAAGGTTCCTGATCGTAAGGATCCAGAATCTCCCCATCATCAGACGTCCCTTCGTCATCCTCATAAGGAGCGGACAGAGACGCCACCGGCCTTTTATGAGGCCGCATCACAGACTCCCCTTGCAATACATCCGACAAGTGCTGTAAAGAACTCGTCAGGGAGTTAACCCACGCTGGCTCCTGAGAACCCGGGAGCGGGGAAATAGGGAGACTGTGGGGTACCACCAATTGTCGTGGGAACCCCTGCATGGGTGACGACACCACAGACTGCTGGGACAAACCCATCGGAGTAAACGCGGGCTGCGGAGCTAACTGGCCCACTAAAGCTGTTAACGCCTGAGCGAAACAAGCCCAGGGCGGCTCCTGTACCGGTGCTGTAACCGTAATAGGCCGCGCCATGGACAACACTGCCGGCAAAGGCCCTCCGCGCTACCCTCCCCCTCCGCTAACGGTACTTTGCACGTGGTACACTGTAGCCGGAGGGGAAAATCACTTTCAGACATGATGGCACCACGTATGTGACCTCTCTCACCAATTAAGTATTAAATAGGCGAGAGACCACCCTGCAGCACCGCACCGCAAGGGCTTTAGCAGAAAGAACAGGGACAGTAATAAAGCTGACAGTTTAGTGAAGAATAGTTACAGGCAGCGCTAGCACAGTCACATACAATGCAGAGAAATAACAATTCCTGCACTAACAGCGCTGATCACTCAACTACACAGACACAGGGCCTGGTAGGACACAGCGCTGCATACACAGACCTGAGCCACAGCGGAGGAGAGGTATGCGGGGGGACCCAGACCACGATGCTTCCTTCCAGACTTCCAGCAGCGTTCACCATGCGTTGCAGAGAAGATGGCCGCCGAGGAGCAGAGAGAAGCTGGCCTGGGGGAGGAGCGCTGACACAGGACCAGTCAGCACAGTGCAGAGAGGGCTGTGTGCAGCGGGGGAGGCGCCGGCTGTGAGACAGGGAAGGCGCGCTCCCCTGGCATGCATTTAACCCCTGGGACGCCGCAGCGCTACCGCTCTGCTGCGGTCCGCTGTCCCAGGGGGTAGTGGAAGCGCAGGTTGGTCGCCTGGCTCCACGCTGCAGCCAGTCCCCAGGGAGCCCCCTGCCTGGGGACTTAGGACCATGTGATCAGCGGGGACCCACCGCGGGACCCCGCTGCTTACCTCTGTCCCCCTTGAATCCGGCCATGGTCCGGAGCATCTGGGGTCACCGCTAGCTGTGACCCCAGACGCCCACCAGCATCCCCGGATCAGTACCGGCGTTCTGGTACCGGCGGGGTGTAGGGAAGACAGCATGGACGTCAGGACTGACTGTCCATGCTGTTCATCCAGATGTGCAGCCACAGCTGCATGAAGAAAAAGCTTCAGGGGCTCTTCTAGCCCCCACTCCAACAGGTGCACCCGACTCCGGCCGGGCACCAAACTAAACTGAGGTGCCTTGGCCTGGGGGCGGGGTATAGGAGGGGGACCTAGTGCATCCTGGGAGGCTGAAAGCTTAACTCTTTGGTGCCCTGCGACTGACGTCACACCTATACCCCAAGGTATCCTGTGGATACCCTATGGACCCTGAAGTAGAAATTTCCCGTTTTCAAGGACGAGGTCCTATACTGTGACCACTTTTTCAAACAATCCTGCAAGCAAATAAGCATACACTGCTTCTCCAACTTCTCCCAGTCTCCATAATATCACCACAAAATCTAAAATACAACACGGACTGAGCACCATCACAATTCTGGCATGCAACTCTGCAGCAGCCTCTCTGTCTCCTGTCCTGTTCAACGTATCAGTTAACTGGGGCAGACACGTGAAGATCTGGATGGTCAATATAGATATTGTCTACCAAATGATCATTCAGAATGATCAAAATCAAATCCAATCAACTGACGTTTATCAAAAGTATACATGTGAAAAATCAGACATGGCTTATTAGTATGTCTTCTGTTCAGTCATACTGATAGCTGAATGGTAAGATGGGTTTAATATGACTGTGTGCTTGTGCTTGCAAACTGCTCACCATGTAGCTAGCACTGACACATGAGATTGTCGGCACCTACAAGTTGTTTGCAGTTGTTTGTCCTGCAAATATTGTTATACAATTATGAATAATACTTCATACTTGCCGACTATCTGGCTGCTCCTTCCGGGAGGGAGCAGCCAGATCGGCAGAACAGGGGGCGTGTCCGGCAAAAGGGGGCGTGTCCAGATGGGCTGAGGTAGTTTTGCGGGCGTGACAGGGGCGGGGCCATTCGATTGCATCATTTTGGTCCCGCCCCCGCTACACAATGCCGAAAAAACAGGCATTGTGAAGCAGGGGGCGGGGCCAAAATTACGCGATTAATCGCATCAGCGGCCTCCCCGCTGTGGGGGTTTAACAGGTATTGGCGGGGGGGGGTCAGGAGAACGGCGGCAGGTGGGAGGCTTACCTGCCTTTTCGGGGGGCGCGGGAACTGTACCCATTTATCGGGAGGCTCCCGCCCGAATCGGGAGAGTAGGCAACCCTGGCATACTTTGAATGTTGAGGCTTCATAAACAATTATATCCCTTCCATAGCTAAACAAAAAAAAAGCATGAAAACCTACTGACATGTTTAGAAGTTGGCAATTACTAGGTGCTATGATGTTTAAATTGTATGGTTGCCTGAGCAGCTAATCATCACTTATGCTAGGCATACACTATACAATTATCTGTCAGATATCTGTCCAATCTGGCTGGTTGGAATGAAAATCTGGTAATGTATGGGAGCAAATGAAAATCGATTATATGGTTTTAAACAATGGAAAATAGACAAAAACGATTGTTCAAATTGGTTGAATTAGTTTTATTTAACCAATTTGGCTGAACGTCCATTTTTGTCTGTTTTTCAGTGTTTATGAGCCAATTTTCGCTTGTAATTTGCTCCCATATATTACCAGATTTTCATTCCAACCACCCAGATTGGACAGATATCTGACAGATAATTGTATAGTGTATGCCTAGCATTAGGGGTATATATACTAAAGGTTGATTTTAATTGATTTTAACTGGTTTAAAATCAACGAAAATTAATCAAAATAGATCAACATCGATGTTGTGTGATTTAGCCCCAGAAACACATTTACTAAAACTTAAAAAAACAAATTAAAAATAGTCTGCTAGTAAAAGTGTGATTTAGCCCCAGAAACACAACATTGCTGTTGATCGATTTTGACTGATTTTAAATCGATCAACATTGACCTTTAGTAAATATACCCCTTTAGGCGCATACACACTGGACAATGTGTCCAGTGAGCATCGGCGGTCCCGGCGGGGGTGCCGGTATCAGTAAGTGCATACACACTTGCTGCTGCAGGCAATGATGAACAATGGCGTGCGGGGGGGAGCATGGCATGGGAGCATTCGGCAGCATGGCATCGCTAACTATATCTCCAGATTGAGCTGCATATTCTGGCTACTGGGAATATCGTTAACGACCCACGGGAGCGCGCATCATCTGTTGTTTACTGCATACACACTGAACGATATATCGTTATCGTTCATATAATTCACAATTATCGTCCAGTGTGTATGCGGCTTTATGGTGCATACAGACAGTACAACTTGAACAACCATAGATATCGTTGATAGATTTCCCCCAATTTTCTGTAGTGCAGGGCAAATGATTTTGGTTGTACACACTGATAGATATCTATGATAGATATCTATGATAGATATCTATGATAGATATGTCAGTGAAGCTATCTTTTTACAGGCAAATCTTTACAAAATCATCCAAGTTGGCCTGCATGCATGAGAGACCATAGATATCGTTATCGTTCATGCGGGAACGCGCATAGTTGGTCGTTGGTCGATCGTTCACTGCATAAAAATGAACGATATGAACGATTTATCGTTGACCGATAACGTTATCGTTCAGGAAAATGGTCCCGTGTGTATGCGGCTTTAGTTTTACTGTCTACAATGTAAATTACTATGGATTTCACAGTCACCTATGTTTTGTTTTTCTATACCTAAAAATGTAATTACCAGTTAAAGGGCCATAGAGGAGTGAATACTGGGCCTAATTCAGTCTCGCTCGCGAGCGCTGAGCGCTCGCAAGCGGGTCGATGTTGGGTCAGTGCGCATGCGCACGACGGAGGCAGCTCCGTCGTGCGCATGCGCGAGACCCAGATAGCGACTGGCAAGCCGTCGCTCCGGGTCTCGCTTCAAAGGGGGCGTGCTGTCGATGTTGAGTGACAGCACACCCCCTTTGGTGGGCGTGTCGGGGGCATGGCTGCTCAGACGGAGGCGTTCCCATGGGAACGCCTGCCGTCTGGGGCCGGCCCTACTGACATCACAAAAGATGTCAGTGGGAGTGCTCTCGGCTCTGATAAGAGCCGAAAGCACTCCAGGGCTTGCGGCAACGAGACCCTACCACAAAAGTCTCGTCGCAAGCCCATTGGTCGCGATGGTCTTGACCATCGCGACCATCTTCCTGGCCGCTCGCTATAGCTGTGGGTGGTCACCCACAGCTATACGAGCGGCCAGGAGGCCGCTCTAAAAATGAAGGACGGCCCTGATTCAGAGCGAGCGCTCTGTCAGAGCGTCCGGCTCTGAATCAGGGCCACTGTCTCTGAGCTATCGGTGGGGTTAAATGATTGCTTTTTTGAAACTCTTCTGTGAGAATTCTAGCAATTACTTTGTATTTAGACATTTACCAAGTTAGCCACTCGTGTACTGTGTTTAATTAAAAGCAAAACAATACTGCATCTGCTTATCCAATACTCATTACAAACTCTGTTTTGGGTGTAATACAAAAATAGAACCCAACCCAAAACATTACTTACATAGGGCCAGCTAGGAGTTAAACATTTTCTACCAAAGAGTATGTATTCACCAGCATATTTTCTACAGCTTGTATCCAGCAGCTTGTGTTGGTGTTCTGATGGGGATGCAATCGGGAAGCCGGCTGACATTATACTGACAGCCGGCTTCCCGACAGTCATATCCCGGCGAGGGTGAAATGACCGGCGATGTAGACACCGCTCATTTTACCGACACCGGGAGACCGGCGCACGGCATCCCGATCGAAGCCGCGGGGGGGTAGGGGGGGGTTTTGGGCAGCACAGTACCAGTGTACATGGGTAAGAACACAGATGAGGCTACACAGTGTCAGTGTACAAAGCATGTGGGCACAGATGGGCTGAACGGAACCAGTATTATTCGATGCCTGTCATTAGTACCCTGCCGGGATTTGACAGTTGGGAAGCCTAAGGCCGGCGGTTCAAATCCTGACGCCGGCAGACCGGCAGCAGTGAAGATCCCGACAGGGGACTTAGGTAAGGATAACTAACCCTACCCCCCTAACCCTCCCTTAGGGGTGCCTAATTCTAACCACCCCCCTAGTGTCTAACCCTAACCCCCTCTAAGTGCCTAAACCTAATCCCCCCATCCCCGAAGCATAAACCTAAGTCTCCCGGGGGGGTGCCTAACCCTAATCTCCCCCCCACCCCCGTCAGGATTTTGACGCCTGTCATTAGCACCCTGCCGGGATTTGACAGTCGAGAAGCCGGCGGTCGCCATTTCGACCATTTGCTTCCTGACTGCATCCCGGGCTGAACAATGTCAGTGTACACAGGGTGGGTATACAGTTGGGACTGCTCAATGCCAATGTAAACAGGGTGAAGGCACAGGTGTGGCTGCACAGTGCCAGTATACACAGGGTGGGGGCATAGTTGAGCTACACACAGTATACTTCTTAACTGCTGTAGTTTGCAGACAGCAACTGCACAGCAGGACTCCCACTACAATCACTCCGGAGGTGAAGCTGGCACAGATTATTTGTGCAGTGGGTTAAAATAACATTATTCTATTGCTCCTAACTTCATTGCCCTCTGTGACCCTAACAGCTGACTGCCTGTACAAACTCCAGAGCACGCAGAGCAGCCTGACGACAGTCGGTGCTGGGGAGGGAGAGGGGAGTACTGATGTCCTGCAGAGATTTATGTACTCCTCGGAGAGGGAAGACCATGGCAGTAGCACAAGAGGAGAAGGAAGGACTTCGGTCTGAAATCAAGTCAGCCTCCGCCGTGCAGGTAGGAGGAGATTAGAGGGGGCGGAGACGAAGCATGCAGTCCTGAGTCACTGTGCAAATGGCCGTTCGCTATGGCTTCGCTGGTCTAATAACTTGCCGGCCCACCTAATTAGGGACGGGACTGGACCACCAGACTGTGGCACCCCTGTAATAGCGCCGTTTGGGAACCACTGCCTTAGAGTTTGATAGTAATGCCAGTTTCCTATTGTGTTATACATAAACACACTCTTTCTACTGACTGTTTTCAATACGTGTAATAAAGACTCATTTATATACCATGTCTACATATAGCAGTGTGCTTCCAGTGTCATGTGCTTTGTACATTTCTAGATCACTGCATATGGAGAATGATGTTTTATTATCATTGATTTATACACATCGGCAATATGGGTGAAGTTGTTTACTGCACTGATTACAGTGTGTAACTGAATTACCTAATTCTAATTTAATAAACGTGTACATTTTCCAAACTTTACTAAACAAAAATATGCTCACCTCCTAGACAACATAAAAGTAATTAAAAAAATCAAAACATCATTATTCAATACTTAATCGCAGGTCGGGAAACTGAGCTCAGAAAAAGCTATAGAGCAGACACTAAAAGCACACGAAAGCCAGTATAAGCTTGAGAGGAGATAAGCGCCCTGTTTTTTATGGTAGCAATACTGGTTAGAACTAGTTTTTTGTTGACGTGTTGTAAGTGGCTGTTCTGTTAGATCAATCAAGTCAGTAGTTCTGTGCAGACGGGCTTTGTTAGCTTATATTAGGGCTGGAGGAGGAGTCAGCTTCCTCTTTCCAGTTTGTGGTCCCTCCCATCCACCCCACATTTTGATAATTGGTTTGAATCAATTTTATTGTTGGAATGTATGTTTTTTCCTCTAGCAGGCGAGGCTCAGCTGACGGAAAGCAGTGCTCCTTAGCGGCTCCATTTAGCACAGCAGAGCTTGGCTAGAATTTCCCCTTAGGGGAGGACCAGGTCTTCATCCTACGGAGGGATCAGCACTTTGCTAGTTAAGGGGAGCTGGTACTACCCAAGATGGTTTGCACATGGGGTGGAAACTCCACCTCCATTTTAGTAATTAAATCTTTATATGGGCTGTAGCCGAGATAGCACTGCTTTTTCGCCATCATGCTTGAGTCAATTTCAATCCAATTCTAATTTGATTAAATAAATTTGGCTGTGACCTTTTTTTTTCCAATCTACTCAGTTGTCAGTGTCTGTATTTATTATTTAGTTTTAGGTTAAGTAACGTGGAAATAATAAAACTATTGGTAACTTATGCTAAAGCTCTCCCTCTGCTGGTAGCATTAAGTATAACAATGGAATTCTGCCGTTCAAATCATACTTTATGCTCCATACATCTGCATTGCTATGATATTGGCTTGTTAGAGTGAAGAATTACACATATTTCCATAAAATGAATTTGTTTTATACTAATATATTAATTATATACACACTGTTGAGTATAACCACTTATTCACCAAAGCCTTCTGGATCTCTGCCTGATATGATTTTTCATCCACCATCCTTCACCCTCTCTTTACCCCCTTTATCTCCACTACCCACCCTCCCTTTTAGAATGTAGGCAATTACGAGTAGGACTGTCCCTCCTCCTGTTTCATCCCTCCCCCCTAGACCGAATAACTCAGCCTTAACGCTACAGCTATACCTACACTTGCATTTATGTAAATATGTTACTTTATGTAATCATGTGACTTTGTTGCCTTCTTTATTCAGTTTTGTACTATTACTACGTACAGTGCTGCAGAAATTTATGCCGCCTTATAAATAAATGCTAATAGTAATTATTGAGGAAACTACTTGCACTGAAAATAATTCCATACGTACCGGCACAGGTGATCCTTCATATTCCAGTCTAAACTGTGGATCCAGATAAACAATCTGCCAGCAGCTCTGATAGGAGGTCTCATCTGTTAGACTAACCTCTTGCAAATGAGATTTCTTACTGCATTTTAGAAATGTCTTTTGGTCACTTGTCAGATATAACTGAAAAGAAAAACAGGAGAGACAATAGGTATATTGAACAAAATGTTACGATAGGGTAAAATGTTACAAAGGGATAAATGTGCATATGCTGGTATTTCCTATACAGGTTGAGTCTCCCATATCCAAATATTCCGAAATATTTTTAGCATGACTGAGAAAGTGAAAACTTTGCTTTCTGATGATTCAATGTACACAAACTTTGTTTAAAGCACAAAATAATTGAAATATAGTTTATAATAACCTTCAGGCTGTGTGTATAAGGTGTCTATGACAGATAAATGAATTTCATGTATGTACACAAACTTTTTTTGATATACAATATTTTTAATAATTTTGTGTAAAATGACCTGCAGGCTATGTGTATAAGATGTCAAGCTGTGTATAAGGTGTATATAGAACATACATGCATTCTGTGTTTAGATTTGGGTCCCATTCCCAAGATATTTCTTTATGGTATGCTAATATTCCAAACAATGGAATATTCTGATATCCAAAATACCCCTGGTCCCAAGCATTTTGGGTATGGGAGACTCAACCTGTATATTACAACTGTCTTTATGCTGGAATTATTACCTGATAGACTAAGTCACTGTGATACCATCCACATACAGTATTAAGGGTAAGCGCACTGGCTGTGATTTTTGAGTTGGACACAGAGTGTTGGCAGAGAAAGCATGCAGCTGTCTTGCCTATTTTTAGGGGTGCGTTCTTCCCCCTCACTATGCCCGCTCGGTGGTAAACTTGGCGAGTGACCTTCAGAAGTTGCTGCCTATTATTTCTGTGCTGACAGCGCTCCTGTCACGTGACAGCATCGAGCAGTGTATAAAAGGAATGAGACTGCTCAGAACTGTCTTTTGTAGCCACAGTGACACACAGTAACATGTGCTGGCTGGTGATATCACTGCAGCCATTACAACATCTCTGCTTTATCTGAAAGTAGGCACGTAACTAGGATAGTGCGACCTGTGCCGTGGCACAGGGCACCGCAGGGCAGGGGGCACTGTTTGGGCCTGTCAGTTTTCCTTTTTATTACCATACTTACTTGTAGCTTACTTTTCTTTTATCCCCAGCATCTCCTGGCCTCTTCTATCTCTTCCCTGGTCCTTCCAAAAAATGGAGGGGGGCCGCCAATGCTCCCTCTGGCACAGGGCACCAAAAAGTCTAAGACAGTCTGTCTTGTTGCAAGTGGGACCTGACTAAGGGGCTAAGGCCCTGAAATGTGACGTAGACCTTGCCATGTATATGCAATAAATTTCGATCTTTGGATGATGTGATCCTGTGAGTGCCGATCCTTTCCTTTGGACGCTATTTGATATCACTCGGATATGGCACCAGCACAAGTTGTATGTATTATATATGAGTGCCAGCAGTTTTGGACATATATATATATATTATATATACACAGTCATACATACATATGTCCTCAATATGCTGGCACTCACATAGGAAAGTCACAAAATACTCCGGTGCCTGTCCTCACAGTATCATGGATTGCAGCGAGCAAGAAGCGGCACTCAAGAGATCATATAAAAAAAAAAGCATATATTCAAATTCAAATGTACATGAACATATATATATACACACATACACACACTCCATATTCACTTACATGACCCATGAATTCATCTGTTGTCTTCAAGGCAAAATTCTGTCCATAATGCAACGGTTCTCCCTCCTCGCTGCCGTCCACACTGTTACCCAATATAAGTAGATGTACAATGTCACTTTACTTGAAATGTTTTATGAGCAAAAAGAAAAATATATTTTTCATGCCTATATCTTCAATAAGTGATTCCCAACAAGTCGGACAGGTAATGTGTGTGTCACAACACCTTAGGGTGGCTACACATTGTGTCATACACAAGTTACACACAAAGTTAGCAGAATAAAAAGTGATAATTGGTGTAATACATTATAAAGTGAGTTTGTACAATTCCTCTTTAGCATCCAGAACTGTGATAACAGGATATGGCCATAATTCCATCAGCATAAAGTGTTCCCAGGAAAATGCAAGTAGTCAATTCTGACATGGAGACAAGCGAAGGGGGAAGTGTTAGTGCTTGTTAATTTTTTGATAGATAGCTAGATACATAGATACATAGATAGATATACAGTAGATAGATATTAGATAGATAGATAGATACAAGATAGATAGATAGATAGATAGATAGATAGATAGATAGATATGAGATAGATAGATATGGGATGAAGTTCAGGTTCAATGAAACACGTTGAATGGTTCCCAGTATCACATCCTTGGAAGCAGCCTCTACAATGGGTGACTACACTTGGACATACCTTTGGAATTGGTGACAATTTGCTGCCTGTGTCTAGTCTTTGTAATATGCTTCTTTTTTTTACATATTTTTAATTGTATGAGTTTTTAATCTCTTTTGAGCATTTGTAAATAAACCCTAAATACTTAACTATGGTAAGCCTTGGGACGTTTCTTGGGTTTATCTGGTGCTGGGTATAATTGCAGAATAAGTAAGACACTGTCCTCATTTGAGGTGGAGAATAGAAGTTTCCTTTGGACTATATAGATTGCAGATAATAATCCTAACAATATAATTAATGTACGCTTAATCACATTCATTTATATTTCCCATTATACTGATCTATTACACTATGAGCCTGATTCAGAGACGGACGGTAATGCATACGTAACTGCATACTCTGACGGATCGCTGTTGCTAAAGTTTGCTAATGCCATCCAATGCACAACGGAGCATAGGGACGCCCACTGCTGCCTTCTCATATCTGTCCAACGACATGCAACAGTGTATAGATCTATACCATCGACGCACATTGGGCAGTCACGCAGCATGTAAGACAAGTCTGATCAGCCGCAAACACTGCAGCTCTCCTAACATGGATAGAGGTCTCATGCTGCACAGGAGATCTCACAATGACTAATTTATGCACGCCCATGAAACGGCATTTAAACGGTCAGATCCGCCGCGTTCTTCTGACCACATCCTTGTTACCACCCCCAAATGCTGACTACCTGTCACTCACTTTGTGAGCGGTTTCTCTATACAAATGTAGTAGCAAAACAATTACTGGGTGTGCTCAGTGCAGCGTTCGTGTATGCGCAATAGCTCGTTTTGTGAAAGTATCAGCATTGCGTCTGTCTCTGCGTCAGGCCCTATAAGCGCTATCCCTGTGTTTTTATATCTATGTTTGATTTTTTAGATCCTTTCCTGGCTGTGGCTCTCAGGAAGAGTTGCTAATTTAGTATTGGTAGCGCATAAGAGGACTCGTTTTGGACCATATATATATATATATATATATATATATATATTTTTTTTATATATATATATATATATATATATATTAGGGGTGAGCGGGTTCGGATTTCTGAAATCCGAACCCCCCCGAGCCCCCCCGATCCGAGTCCGATCCGAGTCAGGCTCGACTTTTCCCGCCTGACTCGGATCTGACATCGAGGCAAAACGTCATCATCCCGCCTTCCGAGTCTCGCGGGTTTTGGATCCTATATAAGGTACCCGCGTCTGCGCCATTTTCTCACTCGGCTGTGGACAGTGAAGAGGGAGGGTGGGAGTTAGTGCTGTGTAGTGTAGTGTAGTGTAGTGCTGCTGTTGTCCACTACTTCAAAGTCCATAGGGGCTGGCTGTGTTGTGCTGTGCTGCTGTTGTTAATAGGGGCTGTGTCCACTACTTCAAAGTCCATAGGGGCTGGCTGGACTGTGTTGTGCAGTCAGTTCCAAAGTCCTGTGCAGTGTCCCAGTCCTAAAGGGGTGCTGTAGTGTTGTCCAGGGGGTGCTCTGTCCATCAGGGGTGCTCCCCCCAAGTGCTAAAAAAATAATATATTTTCTGTGTTTGTGAATTGTGTGCGCAGTAGCCGCACGTGCATCAACAAAGTAGTGCCAAGCGTGCGCCTGTGTCATAAGTAAAGGGCCGGCTGGCTTGACCGTTAAGGGTGCTGTAACCCCCGAAAGTACACTCCAGTCCAAACCAAAAAAAAAATTATTTTCTGTGTTTGTGAATTGTGTGCGCAGTAGCCGCACGTGCATCAACAAAGTAGTGCCAAGCGTGCGCCTGTGTCATAAGTAAAGGGCCGGCTGGCTTGACCGTTAAGGGTGCTGTAACCCCCGAAAGTACACTCCAGTCCAAACCTAAAAAAAAATTATTTTCTGTGTTTGTGAATTGTGTGCGCAGTAGCCGCACGTGCATCAACAAAGTAGTGCCAAGCGTGCGCCTGTGTCATAAGTAAAGGGCCGGCTGGCTTGACCGTTAAAGGGTGCTGTAACCCCCGAAAGTACACTCCAGTCCAAACCAAAAAAAAAATATTTTCTGTGTTTGTGAATTGTGTGCGCAGTAGCCGCACGTGCATCAACAAAGTAGTGCCAAGCGTGCGCCTGTGTCATAAGTAAAGGGCCGGCTGGCTTGACCGTTAAGGGTGCTGTAACCCCCGAAAGTACACTCCAGTCCAAACCTAAAAAAAAATTATTTTCTGTGTTTGTGAATTGTGTGCGCAGTAGCCGCACGTGCATCAACAAAGTAGTGCCAAGAGTGCCCCTGTGTCATAAGTAAAGGGCCGGCTGGCTTGACCGTTAAAGGGTGCTGTAACCCCCGAAAGTACACTCCAGTCCAAACCAAAAAAAAATTATTTTCTGTGTTTGTGAATTGTGTGCGCAGTAGCCGCACGTGCATCAACAAAGTAGTGCCAAGCGTGCGCCTGTGTCATAAGTAAAGGGCCGGCTGGCTTGACCGTTAAAGGGTGCTGTAACCCCTGAAAGTACACTCCAGTCCAAACCAAAAAAAAATTATTTTCTGTGTTTGTGAATTGTGTGCGCAGTAGCCGCACGTGCATCAACAAAGTAGTGTCAAGCGTTCGCCTGTGTCATAAGTAAAGGGCCGGCTGGCTTGACCGTTAAGGGTGCTGTAACCCCCGAAAGTACACTCCAGTCCAAACCAAAAAAAAAATTATTTTCTGTGTTTGTGAATTGTGTGCGCAGTAGCCGCACGTGCATCAACAAAGTAGTGCCAAGCGTGCGCCTGTGTCATAAGTAAAGGGCCGGCTGGCTTGACCGTTAAGGGTGCTGTAACCCCCGAAAGTACACTCCAGTCCAAACCAAAAAAAAAATTATTTTCTGTGTTTGTGAATTGTGTGCGCAGTAGCCGCACGTGCATCAACAAAGTAGTGCCAAGCGTGCGCCTGTGTCATAAGTAAAGGGCCGGCTGGCTTGACCGTTAAGGGTGCTGTAACCCCCGAAAGTACACTCCAGTCCAAACCTAAAAAAAAATTATTTTCTGTGTTTGTGAATTGTGTGCGCAGTAGCCGCACGTGCATCAACAAAGTAGTGCCAAGCGTGCGCCTGTGTCATAAGTAAAGGGCCGGCTGGCTTGACTGTTAAAGGGTGCTGTAACCCCCGAAAGTACACTCCAGTCCAAACCAAAAAAAAAATATTTTCTGTGGTTGTGAATTGTGTGCGCAGTAGCCGCACGTGCATCAACAAAGTAGTGCCAAGCGTGCGCCTGTGTCATAAGTAAAGGGCCGGCTGGCTTGACCGTTAAGGGTGCTGTAACCCCCGAAAGTACACTCCAGTCCAAACCTAAAAAAAAATTATTTTCTGTGTTTGTGAATTGTGTGCGCAGTAGCCGCACGTGCATCAACAAAGTAGTGCCAAGAGTGCGCCTGTGTCATAAGTAAAGGGCCGGCTGGCTTGACCGTTAAAGGGTGCTGTAACCCCCGAAAGTACACTCCAGTCCAAACCAAAAAAAAATTATTTTCTGTGTTTGTGAATTGTGTGCGCAGTAGCCGCACGTGCATCAACAAAGTAGTGCCAAGCGTGCGCCTGTGTCATAAGTAAAGGGCCGGCTGGCTTGACCGTTAAAGGGTGCTGTAACCCCTGAAAGTACACTCCAGTCCAAACCAAAAAAAAATTATTTTCTGTGTTTGTGAATTGTGTGCGCAGTAGCCGCACGTGCATCAACAAAGTAGTGCCAAGCGTGCGCCTGTGTCATAAGTAAAGGGCCGGCTGGCTTGACCGTTAAGGGTGCTGTAACTCCCGAAAGTACACTCCAGTCCAAACCAAAAAAAAAATTATTTTCTGTGTTTGTGAATTGTGTGCGCAGTAGCCGCACGTGCATCAACAAAGTAGTGCCAAGCGTGCGCCTGTGTCATAAGTAAAGGGCCGGCTGGCTTGACCGTTAAGGGTGCTGTAACCCCCGAAAGTACACTCCAGTCCAAACCAAAAAAAAATTATTTTCTGTGTTTGTGAATTGTGTGCGCAGTAGCCGCACGTGCATCAACAAAGTAGTGCCAAGCGTGCGCCTGTGTCATAAGTAAAGGGCCGGCTGGCTTGACCGTTAAGGGTGCTGTAACCCCCGAAAGTAAACTCCAGTCCAAACCAAAAAAAAAATTATTTTCTGTGTTTGTGAATTGTGTGCGCAGTAGCCGCACGTGCATCAACAAAGTAGTGCCAAGCGTGCGCCTGTGTCATAAGTAAAGGGCCGGCTGGCTTGACCGTTAAGGGTGCTGTAACCCCCGAAAGTACACTCCAGTCCAAACCAAAAAAAAAATTATTTTCTGTGTTTGTGAATTGTGTGCGCAGTCGCACGTGCATCAACAAAGTAGTGCCAAGCGTGCGCCTGTGTCATAAGTAAAGGGCCGGCTGGCTTGACCGTTAAAGGGTGCTGTAACCCCCGAAAGTACACTCCAGTCCAAACCAAAAAAAAAATTATTTTCTGTGTTTGTGAATTGTGTGCGCAGTAGCCGCACGTGCATCAACAAAGTAGTGCCAAGCGTGCGCCTGTGTCATAAGTAAAGGGCCGGCTGGCTTGACCGTTAAGGGTGCTGTAACCCCCGAAAGTACACTCCAGTCCAAACCAAAAAAAAAATTATTTTCTGTGTTTGTGAATTGTGTGCGCAGTAGCCGCACGTGCATCAACAAAGTAGTGCCAAGCGTGCGCCTGTGTCATAAGTAAAGGGCCGGCTGGCTTGACCGTTAAAGGGTGCTGTAACCCCCGAAAGTACAGTCCAGTCCAAATCAAAAAAAAAATTATTTTCTGTGTTTGTGAATTGTGTGCGCAGTAGCCGCACGTGCATCAACAAAGTAGTGCCAAGCGTGCGCCTGTGTCATAAGTAAAGGGCCGGCTGGCTTGACCATTAAGGGTGCTGTAACCCCCGAAAGTACACTCCAGTCCAAACCCAAAAAAAAATTATTTTCTGTGTTTGTGAATTGTGTGCGCAGTAGCCGCACGTGCATCAACAAAGTAGTGCCAAGCGTGCGCCTGTGTCATAAGTAAAGGGCCGGCTGGCTTGACCGTTAAGGGTGCTGTAACCCCCGAGAGTACACTCCAGTCCAAACCAAAAAAAAAATTATTTTCTGTGTTTGTGAATTGTGTGCGCAGTAGCCGCACGTGCATCAACAAAGTAGTGCCAAGAGTGCGCCTGTGTCATAAGTAAAGGGCCGGCTGGCTTGACCGTTAAAGGGTGCTGTAACCCCCAAAGTACACTCCAGTCCAAACCAAAAAAAAAATTATTTTCTGTGTTTGTGAATTGTGTGCGCAGTAGCCGCACGTGCATCAACAAAGTAGTGCCAAGCGTGCGCCTGTGTCATAAGTAAAGGGCCGGCTGGCTTGACCGTTAAAGGGTGCTGTAACCCCTGAAAGTACACTCCAGTCCAAACCAAAAAAAAAATTATTTTCTGTGTTTAGCCGCACGTATATATCAAATCGATATAACATAAATGGAGGACCAAACTTTCTCCGATAAAAATAAAATAGAGAAAGATCAAGAACCACTTCCTCCTAGTGCTGAAGCTGCTGCCACTAGTCATGACATAGACGATAACATGCCATCAACGTCGTCTGCCAAGGCCGATGCCCAATGTCATAGTAGAGGGCACATACAATCCCAAATGGCAAAGTTCAGGAAAATGACCTTGAAAAAGACATTTAAATCAGCTGAAGAGAAACGTAAACTTGCCAATATGCCATTTACGACACGGAGTGGCAAGGAACGGCTAAGGTCGATCCCTAGTATGTTCATGACTAGTGGTTCAGCTTCACATGACGATGGAAGCCCTCCTCCCACTAAAAAAATCAAAAGAGTTAAGCTGGCAAAAGCACAGCGAAGAACTGTGCTTTCTAAGAAGATATCACAAATCCCCAAGGAGAGTCCAAGTGTGGTGGTGGTTGCGATGCCTGACCTTCCCAGCACTGGACGGGAAGAGGTGGCTCTTTCCACCATTTGCACGCCCCCTGCAAGTGCTGAAAGGAGCACCCACAGTCCACTTGCTGATATGCAAATTGAAGATGTCACTGTTGAAGTACAACAGGATGAGGATACTGGTGTAGCTGGCGCTGAGGAGGAAGTTGGCGAGGAGGATTCTGATGGTGATGTGGTTTGTTTAAATCAGGCTCCGGGGGAGACAGTTGTTGTCCGTGGGATGAAAAAGCCCATCACGGTCATGCCTCGGCAGAAGACCAAACATTCCACCTCTTTGGTCTGGCAATATTTCTATCCAAATCCGGACAACAACTGTCTTGCCATATGTACCATATGTAAAGGTGAAATAAGTAGGGGTAGGGACGTCAACCACCTAGGAACATCCTCCCTTATACGGCACCTGCAGCGCGTTCATAAAAAGTTACTGTCAAGTTCAGAAACTTTGGCTAAGACCGTAAGCAGTCCAGGGACACCTAAATCCCGTTGTCCTGTTGTATCCAAGCGCCTGCAAACCACACCGTCAACTCCCTCCTCGTCAATTTCCTCCTTAGTCAGGATCGGAAGTAGTCCTGCAGGCCATGTCACTGGCATGACTGACTCTCCTATCCGGGATTCCTCTGGAGGATCCTGCATTGCTACGCCTACTGCTGCCGCTGCTGCTGTTGCTGCTGCTGGGAGTCGTTCATCATCCCAGAGAGGAAGTAGGAACACCACTACTTTTACTAAACAATTGACCCTCCAACAGTCCTTAGCGAGGAGGATGAAGTACGACAGCAGTCATCCTGAAGCAAAACGTATAACTGAGGCCTTGACTGCTATGTTGGTGTTAGACGTGCGTCCGGTATCCGCCATTAGTGCAGTGGGATTTAGACAATTGATGGAGGTAGTGTGTCCCCGGTTCCAAATCCCGTCTAGATTCCACTTCACTAGGCAGGCGATACTGTACAGAAACGTCAGAAAAAGTGTCCTCAGTGTCCTGAAAAATGCCGTTGTACACAATGTCCACTTAACCACGGACATGTGGACAAGTGGAACAGGGCAGACTAAGGACTATATGACTGTGACAGCCCACTGGGTAGATGTATCACCTTACGCAGCAACAGCAGCAGCGTCACCAGTAGCAGCATCTCAGAAACGCCAGCTCGTTACAAGGCAGGCTACGCTGTATATCACCGGTTTCAGTAAGAGGCACACCGCCGACAACCTCTTAGAGAAACTGAGGGAAATCATCGCCCAGTGGCTTACCCCACTTAGACTCTCCTGGGGATTTGTGATATCTGACAACGCCACCAATATTGTGCGGGCATTAAATCTGGGCAAATTCCAGCACGTCCCATGTTTTGCTCACACAATAAACTTGGTGGTGCAGAATTTTCTGAAAAGCGACAGGGGCGTGCAGGAGACGCTTTGGGTGGCCCGAAAAATTTCTGGCCACTTTCGCCATTCAGCGACTGCGTGCCGAAGACTGGAGCGCCAGCAAACACTCTTGAACCTGCCCCGCCATCACCTGAAGCAAGAGGTTGTGACGCGGTGGAACTCAACCCTCTATATGCTTCAGAGGATGGAGGAGCAGCAAAAGGCCATACAAGCCTATACATCCACCTATGACATAGGCAAAGGAGGGGGTATGCACCTGACTCAAGCGCAGTGGAGAATGATTTCCGTATTGTGCAAGGTTCTCCAGCCCTTCGAACTGGCCACACGTGAAGTCAGTTCAGACACAGCCAGCTTGAGTCAGGTCATTCCCCTCATCAGGCTTTTGCAGAAGCAGCTGGAGAAAGTGAAGGAGGAGCTAAGACGGAGCGATTCCGCTCGGCATGTGGGACTTGTGGATGAAGCCCTTCATTCGCTTTGCCAGGATTCCAGGGTGGTCAATCTGTTGAAATCAGACCACTACATTTTGGCCACCGTGCTTGATCCTAGGTTTAAAGCCTATGTGGTGTCTCTCTTTCCGGCCGACACAAGCCTGCAGAGGTGCAAAGACCTGCTGGTGAACACACTGTCAGCTGAAGCGGAACGTGACACGTCAACGGCTCCTTCTTCATTTTCTCCCGCAACTGGGGCTGCCAGGAAAAAACTTAGGTATCCTAAGCAACCCGCTGGCGGTGATGCAGGGCAGGCAGGACCAAGTTTGGACATCTGGTCCGGACTGAAGGACCTGGCAACAATTTCTGACATGTCTACTGTCACTGCATATGATACTGTCACCACTGACAGAATGGTGGAGGATTACATCGGTGACAGCATCCAAGTAGGCATGTCAGACAGCCCTGTACTGGCAGGAAAAAGAGGCAATTTGGAGGCCCCTGTACAAGCTGGCTCTATTTTACCTGAGTTGCCCCCCCTCCAGTGTGTACTCCGAAAGAGTGTTTAGTGCAGCCGGGAACCTTGTCAGCGAAAGGCGTAGGAGGTTGCTTCCACAGAATGTGGAGAAGATGATGTTCATCAAAATGAATTATCAGCTCTTCCAGGGAGACCAGCCTCCAGAAGGTACAGAGGGACCTGTGGTGGTGGATTCAAGTGGGGACGAGTTAATACTTTGTGAGGATGAGGATGTACACACTGAAGAGGGTGAGGAATCGGTGGATGAGGAGGATGAGGATGACATCTTGCTTCCGTAGAGCCAGTTTGTGCAGGGACACATTAATTGCCAGCTTGTTTTGTGGGGGCCCAAACGAACCAATCATTTCAGCCACAGTTGTGTGGCAGACCCTGGCGCTGAAATGATTGATTTGTTAAAGTGTGCATGTCCTGTTTATACAACATAAGGGTGGGTGGGAGGGCCCAAGGACAATTCCATCTTGCACTTCTTTTTTTTCTTTGCATTATGTACAGTTTGGGGCCTAGTTTTTCTAACTGCCATCCTGTCTGCCACTGCAGTGTCACTCCTAGATGGGTCACGTGTTTGTGCCGCCCACTCGTGTCGCTTAGCATAGTCATCCAGCTACCTCGGTGCAACCTTTTGGACATGAAAACACTATTGTGAGGTGTGAGGTGTTCAGAATAGACTGGAAATGAGTGGAAATTAAGGTTATTGAGGTTAATAATAGCATAGGAGCAGAGAAACCAACAAATTCTGTGATTTTAGCTGTTTTTATGCTTTTTTAAAAAAAAATACAGATCCAAAACACAAAACCCAGAACCCAAAACACGGAAGGGTGGTTTTGGCAAAACCAATCCAGATCCAAAACACGAAGAAAGATCCAGATCCAAAACCAAAACACAAAACACGAAAAGTGGCCGGTGCACACCCCTAATATATATATATATATGCAAACACACAACACATGATATCATTGGATATACTAAGCACATCCTCTTTCTGTCTCTTTACTGGCCTGACCAAGACTTCTGATGAATATAATCTCACGTAATAGATAATTCATACATATTGCACTACATTTTATTTATGAGCCGGCATGACAAAGCCAGGTTTGTACACACCTTTATTCAGTGTGTGACCCATCCTTAGCAGTAATCAACTTTTTTGTATTCAATCTCCTGCATTATATTTGAGGAACTGTGGGCCTGATTCAGAGCCGGACGCTCTGACCAGAGCGCTCGCTCTGAATCAGGGCCCTCCTACCTAACAATGGAGCGGCCTCTTGGACGCTCGCATAGCTGTGGGTGACCATCGGGCTTGCGACGGAGACCCTGCGGTAGGGTCTCGCTGTCGCAAGCCCTGGAGTGATTTTGGCTCTATCAGAGCCAAAATCACTCCCACTGACATCACTACTGATGTCAGTGGGGCTGGCTTCAGCCGGTAGGCGTTCCCATGGGAACGCCTCCGTCTGGCAGCAACGCCCCCGGCACGCCAACCAAAGGGGGCTTGCCGTCAATCAACATCGACAGCACGCCCCCTTTGGTGCGAGACCCGGAGCGACGGAGAGCCCATCGCTGTCCGAGTCTCGCGCATGCGCACAACGGAGCTCCCTCCGTCGTGCGCATGCGCATTGGGTTAGCATCGACCAGCTTGCGAGCGTCCTGCGCTCGCGAGCGGGTCTGAATGACCCCCTCTGTGTTCCATTCCTCCTTACAGGACTGCTTCAGTTAATTATTGCTTATATACAGCACTTAGTCACACAACAGCATCTCTAAGGCTGGATACACCTAAAAGACCAGCAATCTTGCCGAATGTCATGGCAATTACCCTTCGCTCCTGACTATGCAAGATTTACGGTACACACTAGGCAGATTTAATGAACGACAGAACGATCACTCGTTCTGTCCTTCATTAAACTACACAGCCCTGCATGCCATATTGTGTGATTGGCTGTGCTGAACGGCCAATCACAGGAGATTGCATGCGACCCAGAGGAGCATGCAATTGCAGGTACACATTAGACGATGTGTCTGATATAAAGTTCTGATCCACCTCAAAACTATATATTGGACGATATATCGTGTACCCAGCGAAAGGACGCTGAAACTCAGACTTTGACTTGGCCATTCCAAAAACGTCTTTTCTTTTTCAGCCATTCAGTAGTAGAATTGGGAACATTGGCCTGTTGTTCTATAGAATTTCAGCCAAGTTCCAGTTGTTGGTACAGATGGCCTCACATTTTCCACTAGAATACTAGTATAAAGAGGAGTTAATGGTGGACTTGATTACATTATATCCAAGTTCGAAGGCTATGAAGTGGGCCAAATTAATCACTCCTCCATCATATTGCCTGGCTAATGGTAAGAGATTCTTATGATGATGCATTGTGTTTGTCAAACAAGTGCTGTGCATTAGAACAAACAACTCCATTTTGGACTCATCTGTCAAGAGACCATAATTACAGAAGTTTTGTGTTTTATTCAGTTGACCTAAAACATACGGCAATTAGAAACTAGTTGATAGGCCCTTAACTAGACATCTGTAGAGACAATGGCAATATTTAATAAGGGCCCACGAGGGGCACAGCCATCACCCCAAAACCCTCTATCAAGCGAGCCAAGAACACCCCACTCTCCCCAGCCTTGCCTTGCTACCACATTCATGTCAGGGCTGTGGATCCACTTTGCACTGGCTAAGCATCAGTGATTTCACACATTATGCTTCAGTTCTTCCTCCATCTCCTTCTTCCAGTTTGGTATGGTTATAGCTGGCTTTCTCGAATACCCTCTACACCAGAGGTTCTCAAACTCGGTCCTCAGGACCCCAAACAGTGCATGTTTTCCAGGTTTCCTCACACAATCACAAGTGAAATAATTAGCTCCACCTTTGAATCTTTTAAAATGTGTCAGTGAGTAATGAATACATCTGTGCACTTGCTGAGTGACCTTAAAAACGTGAGCTGTGTGGAGTCCTGAGTACAGAGTTTGAGAACCACTGCTCTTCACAATCCCCACTGTTGCTGCTGAACCACACCAGCTGTGGGTCCTATAGCAGCTGGTCTCTGCTGCTCAACCCTTGTTTATACAGTCTTTTTCGGATGATGGAAACATGAACTTTAATATTTATTGTGCTTTATGTCCATGCAATCTGACTCCTGGGATGATTGATAACTGTCTTGAATACTTTCTTTTCATAAATGAGCTTTTTCACTGTATAATGATCCTCTAGAAGTTGTTTGGAAAGGTTGGGTACGGGAACTCGATGGTCAGAATACCGTCTGTAGCATCCCGATGGTCAAATTCCCAACTGATTTTGGTAAGTATTTTAACCCAAATCTTAACCCTTAACCTAACCGTCCCATCCCACAACCTAAGCCTAACCCTCCCCTCCCACAGTCTAACCCTTACTCTACCTCTACTGCCTAGCCCTAACCCTATTACTTACTGTCAAAATCTGTCTGGATTGTGACTGTCGGAATGCCGCTGTCGGCAGTGAGATTCTGACGGTCGGGATCCTGACTACATCCCGTTTGGAAATGGCTTTATTAAACGTTCCAGACTGATGAGCAGTAACTGTTGCCTCTCTTAGATCATGGAAGATGTCTCACCACAAACCTGGATGCTCCAGATAGAGCTGCCAAAAGTTTAGCTTTTAAACAGAGGTGGAAACACTTCAATTAGGTGCAATTAATTTGGCAGCACCTAGCTCAAATTACCATATTTCATGATACTGAATCAGTTTCGGTGAAATTACTTTTTCACACATGGCTCCTTCATATTGCCTTATTGTCTTTGTTGAATAAGTAATAAAAAAAAAATCTATTATGGGTTATTTGTAACACGAGGTTACATTGATCAAATTAACATTTTAGGACTTAGTGCCTGATTCAGAGATGGACGCAAAGCCAGTGTTTAAGCAGTTGAGTGGATCACACTGCGCAACAGTGAAAATGTTTCCGACATGAATGTAGATACCTCGAACCGATTTCACCATGAGAAGAATAAATATGGCATTTAGAACTCTTAAGTAGCACTTGGTACCAAGATATAGTCCATTTATGATGATGTTTGTCAAACCTGAATACAGGAATGCTGAGTCCCTGTAGGCCATGTAGTCATTGTAGACCATGTAGTCACTGTAAACAATGTAGTCATTGTAGGTCATGTAGTCACTGTAGGCCATGTGGTCACTGTAGCCATGTAGTCTCTCTAGGCCATGTAGTCCCTTCACTCTAGGCCATGTAGTTACTCTAGGCCATGTAGTCACTTCAATCTAGGCCATGTAGTCACTGTAGGCCACGTAGTCACTGTAGGCCATGTAGTCATTGTAGGCCATGTAGTCACTGTAGGCCACGTAGTCACTGTAGGCCATGTAGTCATTGTAGGCCATGTAGTCACTGTAAACAATGTAGTCATTGTAGGTCATGTAGTCACTGTAGGCCATGTGGTCACTGTAGCCATGTAGTCTCTGTAGGCCATGTAGTCCCTTCACTCTAGGCCATGTAGTTACTCTAGGCCATGTAGTCACTTCAATCTAGGCCATGTAGTCACTATAGGCCACGTAGTCACTGTAGGCCATATAGTCACTGTAGGCCATGTAGTCCATGTAGTTATTGTAGGCCATGTAGTCACTCTAGACCTTGTAGTCACTCTAGGCCATGTAGTCACTTCACTCTAGGCCATGTAGTCACTGTAGGCCATGTAGTCACTTCACTCTAGGCCATGTAGTCACTGTAGGCCACGTAGTCACTGTAGGCCACGTAGTCACTGTAGGCCATGTCGTCCCTTCACTCTAGGCCATGTAGTTACTCTAGGCCATGTAGTCACGTCATTGTAGGCCACGTAGTCATTGTTGGCCACATAGTCACGGTAGGCCACGTAGTCACTCTAGGCCACGTAGTCACTCTAGGCCACGTAGTCACTCTAGGCCATGTAGTCACTTCACTCTAGGCCATGTAGTCACTGTAGGCCATGTAGTCACTTCACTGTAGGCCATGTAGTCACTGTAGTCCACATAGTAACTTCACTGTAGGCAATGTAGTCACTGTAGGCAATGTAGTCACTGTAGGCACTGTAGGCCATGTAGTCACTGTAGTCACTGTAGGCCATGTAGTCACTGTAGGCCATGTAGTCACTCTAGGCCACGTAGTCACTTCACTCTAGGCCATGTAGTCACTTCACTCTAGGCCATGTAGTCACTTTAGGCCTCATAGTAACTTCACTGTAGGCAATGTAGTCACTGTAGGCCATGTAGTCACTGTAGGCCATGTTATGTCCATCACAATCCTCTGGTTGATGGAAGCAAAATTCTTCTGCCCCCGTTAAACATTACATTCGGGCTTATGAAGATATATTCCATTTATGATGATGTAGGGGGATTTTATTAAATAATAGGGAATTTTGGCATTGAGAGAATATATAGTTTGTCAAACCTGAATACAAGAATGCTGAGTCACTGTAGGCCATGTAGCCATTGTAGGCCATGTAGTCACCGTAGGCCATGTAGTCACTGTAGGCCATGTAGTGTTTAAAAAAATGTCCATCACAGTCCTCTGGTTGATGGAAGCAAAATTCTGCTGCCCCCGTTAAATATCAAATTCGGGCTTATGAAGAACTTTGTAAAGAGGGAGAAGCTTTCAAGTACCTGAGACTAAAATTTCCACTTCTGAGCAGGGCTGCCATCAGAAATTCTGGGGCCCGGTACTAACAAAATAGACAGGGCCCCTGCCCGGGGTATAAGGCAGAGTGGTGGATAATGTGGGTGGAGCTATAGCAGGGGTTTTGCCTCAATTGGTGCAAAAACCAGGGATGGCTAGGCATGGGGGAGGGTGTTTGTCAAACCTGAATACAGGAATGCTGAGTCACTGTAGGCCATGTAGTCATTGTAGGCCATGTAGTCACTGTAAACAATGTAGTCATTGTAGGTCATGTAGTCACTGTAGGCTATGTGGTCACTGTAGCCATGTAGTCTCTCTAGGCCATGTAGTCCCTTCACTCTAGGCCATGTAGTTACTCTAGGCCATGTAGTCACTTCAATCTAGGCCATGTAGTCACTGTAGGCCACGTAGTCACTGTAGGCCATGTAGTCATTGTAGGCCATGTAGTCACTGCAAACAATGTAGTCATTGTAGGTCATGTAGTCACTGTAGGCCATGTGGCACTGTAGCCATGTAGTCTCTCTAGGCCATGTAGTCCCTTCACTCTAGGCCATGTAGTTACTCTAGGCCATGTAGTCACTTCAATCTAGGCCATGTAGTCACTGTAGGCCACATAGTCACTGTAGGCCATGTAGTCCATGTAGTTATTGTAGGCCATGTAGTCACTCTAGACCTTGTAGAGACTCTAGACCTTGTAGTCACTCTAGGCCATGTAGTCACTTCACTCTAGGCCATGTAGTCACTTCACTCTAGGCCATGTAGTCACTGTAGGCCATGTAGTCACTTCACTGTAGGCCATGTAGTCACTGTAGGCCACGTAGTCACTTCACTGTAGGCCACGTAGTCACTGTAGGCCACGTAGTCACTGTAGGCCTTGTTGTCCCTTCACTCTAGGCCATGTAGTTACTCTAGGCCATGTAGTCACGTCACTCTAGGCCACATAGTCATTGTAGGCCACGTAGTCACTGTAGGCCACGTAGTCACTCTAGGCCACGTAGTCACTCTAGGCCACGTAGTCACTCTAGGCCACGTAGTCACTTCACTCTAGGCCATGTAGTCACTGTAGGCCATGTAGTTACTTCACTGTAGGCCATGTAGTCACTGTAGGCCACATAGTAACTTCACTGTAGGCAATGTAGTCACTGTAGGCAATGTAGTCACTGTAGTCTCTGTAGGCAATGTAGTCCCTTCACTCTAGGCCATGTAGTTACTCTAGGCCATGTAGTCACTTCAATCTAGGCCATGTAGTCACTCCAGGCCACGTAGTCACTGTAGGCCATATAGTCACTGTAGGCCATGTAGTCCATGTAGTTATTGTAGGCCATGTAGTCACTCTAGACCTTGTAGTCACTCTAGACCTTGTAGTCACTCTAGGCCATGTAGTCACTTCACTATAGGCCATGTAGTCACTGTAGGCCATGTAGTCACTTCACTCTAGGCCATGTAGTCACTGTAGGCCATGTAGTCACTTTACTGTAGGCCATGTAGTCACTGTAGGCCATGTAGTCACTTCACTGTAGGCCACGTAGTCACTGTAGGCCACGTAGTCACTGTAGGCCATGTCGTCCCTTCACTCTAGGCCATGTAGTTACTCTAGGCCATGTAGTCACGTCATTGTAGGCCACGTAGTCACTGTAGGCCACGTAGTCACTCTAGGCCACGTAGTCACTCTAGGCCACGTAGTCACTCTAGGCCATGTAGTCACTTCACTCTAGGCCATGTAGTCACTGTAGGCCATGTAGTCACTTCCCTGTAGGCCATGTAGTCACTGTAGGCCACATAGTAACTTCACTGTAGGCAATGTAGTCACTGTAGGCAATGTAGGCACTGTAGTCACTGTAGGCCATGTAGTCACTGTAGTCACTGTAGGCCATGTAGTCACTGTAGGCCATGTAGTCACTCTAGGCCACGTAGTCACTTCACTCTAGGCCATGTAGTCACTTCACTCTAGGCCATGTAGTCACTGTAGGCCACATAGTAACTTCACTGAAGGCAATGTAGTCACTTTAGGCACTGTAGGCCATGTAGTCACTGTAGGCCATGTAGTCACTGTAGGCCAATTAGTCACTGTAGGCCATGTTATGTCCATCACAATCCTCTGGTTGATGGAAGCAAAATTCTTCTGCCCCCGTTAAACATTACATTCGGGCTTATGAAGATATAGTCCATTTATGATGATGTAGGGGGATTTTATTAAATAATAGGGAATTTTGGCATTGAGAGAATATATAGTTTGTCAAACCTGAATACAAGAATGCTGAGTCACTGTAGGCCATGTAGTCATTGTAGGCCATGTAGTCACCGTAGGCCATGTAGTGTTTAAAAAAATGTCCATCACAGTCCTCTGGTTGATGGAAGCAAAATTCTGCTGCCCCCGTTAAATATCAAATTCGGGCTTATGAAGAACTTTGTAAAGAGGGAGAAGCTTTCAAGTAACTGAGACTAAAATTTCCACTTCTGAGCAGGGCTGCCATCAGAAAATCTGGGGCCCGGTACTAACAAAATAGACAGGGCCCCTGCCCGGGGTATAAGGCAGAGTGGTGGATAATGTGGGTGGAGCTATAGCAGGGGTTTTGCCTCAATTGGTGCAAAAACCAGGGATGGCTAGGCATGGGGGAGGGTGTTTGTCAAACCTGAATACAGGAATGCTGAGTCACTGTAGGCCATGTAGTCATTGTAGGCCATGTAGTCACTGTAAACAATGTAGTCATTGTAGGTCATGTAGTCACTGTAGGCCATGTGGTCACTGTAGCCATGTAGTCTCTCTAGGCCATGTAGTCCCTTCACTCTAGGCCATGTAGTCACTTCAATCTAGGCCATGTAGTCACTGTAGGCCACGTAGTCACTGTAGGCCATGTAGTCATTGTAGGCCATGTAGTCACTGTCAACAATGTAGTCATTGTAGGTCATGTAGTCACTGTAGGCCATGTGGTCACTGCAGCCATGTAGTCTCTCTAGGCCATGTAGTCCCTTCACTCTAGGCCATGTAGTTACTCTAGGCCATGTAGTCACTTCAATCTAGGCCATGTAGTCACTGTAGGCCACATAGTCACTGTAGGCCATGTAGTCACTGTAGGCCATGTAGTCCATGTAGTTATTGTAGGCCATGTAGTCACTCTAGACCTTGTAGTCACTCTAGACCTTGTAGTCACTCTAGGCCATGTAGTCACTTCACTCTAGGCCATGTAGTCACTGTAGGCCATGTAGTCACTTCACTCTAGGCCATGTAGTCACTGTAGGCCATGTAGTCACTTCACTGTAGGCCATGTAGTCACTGTAGGCCACGTAGTCACTTCACTGTAGGCCACGTAGTCACTGTAGGCCACGTAGTCACTGTAGACCATGTCGTCCCTTCACTCTAGGCAATGTAGTTACTCTAGGCCATGTAGTCACGTCATTGTAGGCCACATAGTCATTGTAGGCCACGTAGTCACTCTAGGCCACGTAGTCACTCTAGGCCACGTAGTCACTTCACTCTAGGCCATGTAGTCACTGTAGGCCATGTAGTCACTTCACTGTAGGCCATGTAGTCACTGTAGGCCACATAGTAACTTCACTGTAGGCAATGTAGTCACTGTAGGCCATGTAGTCACTGTAGGCCATGTAGTCACTGTAGGCCATGTAGTCACTGTAGGCCACGTAGTCACTGTAGGCCACGTAGTCACTCTAGGCCACGTAGTCACTCTAGGCCACGTAGTCACTTCACTCTAGGCCATGTAGTCACTGTAGGCCACATAGTAACTTCACTGTAGGCAATGTAGTCACTGTAGGCAATGTAGTCACTGTAGGCACTGTAGGCCATGTAGTCACTGTAGGCCATATAGTCACTGTAGGCCATGTAGTCACTGTAGGCCATGTTATGTCCATTACAATCCTCTGGTTGATGGAAGCAAAATTCTTCTGCCCCCGTTAAACATTACATTCGGGCTTATGAAGATATAGTCCATTTATGATGATGTAGGGGGATTTTATTAAATAATAGGGAATTTTGGCATTGAGAGAATATATAGTTTGTCAAACCTGAATACAAGAATGCTGAGTCACTGTAGGCCATGTAGTCATTGTAGGCCATGTAGTCACCGTAGGCCATGTAGTCACTGTAGGCCATGTAGTGTTTAAAAAAATGTCCAACACAGTCCTCTGGTTGATGGAAGCAAAATTCTGCTGCCCCCGTTAAATATCAAATTCGGGCTTATGAAAAACTTTGTAAAGAGGGAGAAGCTTTCAAGTACCTGAGACTAAAATTTCCACTTCTGAGCAGGGTTGCCATCAGAACTTCTGGGGCCCGGTACTAATAAAATAGACAGGGCCCCTGCCCGGGGTATAAGGCAGAGTGCTGGATAATGTGGGTGGAGCTATAGCAGGGGTTTTGCCTCAATTGCTGCAAAAACCAGGGATGGCTAGGCATGGGGGAGGGGTAGGGGATGGCACAGGGCAGGGAACACTGGACAAGAGGGGGCAATGGGCTGGGAAGGATGGACTGGGGTGGCAAAGAGCAGGAAAGGCTGGTTGGTCTAGGGGGGCAAAGGGCAGTAGGAGAGGGGCAGAGAAGGCAGGCTGGCTGGCCATGGGGAGGGGGTGCAGGGAAGACAGGCTGACTGGCTGGACTAGGTGGGGGGTGCAGGGAAGACTGGCTGGACTGGGGGAGGGGCAAGGCAGGGAAGTCAGGCTGGCTGGACTGAGGGGGGTAGGGAAGGCTGGCTGGACTGGGGAGGGGCAAGGCAGGCTGAATCGGGCGGGGGGGCAGGAAAGTCTGGTTGGCTGGACTGGGAGGGGGGAACAAGGGAAGACTGGCTGGACTGGGGGAGAGGCAATGCAGGGAAGGCAGGCTGGCTGGACTGGGGAGGGGCAAGGCAGGCTGGCAGGACATGGGGAGGGGGAACAGGGAAGACAGGCTGGTTGGCTGGACTAGGAGGGGGGCGCAGGGAAGACTAGCTGGACTGGGGGAGGGGCAAGGCAGGGAAGGCTGGCTGGCTGATCGTGGGGCTGGGCGCAGGAAAGACTTGGCTGGAATGGACTGGGAGGAACAGCGCTGGCTGGCCAAGAGAAGGGGGGGCACAGGGCAGGGTCAGCATACCTGCGTTCTCCTGTCCTGAGAGAGATTGGGCCCGGCTAGCTGCGGCGAGCAATGCACCGGGTGGCAGGCAGGGAGAAAGAGAGCATCAGCGCTGTGGAATTCAACTATGGAGTCAGACTGGAGCCGTCCGCCAGCATCCGCGCCACTGCATCATTTGAACTACGCAGCCGACCGCGAGCCAATCCACAGCTCGCGGAACGGCAGCCAATCAGTAGCGGCCGCTCCTGATTGGCTGATAAGGAGCTGCTGCTCCTGATTGGCTGCAGCTCCGTGAGACAATCACAGCTCACGGCCGGCTCCAGTACGTACTACATAGTTGAAATGCCACAGCGCTGATTCTTTCTTTTTTGCCTCTGTCACCCGGGCCCCCCCTGTCTGCGGGCCCGGTACTAGAGTCCCGGCAGTCCCTCCCTGATGGCGGCCCTGCTTCTGAATGATGCTAAAGAGGGATGGGATCTTTGTTGGTACATACATTTTTTAAGGATGAAAACTTCAACCGAGTCCTCCAGGTTAATGAGAAAGCGGCCTGAAAAGCCTTTTAAATGTGTTGTGCATGGCTTCTCGGGTAACAGAAGAGCTGGATACTATGTTGAGAGTGTGAAAAACCTTCTAGAAAAGTATCATAAATTTGGCTGCAACATGACACTCAAAATCACGGTGAGCGATTCGACAGAGACATTTCAGCAATGGAATGAAGATATCAAGGTAGGTGGAATACTTCTATGCTAGTTAGATAATAATAAAATTGACAATTTTGGGGACATTTTTGGTGAAAAAACATTAGCCGGTTAAAAGTGTGACAACTGCTCACAAACCAAAGTGAACACTTACTATAGACCCCTATAGCAGGGGACATTACACATACCTTGTAACCACAAAAGCATTTCTGCCACATGGTTTCACATTGCTGCTGGCGCTGACCCCACATGGCGCAGTTAGGTGGCTCTTGAAATGTATTGCGCTTTCATCTGGGTTTGCAGACAGGGTGAAGTTGCCGAATACTGGGGATGGGTTACTTAATGACTGCTCACTATTCTCAGGATTGAGCAGCATGACCACATCACCAAAATGAAGAAGTCCATCCTTGGAAATGGAAAGCTCTGCCTGAGATGTAGGAGACAAAGATGATATTAATTAATTACACAGTTCCAAAAGACTAAATAAGTTATTAGACCTCATGTACTGGTTTTAGATCTGGAAACAACACTCAGACAGATTTAGGAAGCTCTAGCATTAAACATCAAAATAAGCAATATATAAAATGTAAGCCCTTAACTAGAACAGATTCAGTCAGTTAGATTCATGATAAAAAATCAAAACAAAAAAACAGCTGTATAGTTCCTGGGGTATTCGGATGATAGGTCTACAATAAAAAGGTAGACAGTTAATGGGTCAACATCAGAAGGCCGACAGTCAATAGGTTGATAGGGTCAATAGGGTGACAGGGACATTAGGTTTGACAGATAACAGATAATTGGTTGACAGTGACTTAGGTTGACAGGTTTAAAAGGTCAACATTCAAATGGTCGACACAAAAAAAGTTTGACACATTGTTTTTCATAATGTTTAGGGTTAGTATTAGGGATAGGTTTAGGGGTTATGGTTAGGCTAAAATAAAAAAAAAAGTAATGTGCCAACTTTTTTGTGTTGACCATTTGAATGTCGACCTATTTAACCAATTGCCTGTTGACCTAATGTTCTGGTGTCGATCCATTGACTATCTACCTTTTTATTGTAGATCATTCATTCCACTCACCTTTTCTGGTATAGGTAGATTCAAAGTAAATATTAAATAAATATCAGTACCAGCGTATTAATCAAAAAAGTCTTTGTTAACACTGATTACATACAAAAGTGTTTATGTAGGGAAAGAAAAGTACTCTCTTTTTGATGGGGCACAAGTTCTACCAAATGAATATAACTTTTATTGTATTTGTTAAAAAATAATCCGTAAAAGGACTTGGACAAAGACAGACAACATTTACACATGTAAGAGAGGCAGAGGTAGCCTCAAGTGAAGAAAAAACTCAAAAATGTATCTATGGATACCGCTGAGATCAATTAAGTAATTATATCAAGGTGAAAAAATTGTATCAAATTAAATACACTAAATTGAAAGGGATATGATCCCTTAATGAAGTCTAGGTATACACACACCGTAAATCAATAAAACACACACTACAATTAGTTCTATTACACTCTAAATTCAATAAATCCCTTATGTACAGATAAATTTACAATGATGGATAATGGCAAAGCATGAAACAAGAAGGGATAAATAATAGGTATTATTGATATTGACAAGACTAACACTCCAAAAAGATTTCCTGAAAATCCCAAACTGGGTAAATCATAGCCAATGATCCATAGCATGTGGAATAACAGTATCATTGATACATATTCTGTCACGGTAAATACTGTACATTAAATCAATGTTTATGAGATTGGTATTGAAGAGTTGTTACTATTCAGGTATCAGAGATAATAAAGAAAGATATAGATACCTCCCAGTAATGGCAAGGGGATAGGTGGCTGCTGTATCTAATGTACAGTTGTAGTGAAAGAGACATGAGCGGACCCACCGCATATACCATGAGGGTATTATAAATAAAGTGACATCTGCTGTTCTCTCACTTCATCCACTGTGAGTCTGGTATCAGATACAGGCTCACTAGTGAGAATTCGGGTGAGGAAATGAGAGTGTCTGAAAAATTGAGAGATAAACTAAATAGATAAGGGTTGGGTAGCGGTGTGAGTTAAATGAAACAGCCCAAATATGTAGGACTGTCCTCACTGGAAATCCAGTGAACAAACACCCATCTCCGTTCCCTACCTGAAAAGAGAAGGAGGGAGTCAGCTGATCCACGTAGTGCACTCTCACTCCACTGATATCAATAGAGACAGCGCAGTGGGAACATTGGTAGCGTGGACAGCGTGTCCCTGAAATAGAGTGTACCTGATGATAAATAGTGTGTTGCGGCAGTGGTGTATCCCAGGATGGAGTCCTCGTGTGCGCACCGGGGACCCCCGTCAAGACGCGCGTTTCACCAGTATGAGGCTTCGTCAATTGAGCTCCGTGACATCACAGAGCTTGGCCGGGTTTATGTGTTCCAGCATCCAATCATGATTAAGTACAGGATAGGTATAGCCTATCACAAACATTGATCGGCGGGTCTAGCATAAGTAAGGATTGTGTACATGCAAGTCATGGACGCCCGGTCAAGGCAGCTGCAGAATTGATCCAATTTAAAACCAAAGTGCTCCTTGTGATACATACTTAGTTATAATAATTAGAGCCACAGAGTTAATTGGAATGAAAGCTTGCTACATATGAGTAAGCAATACATAGATATAAATATGGGAAAACCAAATATGTAGATAAAGGAATGATAACAAACATAACATAGAATAAATAAATTAGATTGGAAAGAACAGTAAATGAGAATTGTAAGAATAAAGTTATCAAAACCCATATAGTAAGGGATTTAAAATAAAATAAAAAATAATAAATAATGAAAATATCAATATATTGATTAATCCCTGTGATAATTCACACATTCAAAACTAATAAATAATCCTCCGAGGATATCATATTAATGAATCACACGGATGGGAAAAAAAATTGCACAACAGTGCATACAAAAGGTACAAAATGAGGGTCTAGGATGTCTGATTAAAAAACACTACAACCCAAATGAAAACTAAACTTGCAAAACTTGTCACATGGACAATATGTCGAATGAGCCCAAAAAAGCAAAACATCAACAACCAGCAGGCTGGAATAAGAACTAAAAACTAACAGAGGCAAAAATATAAAGTACAAGACCTGATATTACATGACATGAACCATGGGAGATGTGGGGGGGTGGGAAAAATGGGACACGACTTGAGCACTGGTACTAAAACCTCATGAGAAAAATATGAAAAGCAAGTGAAATATTATGGATATACTGCCGTGATAAGAAATTACTGTGAATTAGTAAACATAATGTGTTCTCGGAGGTGCTCCCATGAGAGTAGGTAGAGTATACACAGGTAAAAAGAAAGAAAGACAGTACTCTCCTTGGTGGGGCACTAATCCATCATAAATGATGTATGAATATAAATCGTTAACAAGATTTAACTTTTAATACAATATGTATAAAAAATTTGAGAAAAACACTCACATGAAATACAACAAAATTACAATACACAAACAAATAATAACATGACTCAGTAGTATCTAATCCTGTAAAGAGATTCTAGGTCCCACAGTGCTGAAATAATACACTATAAGTCAGACCTCTCAGGCGTAAAAATCTACTATATTACAGAATAATGCATGCGATAATCATCATTTAAGTTAGATTGGGAATAGTAGGCAAACATAGTATAGACAAAATATCTGTAGTATAATCAACAGGTAGATGTGCAATAATTCATTACTATCCCCTGGAGAAAATATATAGGATATAATTTAATGTAATTCAGTAGTTACAATTCCTGGATGAAAATAAACAGCAGTCACCACGGCAGTACCACACAAATTGACAATGAATCCAGGAATTATGCTGCTCATCACTAAGGATTGGCCTTTAAACAAAGGTTGCTATCTCCACAGTGCAGTATATTATGTAATTAGCACAAATTATCTGCTGGAACAAAATTCATGCAAAGTACAGAGTATAGTCTAGGCCAGTAGTTCCCAAACTTTCTCGAATCACAGCGCCCTAGAGCATCAGCATTTTTTCCATGGCACCCCTGTGCCAAAAGTTTTTTTGAGAATTTCAGCAAAAATTAAATGAAGTAAACTGTGATTATATGTCACCCTTAGGACCAGTTATGTGGTGGCTGACAGGGCTGCGCTTCTTTTTGTCCACATATTTGTTAATTGGCAGCCATTAGCAGTGGTTTTGTCTATCACACTGACCAAAAATAATTTTATTTGGTACTGGACTACCAACCCAAGGCACCCCTGCAAGTGCCCTGAGGCACCCCAGGGTGCTACGGCACCCACTTTGGAAACCACTGGTCTAGGCAATATATGGTATCCAGAAAAATTACTTTTTAAATTTTTTTAATAATTTGTTTATTGAATTATTATTATTTTTTTTAATACAGTATACAAAATTATGTAAAACTACAACATAAGGAGAATAGAGGCCAGTAGGGCACAATCAGCTGCACAATAAAACTGAGAAATAATCCAAAGTAGAGAGTAATACACAAATAGAAGATGTGAATAAGTGAATGGCTAGAGTGACTGAGGAAAATCTCTCAAATATTGCAGTAATCTTATTGCTGACCTAAAAACAAAAACTATGTGAAGGGTGATTAGTGTGGAATAGGAAGAGAGCAGGGGTGAAGATAAAGAGTGAGAGGGGGGGAAGGAGGGTAGAGGGGGCCAGTCGATGTGAGTCGCCACAGTCCAAATATCCAGAACAATCAAAAAGCTAAATCGTGTTTAACGGGGGTTCGGCCTCAAAGTGAATGGTCCATGGAGTCCAGACCTTGATTAGGTGGCTTGGGGTGTCGTGTAATACAGAGGTGATCCTTTCCATTCTGTAAACGGACCAGATCGCATTAATAGTAGCTGAGAGGGAGGGAGGCGAGGGTGATTTCCATTTGGAGTTGGCATTTAGCTGCATTGGGCGTGGAGCCTGTGGTATGGGCCGGGATAACAAAGAATGAAGCGGAGAGTTAGGCATTGAAATTCCAGTAATAGACTTAATTAAGTCATGGAGTTTTCTCCAGAAGGGTTGAATGTGAGGGCAAGACTACCAAATGTGCAGCAAGGTTCCTCGTTGGCCACATAAGCGCCAACATAAATCTGAAATGGAAGGATAAATTGCATGTAGACAGGTAGGAACCATGTACCAATGAAAGTAGCGTTTGTGTTTTCTTTATTCTTACAGAAACTGAGCTTTTAGCAATCTCCAACCTAATTTCGGACCACTCCTCAGGGGTCAAAGTCTCGCCTGTGTCACGTTCCCAGGAGAGCTCATGGGCCTCCTTTGGAGGTTGGTTGTGTATTAGTAGCAACTTATAAATGGTTGAGATAAGACCCCTAGAGGCTCGAGAGCGCCTACATAAAGATTCTATTGGAAGACAAGTGATGGGTGGAGAGTTTGTCAAGGGGGAGCGATAGAAAATGGCAAATTTGAAGGTATTGATGAAAAACTTTATGTGGGATGGAGAACCGAGTCTGTATACTAGCAAAATCAGGAAAGGTATGCAATGGAGCAATATCGAGCGGAAAAAGAATATTTTGACAAGTCCAGGAATGAAATCGGTGATTGATACCAAGGGGAAATGCAGGGTTGTTCCAGAGGGGGGTTAGTAAGGGATGGAGAGAGCAAAGACTATAAAATTTTGTGCAAAAGTCCCATATGCGTATAGTGAAGTGGACAGTCGGCAACAAAGTAATGGAGGTGGGGCGATTTTATGTGAGCACCATAGAAGGCTGGATGCGGAGTAGACCGATAACGTATCAGCTTCTATAGTAGTCCAAACCCTTTGTGCGGGAGGGGCATGCCACTGTATACACGGGACAAGATGCACTGCCCGGAAATATTTAATGAGGTCAGGAACCCCAACACCTCCGGATATGATGTTTTTGAAGGAGGCGCAACTTGATCCGTGGTTTTTTCCCGCCCAGATAAAATCTAAGAGATTTCTTTGAAGGTGTCTCAGTGTCTTCACAGGGATAGCTATCAGGAGTGTCTGCCAAAGATAAAGAAGACGGGGTAAAATGTTCATCCTTACTGCTGCTACGCGACCGAACCAAGATATGAATTGTTTATTCCAAACAGAGAGATTAGCGTTGATAGAGGAAAACAACTGAGGGAAATTGTGTTTTGGGAACAGTATCTGGACTAGGGACATTATTTGGAATAGCAATGACTGACCAGACTTCTCATTGCAAAGGATTGTTTCCATCTCTGCGTTGGAGTATACCTCAGTGTGGGACCATTGCTAATTCAGGACAATCTTGAGACTTTACTTCAGCCGGTAATTCCATTGTTACCCCCATGCGGGACATTTATCCATTGCCCACTCACTAACAGTGCCTGGACTTTATCTTCATTATTACTGGTGCATCAGGATCCATTCATGGCATGTCTTTTTATTATCAACATGCGTTGGTTTAAACTGGACTATTTGTCCTTTTATTATATTTTATGAAGTCTTAACATTTGTGTATATGTTTAATAAATTGTAATTCTTACGGTTCTCAAGCGCTGCATTTGGTTGTTTATATTATCTCTTTATAGAGACTATCTCTACTTAGCAGCTGCTTGGGGAGACAACTCAATACCGCGCCCTCCTATAATTATTTATAGCCAATCTTCCAACCGAGGGAAATTGGCTGCATATAATTCTGAATATGATCTAGTGAGGTAAACCCCTAAGTATTTAAGTTTGTGAGGCTGCCATCGGAATGTGTAATGTTGCTGTAGAAATGTGAGGTCTGCTAAGGGAATATTAAGATCCAATATTTCAGACTTGTCGGCACTGATTTTGTAGTTAGAGTATTGGCCATAGGAATCTATTTCTTCAAATAAGCTGGGAAGTGAGTGTCGAGGGTCAGTTGAAGTCAGGATCACATCGTCAGCGTATAGTGCTATCTTGTGATCCAATCTGCCAACGGTGACACCTGAGATGTTGTTGTTTAATTTGATTCTGGCAACTAGTGGTTCCATCACCAGAGCAAATAGGAGGGGAGAAAGTGGACATCCTTGACGTGTGCCAGTGCCGATGGTGAAAGCTTCAGAGAATAGGCCATACACCAGTACCAAAGCAGAGGGATTACGGTATAATGAGGAGATGCCATTAAAAAAAGATTCCTCAAAGCCCATACAGAGAAGGGTTTGATGTATAGAAGACCAGGTTACTCTATCAAAGGCTTTTTCGGCATCGAGAGCCACCACCAGCGCCGATAAAGAATGTTTCTGTTTGAGGTGAATAAGATCAATGAGACGACGAGTCTTGTCTGCAGCTTATCTATTGGGGATAAACCCCACTTGGTCCGGGTGAACCAGGGAGGGTAAGAGTGGAGCCAAATGGATAGCTAGTATTTTGGCAAACAATTTTATGTCGACGTTTAGAAGGAAGATCGGTCTATAATTACCCATTTCCAGAGGGTCACGATCCGGTTTAGGGATCACAATAATGTTAGCTCTGGTGGTGGCTTCTCCAAGCGAATTACCCTCTAAGAGTGAGTTAAATAATGATCGAAGCATAGGGCAGGAAAATTACTTCTATGTACATAGTAATGCTTAAATAACATGTACATAGGAAGTTAAATAGAACTCACAAATCAGTGCAGCAAATATATTTGAATATCATTCAATGAGAGGTTGATACCACAATGATGCAATTCGCACTGTAAACAAGAAATATGACTATGTCCTAAGTAATCAAAATTATCAGCTATATATACTCACAGCAGGTCGCTCACACCTCAGTCACTGCACAGGCACATGATGTGCAGCAGCCACCTGAATTTGTGGGGATAATAGGGGTATTAGCGTTACTGCCTCACAGCAATGAGGTCATGGGTTCAATTCCCACCATGATCCTAACTGTGTGGAGTTTGTATATTCTCCCTGTGCTTGCGTGGGTTTCCTCCGGGTACTCCGGTTTCCTCCCACACTCCAAAAATATACTGGTAGGTTAATTGGTTCCCCACAAAAATTAACCTGTGTGTGTGCGCATGTGGTAGGGAATATAGAGTGTAAGCTCCACTGGGGCAGGGACTGATGTGAATGGTCAAATATTCTCTCTGTAAAGCGTTGCGGAATATGTGTGCGCTATATAAATAACTGGTAATAAATAAATAATAAATAATATTCCATCTCTTGACCCCTTGATTGAGGACCTGATCATACTGATCTCTCTCCATATGCAGGCCAAACTGTGTACACCAGTGGACTGGGAACAGGGGTAAATTACCCCACATGGGGTAAAAATGAAATTCCTGGGGGCATGGGCGGATTGGCCATAGACCTCACAGGGAGTTTTCCCGGTGGGCCAGACTGTTATGGGGCCACTGAATTCAAATTAATTTTTGTTTTTTTAAATCTGTGTCCTGACCCACCCAACAGGAGTTGGCCCTGGCATATTAATGGCTGAAGCTGACATGATTTGTTCATGGTGGTTGACCCCTCCCCAGGGACCAGCCACCATTGACTGTGCTTTGCAAATCAGCCCATCCCCTCCTGATCCACTACTCTCTGGCGGAGTCAGGTACTGGAAAGTAGGGATGTGAGGTGAGCAGCACAGGCAGCGTCTCAAAGCCAGGGTCACACACACACACATTGACTGCCTGTGGATCTATTCTGTGGATGATGGGATTGGCAGCTGCTGCTGCCCCTCCCAGTCACTGCAGCAGTGGTCATCCATTTCCTTCCCTCCCCCGCCTGCAGACCCTTAGAGACCATCTTCTCATTCATGACTGGGCATGAGTTAACCAGCAGTGGACACCAAGCATTTCCAGCCGCTGGGTGAGTGCCTCTGTGGAATTCCAGGGTGTGCATGCACCTGGGGACTGCTTTTTTGGGCGATGTGGATACTCTTCCGGGGGTGCGAGGGGCTCCCCAAAATTTTGTGAGCCTCTCGACACTCCTGGGAGAGTAGGTAAGTATGATTCACCTCTGGTGATTAACAGAGTGGGTCCCAGCCACCAGATCTCCCCTCCTCAACATTTAATTGACTCTTCCTCTCTCATAAATGGGGTGAAGGAAATATAACATAATCATCCAAACTTACAGTGCACATATGAAGATCCCTTTATCAAACTATCAGAACACACACTATTTAGATTGCCAGCAATCAAAATACAAATATGTTTAAACTAACTCACGTACACTTAATTTGACATTCACATACTCTAGTCTGCAGAATACTAACTTTAACTACTGGCAGGTTATGAGAAAACATCCTTATATAATAACTTAAACCAAAATACTGGCTAATTTTACTAATCTACTGTATAGAAAACAATTACTTAAAATACTGATGTAGACTAGAATAACTATGAGCACCGAAACAGTAGGGCGGATTGGTCATAGGCTTCACTGGTAGATGTATGTAATTTGTTTTGTCCAACATGTAACAGGAATTGGGCAACAAGGGTCCAAGTGCACAGACACTCAAGCCTGGTGATCTCCCATACTGGTCTCCACACAGTTTGTTGGACACGGGCTATAGCCAGAGTGCTGTTCCATGAGAATAGAAAAAAAAAAGAGGAAAATAGCGCTGAATACAGCAATAATATTTATTAACAATTAATAGCATATGAAAATTATTAATATATGAAATCTCCGATATAGACAATTATGTACATATATAACAATTGCCGGCCAGCAGTATTTGGATACAATTAAATAATTTCAGCACACATATATTATCCACACAAAAAATACAATTGTATAAATGTAGCACATAGAAATTAGATAATAAGACCAATTAAAATAAAATTAAATAAAAAATCTCCCTTATGAGGAATACTGAGCAAATGGTTGGATTTAAAAGTCTCTCTTGCTATAGAAAATAATATAGCTTTTACAGGATTGACACCGATAAGATTGTATCAAGTATTAACAAAAGTTGCAAAAAAACTATGTAGCCCAATAAGGATTCCTTTTCATTCTAAAAACCCTTTAAGCAGAGCTGTAAAATCCTGCAATTCTAGTCAGGTGTAGATTTCTTTTGATAACACTTGTTCTTTGTTTTAATTAGTTCTGCTTGGACAAGTGGACAAGTGTGTATCCTTCTTAAGTCATGCAATGTCATATCAGATGAATAATTAGCTTTATCCATTGTTTCTAAATTAAAAACTGCAGATAAAATGGAGGGAGGTGTCTGAAGGGGTAAGGGTGACAGGCCGACATTTATTATAAAGTCCTTACCTGAATATGTTATTCAGATTCTTTTTTTGAAGATGTTGCTGTTCAGGACCTTATTGGAAGATACAGTATAATCCAAAGTTGCCTAAATAAACCATGAACTACTCAGAGAGTATCAATGTAGGACCACAAAATGGCTGAGAGTAGCTGGGCATCCTTTATATAGGGCTGTGATCTGCATTGTGACATCACAATGCATGCAGGCAGCAGCTAGAGAAGGATGTAGCTTGGATCAGCTCTGGATCCAGATGCCCTGCAGCAGCACTGAGAATAAAAAAAGCCGGGGCTCAAGAGATGGCAGTGTAACTCTGTACAGGGAGAGGGTCGGGGGCCAAGAGGCAGGCACAAAGATGTGTTGTATGGCTGTCAAGTTGACAGTTTGCTAGCATGTTTGTGTTGGGGCACCTACAGTTTAAACTTGAATTAGGCCACTCTCAGAATTTTTTCCAGGGCCATTTTAAGTTCCCAATTCGCCCCTGCCTGGGGGTAATGGACGAACAGCCGGGCATGCATATGAATCATTCTATAATAGCTGAGATGTTATTACCAGCGGGCGCCCGGTTCCTTCCCTGCAGCGCCGCATAAGCCGGAGGCTGGAGTTCTCTTCTGAACTCCAGCTTCCGGCTCTCTCCATGCGCACTATGGGAGAGACGTCATGACGTCTCTCCCATAGTTCCGAGGAGCAGCCGGGCGGACAGGACGGCGGCAGATGCAGGAGCGGGGATTATGGTAAGTGTTTTTTGGGGGGTTTTTTGTACAAGCGGCACTACAGGGGCATTATATGGGGGCACTACTACAGGGGCATTATATGGGGGCACTACTATATGATTTCCTTCCTTTCAAATCAAGGTGGCAACGTCGGCATATCTAAATATATTTTGGAGTAAAATATAAAAAGTTCCCTGACTCCTGGTGTACACTATAACATTCCAGCTTATAATTTTGATTGCTTAGGACACGTCTTTCTTTCTTCAGTACTGTCTGTCTTTCTTTCTTTTTACCTCTGTATGACATGAACCATCCAAGCGACACAATCATCAATTATGTAGAAGAAACTTAGTGGAAACGAAATAATGTATCTCATTATCAAGCACAATTACAAGAACCCAGGTAAAAGATCCCACTCTGATTCAATCCACTGGAGAATAAAGTTCCTAATGTTTACTTCCAAGTGACTCACTATTATCACCTTTCTATACTGTATGCTTGCAATGGATTCCAAAACCTGAAATTTAATTAAACTAATCAGCGGCGGCTCCTACCCTGTTAGATGAGGAGGGCAGCCGCCGCAGAAAACGAGAGGGATGGTGCAATTACTCACCCACTGCTCCCGTCTGGCCTGGTCCCAGCGCCTGTGCAATTGATGCCACCGGCATCCAAAAGGCTGCATAGTCTGCAGCTCCTAGGAGCCGGTTAGGGCTTGCAGAAAGGCAGCGTAGAGGCTTCCTCCTTAAAGCCGCTCTCTGCTAATAGCATCCCGGACTGGCAGTCCCAGGGGGAGGAGACACCTACCCCTGAGACTACTTGTATATGTGACTGGCAGGTAGCGCTTCCAATAGGAAGCCACTGCCAGTCACACAGTGTAGCCAATGCAGTCACGGACTGCACTGACTACACTGAGGTGGTGGATTTTACTGGGGGGCTGCAGCCTCGCAGCCACTAGGCAAAATCTGCCACTGAAACTAATTATGTATTTAATTTCTACAAATTAAAAGACATCCCATGTGGAGATGCAGTTATCAATATTATAGCCTATATGCTGACTGATGAAACAAATTTTCATATTGATATTGTATTGAAATGTTAAACAATTACCATATTGGTATTTCTTCTCCTTTGATTAAAAGTTCTTCATGATTGTCTATTATTGATTGCTTCAGGCTTTCACAGACTACAAATCAAACATTTATTACACTAAACCTGAATATAATAATGCAATTAATGCTTTTATTGATATTTATTGATTCAGTAATATACATGGTATAGCTTTGGATTTCATTATTAACATTTGTTTTTATCAGTTGTTCTGTAATTATGCCCTTTGTTGCTGGTACGTTGTGTTCATGGTTTATAGTCATACAATTTCTAGATATTGTTTGTATCTTAGAAAACATATTTGTCTCTGTAAGGATATGTAAAAAAAAGTAATTTATTATTAAACATTGATTTCCACACCTGGAATGGAAATCTGATCCCACATCAAAGTTACAGAAGAGAAAATATCCTCTGTCCTTGTTAGATAATACAGACACCCATTTCAAGTCTACTGTACTTGGCCAAGTCATAAAGAGACACAAATTAGAGATATGGAAAAAACGATAAATGGACAATTGATGGAATGTTTTCCCTTATGTGATGGAATTATTTTATTCTCTTCAATGCTAGTCACCTTGAATGCAGAAAAGATAAACAAATAATATACAGTTCGTACCAAGTGCGTAGCTATAGTAGGTGCAGAGAGTGCATCTGCTACGGGGCCCAGTCCGCCTCTGGAACCCAGCCCACGCCCTGCACCGAGTTACATTGCCATCTCCAGAGCCCTGGCTATTCTGTTCTCACCAGAGTGCTCCTGCAGGGCATCTGGGCCCAGAGTTGATCGCAGCTACAGCCACGTCTAGCTGCTGCCTGCATGCAATGTGATGTCACAATGTAGGTCACATCCCTATATAAAGGATGCCCAGCTGCTGGCAGCCATTTTCTTGTGACATTTTGTCCTACAGTGATGTTCTCAGCGTAGGTTCCTGCTTTATTTAAGCAACTTTGGCTAACGACTACTGATATGGACTTTGGATTATATCTTTCAATATGGTCTTGAACAGCAACATCAGAAAAAAATATCTGAATAACATCTTGAGGTAAGGGCTATATAACAAATTTTGACCTGTCACCCTTACCTCTTCAGACATCTCCCTCCATTTTATCTGCCGTTTTAATTTAGAAACAATGGATAAAGCAAATTATTCATCTAATATGACGGTCATGACTTAAGATGGGTACACACTTGTCCAATCCTCCGGGGATCCAACTCCAGTCCAGACTGTTGACACAATCTTACTAGAGACTTGGATGCAGATTCAACACCAAATATATGCCTACACACATGTCCAATTTTGCAGCAGATCTCAGATTTGCATCTGCTAAAACAATCTACTTAAAGTGTTGTGTAAACGTACACACTCTTCTAATCTTTGGCAGACCAGCTGCCATTCACAGGCAAAAGATTAGAAGAGTGTGTACGTTTAGACATAGCTACAGTAGGTGCAACGAGTGCAGCTGCTACAGGCAGTGGCATCACTATGGGGGTGCGGGGGTGCGGACAGTACCCTGCAGCACTCGGCTCCTGTCACAGAGGAGGAGCTGGCAGCACAGGCACAATCTCCGGGGGACAGGACAGCCCAGCATCTCTGGGGATGCTGGGCACACCCCCAGAGTGACACGATAGGGAGTCCCATGAGGCCAAACCCCTTTAATATATGCCACACCTCCTTTTCAGGCACACGCGGCTTTGCCGCACAGGGGGCCTTTACAAAGCGCAACGGGTGTCACCAGGCCCCATGAGAGATCTGGCTACAGGAACTAGGCTAGCATCTAGTGTACGACCTCCTCCCTGCCCTGAGTACACTGCCATCTCCTGAGCCCAGACTTTTCTATTCTCACCAGAGTGCTGCTGCAGGGCCTCTGCTGTCACTGGGCCACCCGGCTCTACCTATGTCTCTTCTCACTGACTGACTTATTAGTGAATCATAGCCTTCTTATATATCACTTTATATCATAAACTAGCGTTCCCGCTAGGCTGTTTTAGCGGGGCGCGGCGCCCTGCCCTCCTTCTGGAGGGCAAAAAGCACCCTGCCCTCCAGGAGGAGGGCAAAAAGCGCCCTGCCCTCACAGCCTGCGGGAGCCGTTCTCACCCACGGGACGCAGTGTCCCGCGGGTGGAGAAACATGCGGTGACCCGGTCACTGCCGTAGAATAGACGCCGGGCGCATGCGCCCGGCATCTATTCTCCCTGTCTGCAGGGCTTGGGGGCTGCCCGGCGTGTCCGTAAGTGCCGGGCACGCCCCCAAGAGTGACGAAAAGGGGACGCGTCTTATAGACACGCCCCCTTTTCCGATGACCACGCCCCCTTCTCGGACGCGCAGCGTGCACGGGCATGCCCTCTCTAGCTCCGGCGTCCTGCCTCCCACCGGAGCTAGAGGGAACACTAATAAACATTTAGAATTAGGGAGACTATATATTTTTTAGAACATATTTTTTTTTGTTTATACACTGTAATACTTACTATATGCTAATCACCGTTTATTTAATCCTGCATGTCAGCTAATGCTGCCCATACACTAGACGAGCTGAAAACGACTGCATGATTAATCGTGCAGTCGTTTGTCACTGTGATGAGCCTGCACTGAACGAGCAGTCGTTCAGTGCAGGCTCATCAATCATCTGGCAACATGCTGAACCTGACGTTATTGTCAGGTTGACTAGTATGTTTGCCCGATAATAGCTGTCCAATAAAACCAGTGTGCACGCGCATCGGTGGTCGTATTAGACATTAAACTGCACGATTTGCCAGCGATTACCAAGCGAGTGATCGATAACGACAGTCGTTATCGCTCAAACGCTAGGTTTAATCGCCTAGTGGATGGGCAGCATAAGGAGGCAGACTGTAAATGATCTCATGTTTGCACTATCAAAATGGATAAACTGCAAAATTATTTGCATGTAGAAATTTTGCCATGGGACATAAATAGGTCTTGCTACGCCCCTGGTTCTTGCTGTATAGTAGAAGTAAGTAGTGTCCTTAGACTAGGCAGTTTCCTTTGACCACATTAGTCAGTGCAGTCTCTGTGGAGTGTTAGGGTATGAGATAAAAGAGAGGGAGTGAAGACCTTCAGAGGGAATGGCATATGAAGAAAGTGAGACAGAGAAGTGTTATGGTGCGTACACAAGGTACGATATCTATGAACGATAACAAAATCGCTCAACGATATATCGTTCATATCTTTCATTTTTATACAGTGAACAACCAATGATGAGCGTTCCTGCATGAACGACAATGAGATCTTTGATCATCCGTACAAGCAGGTTATTGTCAACTTCGCCTGTTCAGAGATGTGGCAGTGTGACTTCACTGAAAGATATCTTTCAAGTCGTTGGTGGTACAGATCGTCCCGTGTGTATGCAGCTTTACTTACAGAACTGTTTTAAAAGAATAGAGAAAGAATATAAACTTTGTTGTTTTCTGAGGAAATAAAGCTAAATATGAATAGATATCTAGAAATTAACTAAAGGGAAATATAAAATAGGGAGATAAGGCAGATGGTGTTGAAATAAGATAACATAGCTAGTAGTGCGGGATTAAGATAGCACGTGTAGTATCCAGTTTTATTATACCTCTCTAGTCACATATAGTAGAAAATAGACAAAATAGCATAAAGAAGGCATAGGGTAATGCTGGGTACACACTCTGAGATATAACGTTCAATAAGCTGACGAATTACATTGTGCATCTGCGGCTGTGTACAGATACTATGTCTGTGAATGACGTTCACTTGTCTGCAGTACAGCTGATACCTGGCACATCTGGCTGTGTGTACGGGCAACCCACCGACCATCCGTAAACTTGCTGCAGGGACCCACTGGTGACTATCTCAACTTAGCAGGCTAATTTAATTGCCCACCCAGCTGCAGTGGCATCACAAGGGGGGTGCGGCCCGCACCGGGCGTCACCCTTCAAGGGGGTGACATCAAAAATCAGCGCACACACACCCGCGGGCTGCACCCCATCCGCACTCCCTTCCCCGGCACCACCGCCTGGAGTCACTCTCACCGCGGCCGGCGTCCAGCGCCACACACAGACACACTCTCTGAGCCTGTGTGTGGCTCTGGACGCCGGCCGCGGTGACATCATCACGCATGCGGCACGCCGGAGGAAGTAGAAGAAGGAGATGCGCGCCCGGACATCGTGAAGAGAGGTAAGTAGTATTGCACAGGGGAGGGGGCACAGCATAAGGGGCGTTACTGGGGGTACTGTATGGGGGCACAGTATAAAGGCACTACTATCTGGGGGTACTACTGGGGGTACTGTATGGGGGCACAGTATAAGGGCACTACTATCTGGAGGCACTGCATAAGGTGAACATCTGGGGCTGGGCATTGTATAAGGGTCACTACTGGGGGCATTGCATAAGAGCACTACCGGGGGTACTGTATAAGGGCACTAAAGCTCCTGGGGATATTGTATAAGGAGCACTATTGGGGGCACTGCATAAGGAGCACAGCGTAAGGGGCTTTAATACAGGAGGCATTGCATAAAGAGCTATAACACACCGGGCAATGCATAAAGGGGCACTACTAAAGGGGGAACTGCATAATGGGCACAGCTACAGGGGGCATTGCATAAGGGGCACTACTACTGGAGGCATTGCATAGGAGCACTACTACTGGGGGCATTGCATAAGGGGCACTACTACAGGTGGCATTGAATAAGGGGCACTACTACTGTGGGCATTGTATAGGGGGCACTACTGTGGGCATTGTGTATAAGGTCAATAATGTGATCATTGTGTAAAATGGGCAATACTGTGTGTCAGAACATAAATAAGGGACACTACTTTATGGTGTAATGTGATTCAGGGGCACTATGTGCGGTGTAATGTGGATAAGATTGTGATACTGTGTGGCGTAATTTGAATTTGGGATAGTATTCTTTTGAGATCACGCCCCTTTTTTGCGCCACACGCCTTAGGCTCATGCTGTCCTTTTATTGATAAATCGCAGAGGAAGGGGGGGTTGTTCCACCACGTCTCTAGGACCACTTTAAGCACTGCTACCCAGAATATCAGACGTGGCATCATCATGCCCGCCGGGTGCGCCTGTCATTCTAGGAGGAGCACAGTGTGACTGCTGGGCTGGTAAGGGGGAAGAGCTTGCAAAGCTGTGCACCTTGGTCCCTAATTTTTATTTTGGTTGGGGGGGGGGTATCACCGTGCAGCACAGCACCGGGTGACACCAACCCTAGTGACGCCTCTGCCCAGCTGTGATGTCAGCGCAGATACATCGAGAGGCAGATTGGTAAGGGTATATTGTCTTACCGATTGGCTGCTCGGTTTGCAGATACCTGGGTCGGCGGATATGTCACCCAGGTGTCTACCCAACTTTAGACTATGACATGTATGTGAATGATACTGTAATACTGTGAGAGAGGGCTAGAGGGAACTATTTATCAAGATTATCAGCCCCTTAAATCATGCAAAAATAGCAGTCTATGTATGATTTCAGTATCCCTGCAATTTCAAAGGCTGAATGCAGTAGATATGAGAGACATGGCCTGTGCTCAGCTAAGTAACGCAGGGTACCACAGTCCCCATTATTTGCAATGGAGATTGCAGTCTGAAGCAATTTTTCAAAAAAGAGCTTGTACCTGTTAGCTAATGCCACAAATCCTGTCCAGCTGAACAAGCTGAGATTACTCATGCAGCCTAACTTACTAGCCAACTACTAAAGGACAGCCACGAGGTGCAACACTTGGGACAGCACAGACCAACATAAACTAATACATACGTGCAAATTTGTATGTAAAAGAGTAGTTGAGTTATTTTTAAAGTTGTATCCCTCAGCTTTGATAGTTGACAGAAACATCTTACAAAGGTAATGAATACTTGGAAGCAATATTCATGACTGTGCAGTTCCTTTGGTTGGCACCACATGTGCAATGTTCCATTTCACAAGAACATGATGAAGAATGATTTATTTGACTGTATCATCTTCCATACTGGTTGGTTTTCCATGTGCTGTTTGCATCACTAAACTTTGGCTAAGGTCTCCTTGAAGCTATATTAGCTAGAATTATAGGAAATCAGGTATAATCGGACTACATTTTCCCGATCTGTCCAGTAGTTGGGAGCTATGACCCATGTAGAAACTGCTACCTAGAATAGCAGTTTATAGGTGTCGCATGGGGTTGGGTATGCGGCCCTTGGGATGCCGGCTGTCAACAGACCAATAGCCGCATACCGATGCTGAGAATCCCGACAGGGACGTTTTTTTCATGGATGATTTCTCGCCAAAAATAGGGTAACATTTTTGAAAAAAAAACCCGGCAAAAACGGCAAACAGGCGACAATGGAGAAAAGAAACTAATTTTTCTCCATCCCAGACCAAGAGAAAAAAAATGCAAAATCCCTATTTTTGGGCTTAAAAATGTGGGGATTTCTTTCAGAACCTTTTCGACACCCCCCTACTTTTCAGTACTAGGCATGCCAAATACAGGATGCAGACATGTCCCTCCATTTCATGAAATGCCGCCTGGGAAGTATGGGTCACAGACACTTGTGTCCCACTTGCACATATGATGTAAAACCATTTATTTTATGTGCAACAAAAACATTCGCTATTGCACCTCAGTTAAACTACAATAACTGCTCCAATACAGCAGAAACAACTCTCCGCCTCGCGCACACAAAACAATAAAAAATGTGTATAAACACCTTCACACAAAAACAAAAGCATACTCTATGCTCGATACAAATAAATCAACAATTAGTGTTAATGGCGTGTTCACACACAACCAATCACAAGCAATATAGAAGTACTGTTGACTGTTATCACCATCATCCACTATTTGCACCTACCCCTGACTTAACGATATGGCTTTCCCAGCTACATATGCAGCTTTTTTCAGACACGGGCAGGTGAAAGTGACAGAACTGCATACTGTACATCTGCACGGATCCATGTGCCTACTGTCCTGGGCACATGCAGAGTGAAATCATGCAAGATGTGCTATGCAAACTGACATAGCCCTCACTATGCACCAGTCCTATGTAGAAGGCTAAAATAACACATGACTGTACTATACCTCAAATCACTGCTTACCTTTTTTAAAATATTTTTCTTGAGATTCCGTGATTTTTGCAATAAGAGTTCACCTTTCTCTCTCTTCTCTAAAAAGTCTTTCAAAAGATCCTAGAGGAAAAAGAAATGGCATAAAGATAGGATTTAAATAAAAATCATGTCATTAAGAATACCCGATTACAATGATCGGATCCGCCACTTTATGGATGGATAATAGTTTTTGAATTACACGGAGGGGACCGGAGCACTTACAGACATTAAGGGGTCTATACATCATCAGAGGCCGTATGGCCCCCGCTGATGAAGTATCCACTTCGTTGCGGGGAATACTTATCACCGGAGCAATTCAGCATTGCTCTGATGCGGGGACAGCTGCTCCGAAAAGCAGCTGTCCCCGTAGTAACACTGCTACAGAAGTAACAGCGTTACTTACCTTTCCCCGTCACAGGCTTCTGAGGTCACGCATGCGCAAAGCGGCTAGGGAGGCAGTGAGGATGCGGCAGAGGGATTCGCTCAGATCCCTTTTCGCATCCTCGGAATTACTTCCCATAGGAAGATGACGTTTGTTCTCGCAGACAATCTCTGAAAACTTTACGTTTTCGGAGTTTGCTGGATATCAGGTGGTCCTATCGGACCCCTGATAATAAATGGCCATTACTTTAAATAAGCGGATAGTGATTAGGCCCCTCAGTACCTATCACATATCTATCTAAAAAAATTGTATTTGTTTTTTTCCTTAAGAGATTACCGGTTTATATGCTCCATCTTATAGATGTTTGACCATTTACTAAAACTCCCTAAATAGGTAATAAAGTGATGATGAATAAATACTGTTCTCACCTCGTCCAGGGCCACATCCTCATTCCAGTTCCCGATTCGCACAGACGGGTTAAAGGTGCGGGCAGTCATGCTGATTGCTCGGTGCCGACAGGACTTTCCTGGGCAGCGGGCTGCTGTTCCTAGGGCAACGCCGGTTTGTTTACAAGTTGCCATGGAGACCGTGACGCTGGCAATCACATTTCAAACATAACGTCATAACGCGATATCGCGCGTTGTTTCGACGCCATCTTGTGAGTGGCAAGCATGCTATGGAAACTAGTGCGGCTTTGGTGACATCCAGTGGTAGGAACAGATATTGCTTGATAACGCTTTCATCTAAGCGCAAGAATATCAAAGCAGTGGAAAGGAAATAGATGGTTTCTCCAATTTATACTTACTATTCATCTTACCAATTATCTGCAGTAGAAAAATAGCAGTACAGTATCTGTCTGGTCACCATGGGCAACGTTAACATATGTGTACCAGTGTGCATATATTTTAACACACACACATTCAGAAAATGTATGGTATATAATAAAAAAAGTGCATATTAAGGCTAACAAGTAGTCATTGTAATAATATGTATAGATGTTTGCAGTAGGTGAGGAAGCATGGAAAGATTTGCAATGTATCCAGCTTCTAGTTGGATGTTGGTATATAATCCACTCTGGTCTTATCTTTGGAGAGGGTGGGTATGCAGTGCAGCTGGCCCCAACCAGAAAGGCTTCGCTAAATAAACAGAAGTGATCCCGGGTACACACTAGACGATATGTCGTCCGATCCGGCGGATTGGATGACATATCATCCTCATCTGCCAGTGTGTACAAGCTATGTCGATGATGATGCATACTCCCACCTGTCGTCAACGACATCGTCCGTCGGACCTGCATACAGGTCCGACGGACGATATAGTCAGTGTGGGCCATGCTGACGAATGCAACATGACCCCTGCTGTCACTCCGTCGTTCCCGGCATCGGCACGTGTGTACGTACTTGCTGATGCCGGCACCCCGCCTGGTCCCGTCGCTAACAAGGTCAGTACACACTATACACCGCCTGCCCTTTAGGGAAAATAGGGACAGTAATGATTTTGTTGCAAAAACTAAATGTACTACAAACGTTATTAACTGAAAAAAAAAGTAGCTTAGCAATTTCAATTATATAATAAATTGCATCCGGTCACATTGTCGCCATTTACAATGTCGATATTTATAACGTCGCTGCTATAATGCCGACATTGTTCATGTCTACAGGCACCATATTGACATGTTCACAATGCCGACATCTGCAAGTCCGCCATGTAAAATGACATTCTCAGAATGCCGATGGTTAAGTTTAGGCTTCACTGAGAGAGTTAAGTAACTAGGGGGAGATTAGGGAGTTACAGGGCGCATCCATCTAGCTGTATCAGAGCAATGCCCCGTTATGTCCACGCCAGCGTCGGGGTATCGGAGAAATCCAACAAGTTAAACAATCTTGATTCCTGTGTTCCGACCCAAAAATGGTCAGAATTGCCATGTCAGGGATTTTTAACATGTTGAATTTCTCTGATTTCCCAATGGATTTCGGATCATCAAAGTCCACTGATCAGTGCATTGGCAGAATAGGGGAATTAGGCCGTAGATGTGTGGCATGCGTTAGGGTTTCGGGGGAAAATACTCACCGGAAAGTCAGATGTTTCTGCCGGAACTGCACGTTACATGACCACCAGGACCCGGAAGCCACCAGTGGAGACGCTGCTGCCGCCAGGACCAGGTAAGTGAATGCTGGGCCACCAGGGACTTTATGTTGACATTCTATCATGGTGACACATCATCCGTGTAGGCATAATTAATGTCACTGTCGACATGCTGCATGTCAATATTTCATCCATGACAACATTCTCATGACGACTTGATGCGTGTCAACATGATAATTGTCAACGTAACATATCACACCCTAATAAGTTAAAGTTAATTACAACTGCTGAGTGGTCAATTTATCTAAACGCTGAATTCAAATGTGCCGATTGCAGGACTTTCCCACTGAAATTTGGACAGATAGGATGTATGATATATACAGTTATCTGTTAAGGGTATATTTATCAAGCCTTTTAGAACCGTTAATCCTGAGGAAACAGCAGTTTCCTGCATGAGTACCACTAAATATAACGAAAACTCCTATTTATCAAGCCTATAATGTAGGAGTTACCACAGTTAATGGCAGAATAAGAGCACACCTGTCCCCATACTATGAATGTGAATGTTGTGACTGCACTATATATCAAGCTCCAGAAACTATACCAGAGGTTCCCAAACGCCGCCATTACAGTCCACTTTTTAAGGATATCCATGCTTGAGCACAGATGATTTAATTAGCACCTCAGTCAATTTGATTTAACCATCTCTGGACTCAAGCATGGATATCATTTAAACCTGGACTGTAATGGCAGAGTTTGGGAACCTCTGAACTACACATTTTCAGAGCTTAACTCCAATAGTTAATGCCATCTTCAGAAGGAGTTAGCATGCTCTTTCCAATGAAACGAGCTCCAGGGGGAATATTTACTAAAGTGCAGGTTTTTAGAAGTGGATATGTTGCCAATAGCAACCAGTCAGATACTACTTAATATTTAGTACATTCTAGAAGATAATAGCTAGAATCTCACTGGTTGTTATGGGCAATATCTCCACTTCTAAAAACCCACACTTTAACAAATATACCCCCAGGGGGTAGATTTACTAAAGCTTCTAAAACAGACATGCGGTGATGTTGCCCATAGCAACCAATCAGATTCTAGCTATCATTTCTGTATTGCATTCTAGAAAATTACACACAAAATATGGTTGCTATGGGCAACATCACCACTTGTCTGGTTTAGAACATACTTGCCTACTTTTGAAAAAGCATTTCAGGGAGATTGTGAAAGCAACACCTATGAGCATGCGGTAAAGTGGGTTAAGTGGGCGTGTACTGCTACATCTGAGAGGCGTGTCATAAAACTGATTTACATCCAAATGTAAACGAGCCCAAAAGCAGTTAGTAAAATCTATTTGTTGATGAAAACACACTGATGCTTCTCGGAAAATGCATGTAGCCATAGGGATCATTGTGCCTTATAATCAATGCAGTGAAATTATACTAATGATCCCATTTGAATGTTTATATCTGTTTTTTTTTATTTATATATATATATATATAGCTACATAATGGGGGTAAGGTGCAATCAGGGAGTTTGCTGGACTATTCAGGGAGACAGGGAGATTACTACTATTTCAGGGAGTCTCCCTGACAATGAGTGAGAGTTGGCAAGTATGGTTTAGAAGCTTTAGTAAATATACCCCCAGGAGTGCGAAGAGACTTCAGTTTACATATCTTCACCTCATCTAGCTCTCACAGTGCTACTGCTAAAGTCACACATGCACAGTAACACTGCTGGGACAGGACCTGGTAGTGGAAATTTTCGCGATGCTATTAGCGACAAAAGTATAATTTTAAGATTCAACCAGAACAACTGCTTATCAGACCATCTGTCCAGATAGAAGGGGATTGATAAATAGCTGCAAAACACATTCCCAAATCGCCACAAATAGTGGCAATAAGGGATGGTAAGATTTTAGGGCACTTCTGGCAATCTTAATAAATATGCCCGTCTTATAAAAATAATACGTTTTTCCGGCAGTCTTTGGGACATATGTAATAGGGTGCGACTTGCAGCCGCTGCAGGAACTTCCCTTATCTTTATAGCAGCAATAATTTTCAAGGCACAACCAGCTGTTACAAAAGCCCCTTTATCTTAAGTTACTTTAGCACATACCTGCGTATTCTCCCGGAATGTTCAGGAGAGATACAGATCTCCTGAAGCTCTCCAACACTACTGGGAGAGTAGACCAGCCTCCAGGATCCTGCCAGATTCCACACTGAAGCAGGTGGTCCATGGGGCTTGATGATGAGAATCGCATAATCATAGTCCGAATCTGCACATGGCAGCATTGTACAGCGCTGTACGAAGCTACATTTCTCAGCAGATTGCTTGCACCTTCTACTTCTACCTACCCCCCATGATTTCATGAAGCTCAAGATTTAAAAGTAAAGCTGGACATACATTATGCAATTATCGTCCCGACCTGCAGATTATTTGCGGATCGAGCTTATACTGTAATTCATACATGCCTATCCTCCCGGAAGTCGCAGGAGGCTCCCGATTTTTCGGGTAACCCCCCGCACCCCCAGAAAGATAGGCACTTCTCCCACATTCTGCCCACTTCCTAGTAAAGTGGGCAGAATAAGGAGAATTTTCTTGCGGACCGGCGGTTCCGCGAGTAGGGGGTGTGACCTAATGAAGCAATTCTATGAGAATCGTGTCATTTGGCCCTGCTCCCTTATTTAAATATGAGCCGTTAGCGGCAAATTGTCACAAGGGGGCATGGCTTAATGATGCAACCTGTTTGGTCCCGCCCCCAACACGTTCCACCTGCTTCTCCTCCCCGGGCTTCTCCGGGGAGGAAAAAGCAATTGTCGGCAAGTATGCGGTAATTGCATAGTTTATTGCAGTGGTTAATCAGCAATGATCAGATGGTCGGGCATGAAAAATCTTATGCGCTGCCACAGCTGACCACCTGAGGTTCCTTCGAGGAACGAGGAAATATTTCCTCCCCAGGAGAGAAATCCAGCTATCGTGGAACCTACACTATGATATATCTCGCACTGTATGGCCCCAATATTTGCTGGGTTCCAGGCTGCCACATAAAATGTCTGTCGATCTGACAGACATTTTATCTGACAATATATGCCCAATATTTATGGTAGCTAGAGAGACACATCCTGCAAAGCTGCCAGAAATCAGTCCTGCGGCAGCTAGCGGGTTCAGTTTAGGTTAATGTGTTTGGTACGGTTTGTCTGTAGTGAATCCCTATTTGGATCCTTGCACCTCTCATTTAACCACTTCTGAGAGAGTCTTACTGTTTCAACTATCTGTGCTCAGACCTCAATAGCCTCCTACACATAGAGAATCTTTAGGCTTGTGTCTGTTTGATGGTTACCTTCCTCTATCACCTACTTTTCGATTTATTGGATGGTCACTATCAATCTTCTGCCTACCTTATATCTACAGTAACTCGGCAATGTGACATCTGCTGCTGTTCCACATTTCCTCCCTATAAATCGTTATCATTATGATGCTCTAGATCCTTGTATCCCAGCTCCAGTCCTCAGGGCAGGCAACAGAAATCTTGGGGCCCAGTACAATCATATTAAAATAGTAATAAACTGTATTTCTAATTTGGTACCATTTGTATGAGTAATATGGTTTCTATAGACTTGGAGGTATATTTACTAAAGCAAGTGGTATTGCCCATAGCAACCAATCAGATGCTAACTATCATTTCTCTGTTGCATTCTACGAAAGACAGAAGCTGATTGGTTGCTAAGGGCAACACCTTCACATGTCTGTTTTAGAAGCTTTAGTAAATCTACACTGTACTGAAAACTACTGTCCCCAGCCTTAACTACTAATGCTACCTGTGTGACTCCAGCACCCCTCCCTGTGTCTCTCCAGCACCATCCCCCCTGCGCCTCTCCATAACCACCCCCCTGCATCTACAGCACCCCTCCCATTGTGTCTCCAATACCATACCCCATGTCTCTTCAGCACCATCCTCCCTGTTTCTCTCTAGTACCATTCGTCCCTTCTCCAACTCCACACCCCGTATCCCTCCAGCATTGTCCCCTCCATGTCTCCAGTGCCATCCTCCATGTCTCCAACATCATCCCCCTGTGCCTCCAGCACAATCCCCATGACTCTCCAGCACCATCCCTGCTGTGTTTCCCCAGCACTATCCTCCATGTCGCTCCAGCACCACCACCTGTATCTTTAGCACCATCCCCCCGATCCTCACCAGCGCCCTCCCCCAGGTCTCTCCAGCACCATCCCCCATGTCTCCAGAACCCCCCATGTCTCCAGCACCATCCCCACTCTGTCTCTCCAGCACCATCCTCTCATGTATATCTCCAGTGCCAACCCCTCGTGTCTCTCCAGTGCCATTCCCCTTGTGTCTCAGCACCCCTTCCCCATCTCCAGCACCATCCCCCTGTGGGTCTCCAGCACCACCCCCTTGAGTCACCAGTGTTACGTTCTGGGTTATTTGTGGACCCGGGGTGGTAGCAGGAGCGATCACAGAAGCAGATTTGTAAATAAAACTAGGATTTTTAATAAGTGCTCGAGTGGACATATAATGTGGCAGTAAATAAAAGTCCAGGAAAATATAAATGTGCACAAGAGTTCTGTGGTGGAAGCAAAAGGGTTAATGTCCAGGTAGAAACAATTAGAGAAGTCCAGGTGTGCAGGTAGTGAAACTGAAAATAAATAAGCCAGGTTTGCAGATAGTGAACTGAAGTGCAGGATGTCAGCAGGCTCAGGCACTCAGGTATGGGCAAGGGTGATGGAGGTAGCGAGGTAGTCCAGTGGGAACTAGGAGCTGACAGGCAGACTGGCAGACAGCGGATTCACAGGAACAGGAAAGCACAGAGAACTCCCTCTCAGCTAGGCTGAGATACACGTTGCACTGGCAAAGAAAGAAGGCACTGACCCTTCCTAAATACCCCATGCCGTGCTGTTACTGGCCGGAGGGAACATGTGACTCACCAGGATTGGCCAGCCGCATCACATGGCCAGAAGGCAAGATGGCAGCGCCCATGCCAAATGGAATGGAGACGCTGCCAGGCCTTACCAGCGCAGAGTGACAACAGGCCCGCACAACAACGCGTGCAGCCAAAGCCCCCCGCCAGACACCAGCTCCGCCACCAGACAGCCCACGCCACAATGACCTCACAGGTAACACTCGCCTAGCGCCATGCTGAAATACCCTGGCCGTGACAGTACCCCCCCTTTTGGGGTGGCCTCAGGACACTCACCAGGCTTCTCCGGATGGGCAGAATGGAATCTCCTGATGAGCGTGGGAGCGTGGACATCACGAGCATCGGTCCAGCAACGTTCCTCTGGACCGTAACCTTTCCAGTCCAGCAAATACTGTAGATGACCTCTGTGTAGACGAGAGTCCAAGATCTGGGCGACCTCAAACTCAACTCCTCTCTCCGTCTGGACTCGAGGAGAAGCAGGTAGAGCACTATGGAATTTATTCAGGACCAGGGGCTTCAATAAGGAAATATGGAAGGAATTAGGGATTTTTAGGTATGGGGGTAACTGTAGACGATAGGCCACTGGATTAATGACTTCTGTTATGGAGAAGGGACCGATGAAGTGTGGTGCAAATTTCATAGAAGGAACCCTCAGATGAAGATTCCAGGTGGATAACCAGATCTGGCTTCCAACTTGCATGCGTGGAACTATTCTACGCTTCTTATCGGCCTGGGTCTTATAGCGAGAGGATGCCTTCAACAAATCAGACCGTACTTGAGTCCAGATGGCAGCAAAATTCCGCACCGTGTCCTCCACGGCCGGAACATCGAAAACAGGCAGGCTTCGGAATTCGGGAACACGAGGATGAAGGCCATATACAACCTGAAATGGCGTTTGGTTAGTTGATGAGTGGTAGGAAGTATTATGTGCAAACTCAGCCCATGGCAGCAAGGCAGCCCAATTGTCCTGGGAAGATGACATAAAAATTCTTAAGAAAGTCTCTAGATCTTGATTAACTCTCTCGGTGGAGCCGTTGCTTTGCGGATGGTAGGCCATGGAAAAGTTTAACTTCACTTGAAGAACAGAACACAAAGCCCTCCAGAATTTTGCAGTAAACTGCACACCACGGTCAGAGACAATTTCAGCAGGAAGGCCGTGTAGACGAAATATGTGTTGGACAAACAACTGTGCCAGGTCAGGGGCAGAAGGTAACTTCTTCAACGGTATATAGTGGACCATCTTAGAAAATCGGTCTATTACAACCCAGATAGTGTTGAAACCTTGAGAGACTGGCAGGTCTGTGACAAAATCCATGGAGAGATGCGTCCATGGACGTGATGGAGTAGGTAATGGAAGCAATTCCCCAGCTGGAGCTTGTCGTGATGATTTATGCTGGGCACAGGAGGAGCAGGAAGAGATAAACTCCATTATGTCTGCCTTCATAGAAGGCCACCAATAGTGTCTTTTCAGGAACTCCAAGGTCTTCCGAGTGCCTGAGTGCCCTGCGAAGCGAGAGGAATGTGCCCAAGTGAGAAGCTGCTTCCTTAATTCCGGGGCCACAAATGATTTTCCCGTAGGAGGCTGAAGTTGTAATGCGGCGAAAACTCTTGATTCCAAGACAGGGGTATTGCTTTGATTTTCAGATTGATCATCACAGAGGAGAGATCTCGATAGGGCATCATCCTTTTGATTAAGTGCTCCAGACCGAAAGGTCAGGGTGAACTGAAACCTGGCAAAGAATATTGCCCAGCGGGCCAAACGAGGACTCACACATTGGAGGTTTTTGAGAAATAGGAGATTTCTATGGTTCGTAAATACAGTAAATGGAAACTTGGCGACTTCTAGCAAATATCTCCATTCTTTCAACGCCAACTTTACAGCTAGTAGTTCTTGCTCACCTATGGCGTAGTTCCTTTCGGCAGGAGAGAATTTTTTAGAAAAGAACCCACACGGATGGACTCGGTTGTCCTCATAACGTTGAGACAAGACTGCTCCCACAGCTTCAGATGATGCATCTACTTCCAACAAAAAAGGCCTGTCCAGATCTGGTTGTCGAAGGACTGGTGCTGAGATGAAGGCCTGTTTTAGAAGATGAAAGGCAGACTCTGCCTCAGGTGACCATTGGGCAGGATTAGCACCTTTGCGGGTCAAGGCTGTAATGGGAGCCAGCAGTGTAGAAAATCCCTTAATGAAGCGTCTATAATAATTGGCGAAGCCCAACAATCTCTGGATGGCCTTCAGTGTCTGAGGTCGGGTCCAATCCAGAATTGCTTGTACCTTCTTGGGGTCCATTTCTAAACTGGAGCCAGATATTACATAGCCGAGAAAAGGTACACTGGGCACTCCAAAGACGCACTTCTCCAGTTTGCAGTAAAGATGGTTTTCTCTCAAACGGGTCAGGACCTCCTTAACATGTTCTTGATGTTTAGCCACAGAGGGTGAAAAAATCAGTATGTCATCCAGATAGACAACAACTGAAACATATAACAGATCCCGGAAAATCTCATTAACGAAACTTTGAAAGACAGCAGGGGCATTACATAATCCAAAAGGCATTACCAAATACTCGAAATGTCCATCTCTGGTATTAAAAGCGGTCTTCCATTCATCGCCAGCTCGGATACGAATGAGGTTGTAAGCCCCTCTTAGATCTAATTTAGAAAAAATGACAGAGCCCTTGACCCTATCAAACAACTCAGTAATCAGGGGAAGAGGGTATCGATTTTTTACAGTAATGTCATTAAGGCCTCGATAATCGATACATGGTCTTAGACCACCGTCCTTCTTGCCAACGAAGAAAAACCCAGCTCCGGCAGGTGAAGTAGAGGGGCGGATGAACCCCTTTGCCAGGTTGTCCCGGATGTACTCGGTCATGGCTTGAGTCTCAGGCAAGGACAGCGGATAGGTACGACCACGAGGTGGCATCTTATCAGGTATCAATTCAATTGGACAGTCCCATTCCCTATGAGGGGGTAAGATATTTGCTTGTTGTTCAGAAAAAACGTCGGCAAACATCTGATATTCCTTGGGAATGGCAGAAGAAACTAATGAAACTGTCTTTCTCACAGGTCGAATTTTTGGAAGACAGGATTTCTGACAGTCCATACCCCATGACAGAATCTGCATAGAACTCCAATCAATCCTGGGATTATGTTTACGTAACCAGGGTAGACCAAGAACAATTTCTTGAGAGGCCTCTGATATCACCAGGAATTTTAAGGACTCAGAATGAAGTGCCCCAATTCGGACCAATACAGGTTGAGTCTCTGTGGTGACTATCCCGTTAGTCAGAGGGCGTCCGTCTATCGAGGTCAGAGAGATAGCATGGTTGAGAGTCAAACAAGGTATCTGAAATTTATCAATGAAACTAGACGTTATGAAATTTCCGGCTGCTCCTGAGTCGATTAGAGCAGTAGCAAAGACAGGTTTGGGTTTAAGATCCAAGGCTAGGGTAATCGTGAAATCTTTAATTTTTGGAGACGGGTTCATAACTCCTAACTTGATGTCTCCAGGGTCAGTTAGGATTTGGCATTTTCCGGTTTACGGGGACAGGAGATCAGCAGGTGACCAGACTCTCCGCAGTACAGACAGAGGTTCTTTTGCATTCTTCTCTGACGTTCTTCTTTGGAGAGGTGTGTATGATTCACCTGCATAGGCTCCTCTTCAGTGGGAGAAGGAATGGGACGGGTAGAAAAGGAGGGGGTAAATGACCTTTGCCGGTCAGTTCTGTTTTTTTCAGCCTGACGTTCCCTGAAGCATAGGTCAACTTTGATACACAATGAAATCATGTCGTTCAGATTAATAGGAAGCTCTCGAGTGACTAGATCATCCTTTAGTCGGTCTGACAACCCATGCCAGAAGGCCGAGGTGAGGGCTTCCTCATTCCATTTGAGCTCTGATGCTAAAATTTTAAATTGCACGGCATATTGACTGACAGGACGGACCCCTTGCCTCAGTGTCATGATGTTTGATGATGCTGATACAGTACGCCCAGGTTCATCGAAAATCCTCCTGAAGGATGACACAAAGCCTGCGTAATTATCCAGCAGTGGATCTGAGTGCTCCCAGAGTGGGGAAGCCCATTCCAAGGCCTGGCCGGATAACAGAGAGACTATATAAGCCACTTTAGTTCTTGCAGTTGGAAAGTTGTCAGGCTGCAGGGTAAAATGTATGTCACACTGATTTAGGAATCCTCGGCAGAGTTTAGGATTGCCGTCAAATTTATTTGGTAAAGGAAGACGTAAGCGGGGAGATGATCTGCCTCCTGTATTCCCAGACGCTGATGCGGATGTAGTTGCTGGTACTTCAGGGTTAGAAACGGAAGTTTGCAAACTATCCTGTCGCTTGGACATCTCTTGCAGAAATTTAGCCATCTGATGCTGCATGTTTTCCAGATTTTCTAATCGACCAGAAATGCACCTGAACAAATCCACTCCTGACTCCTGATCCGTGGCCGGCTCCATGGGGCCAGTGCAAACTGTTACGTTCTGGGTTATTTGTGGACCCGGGGTGGTAGCAGGAGCGATCACAGAAGCAGATTTGTAAATAAAACTAGGATTTTTAATAAGTGCTCGAGTGGACATATAATGTGGCAGTAAATAAAAGTCCAGGAAAATATAAATGTGCACAAGAGTTCTGTGGTGGAAGCAAAAGGGTTAATGTCCAGGTAGAAACAATTAGAGCAGTCCAGGTGTGCAGGTAGTGAAACTGAAAATAAACAAGCCAGGTTTGCAGATAGTGAACTGAAGTGCAGGATGTCAGCAGGCTCAGGCACTCAGGTATGGGCAAGGGTGATGGAGGTAGCGGGGTAGTCCAGTGGGAACTAGGAGCTGACAGGCAGACTGGCAGACAGCGGATTCACAGGAACAGGAAAGCACAGAGAACTCCCTCTCAGCTAGGCTGAGATACACGTTGCACTGGCAAAGAAGGAAGGCACTGACCCTTCCCAAATACCCCATGCCGTGCTGTTACTGGCCGGAGGGAACATGTGACTCACCAGGATTGGCCAGCCGCATCACATGGCCAGAAGGCAAGATGGCAGCGCCCATGCCAAATGGAATGGAGACGCCGCCAGGCCTTACCAGCGCAGAGTGACAACAGGCCCGCACAACAACGCGTGCAGCCAAAGCCCCCCGCCAGACACCAGCTCCGCCACCAGACAGCCCGCGCCACAATGACCTCACAGGTAACACTCGCCTAGCGCCATGCTGAAATACCCTGGCTGTGACAACCAGCATCATCCTCCATGTGTCTCTCCATAACCATCCCCCCAGGTCTCTCCACTACTATCCATTGTGCCTCATGGACCATCACTCCTGTGTCTCACCAGCATCCCCTCCCACCTGTGTCTCTTTAGCACCATCCCCCGTGTCTCCAGAACCACCCCCATGTCTCTCCAGCGCCAACCCATGTCTCTTCAGCACCCCTCATTTGTGTCTCCAGCTCCATCCCCATTGTGTCTCTCCAGCAACATCCACCATGTCTCCCCAGCACCAACCCCTCATGTCTCTTCAGCACCCCTCCTCTGTGTCTCCATCACCACCCCTCCTGTGTTTCTCCAGAACCACCCCCATGTGTCCAGCACCATACCTCTGTGTGTCTCCAGCACCATCCCCCATATGTCTCTCCATAACATCCGCTTATGTCTCTCCACCACCATTGCTCTCCTTGTCTCCTGCACCAACCCGAGTCTCTCCAGCCCCCCTCCCGTCTCCAGCATCCCTCAGACTCTATCCAGAACCTCTTCCCCTGTCTCCAGCACTATTCCTCCTGTGTCTCACCAGCACATCCCCCTTGTCTCTCCAGCACCATCCCCGTGTGTCTCCAGCACCCCTCCCCATTTCTCAAGTACCTCTCCCCTGTCTCCAGCACTGTCCATTGTGTCTCTCTAGCACCCCTCCCCATCTCACAGCACCATCCCCCCATGTCACCAACTCCATCCCTTCTGTGTCTCCATCATCATCCCCCCATGTAATTCCAGCACAATCAACCCATGTCTCTCCAGCACCATCTCCCTGGTTTCCAGCACCATACACCATGTCTCTTCAGAACCATCCCCCATGTCTCTCCAGCACTTCTCTGTGTGTCCAACACCAACACCCCCATGTCTCCCCAGCACATCTTGATTCCCATGTGTCTACAGCACAAGTAAATGGTCTAGAATACTGACTTAAGTGTTCCCATAATGGAGCACACTGTAGCCCCATACAATATATAGGGATGTTGCAGTTGTGTTATTTAACAAGTTCCAAAAACTAGTTGTGTAAGTTATAAAGATCCAAAAACAAAAAGTTTTCAGCGCTTGACTGTGGAAGCCAATGCAATCTACGTAACTGTGCTAGCCTGTGCTTACCTATAGGAAGGGGACCGTAGTGCGAAGAGAGATCGATTAGGATCCCTCTGCCTCCTCAGGACCTCACAGTGTGGATCCTAAGGTCACGCATGCGTAGTAACTCTGCTGGCCTGGAACCTGGCAGTGTTGCCACTAGTATTTAAAGTAAAAAGTGTCATCATTAGGCTTTGTCTGGGCAGCTGCTTATCAAAGTAGCTGTCCCAGTATGGAGGCAATGGTACATTAGGCAAACCCGTCACAGTTCACTAAAATAGATTATTGACTGGATCTAAAGCAATGGTGTGTGGCTAAAGTCTGTAGCTATGTGAGCATCACATAAAAATTTACATATTAGATCAGGACATTGTGTCAATGTTGGAACCTCGCCACCTGCTTCTAATTTTAGCTCACATTCGACAGATCACTTCCTGCAAGCATCTGAATGTTCAGACTATAACCCATAATACTGCTGTGATATGTGCAGCAGGAACAGGAGCTGACTGTGGATTATTGTACTGGCAGGAATAACATCCTATATGCCACACTTAGAGGTTTAATAAAAAAACAATTGTCAAATGTATATTACTTTTACATGACACATCTGGAACTTCAAAAGGTTTATATGGTAGAAGTCCAGAATGTTAAGCTTCCTACCCTGCAGTACATATTGCTCTTACAGCCATATGGACTGAAAGACAGCACAAAATCCGTATGTACACATACTGTTCGTGAGTCAATACAAATACCTGGAGGCTGATGGAATCGGCAGGAAACATCTGCTTTGTACAGTTAAAGATACAGCGTACTGTGAGCCCTGATATTACTTAACTGTGAGATTTCATTGTATAAACATAAATACTTTTCATCACTTAATACCTAACAAGAACTATTGATCTGATGCAGACTGATCCATATCACATATGTGTTGCAGATGTGTGCACGGACTATGGCTTCCTAACACTTTATCTGACTCATTGCAGGATGCTTAACAAACTGCAGTTCCTTTTATGTTCAGCAAGGAAGGACTCCACCTATAATCACATTCATGTGTTGGTAAGCAGGCCCTGCAGCTGTATCTGTGAGCACTGACTTGGAGACTGGCCAACAGGGTGCAGATATTTGAGGAGTTTGCCATTATTTAAGGAACAATAGAGGTAACTACACCCATCCTGAGTGTAAAGTATCACAGAATGAACCGATGACCAATGAACAGTTAAGTCCATTTTTCTTTTTTCATTATCCTGTGAAATGTTTTTCGAAAAGCAGACAGTATTCTAGGCCATTTACTTGATAAAGATGAACGCCAATAAAGTTCAATTTAATTCCAATACGCCTCGGTTTAGGTGGACCTGATTCATAGATGTACACAAAGCCAATGCGTACATCTCATGTACAGGGCCCATGCTGCACATGTCCTGCATTCTCAAGACCCGTGCTGCACATGTCCTGCATTCTCATTACGCTGTGCCACCAAGCCACAGCATGATTGACATGCTGCGGCCATTTGGGGGCAGTGCGTGGTTGGCCTGCATGTTGCCATCGTTTTCTTGGAGTGCTGGGGTCAGGGTCTGCTTCTTCCGATGCAGACTTCCTGAACCCTACTGAGTAGGTACATTGCCCATTGCTTCAGCTTACTCAGACGGCCGCGATGGTGTTCTGCTGCTGCATCTTCGACGCAGCACTTGGATCGCAGATGCTGATAGGAGGCATAGACATGTGCATAGCCGCATCCATGCGCCTATGCAATACCGTCCATCTCTGAATCAGGTCCTATGTGTGCTAACAAATCTAACCCCACATGGCGTTCATGAGTGCATAAAAGGCCTGCTTCAGAGATGTACTCTAATGCAATCGTAACTGCATTCTCTCACAAATTGCAGTTGCTAAAATATGCTAATGCCTTGCACCGAGCTTATGGCCCACACAATTGCCAACATGGTTCCGTCTTGTAGACTCAATTTCAATCTGATCATATTCAGTATGATCGAAGTTAGATTGCTTAGGATGGCCCAAACACCGCATGATGGTTGGTTACTTTGGTTTGATTTGGCTGGCCAAAATCTGCTCATGTGTGGGCACCCTTACAATCATTGAGTCTGATTCAGCAGAGGACGGAATTGCATATCCGCACACAAGTAGCTTTGCAATTCCGACCTTGCTAAAATGCAATGTCTGAGGTCGCAGCCTTGAATCACCAGTCGCGATGTTGGATGGCGCTGGCCAGCTGAGTAATCCTTAGCTTATACAGGCTGGACGTCATCAGCAGCATGCGAGACCAGGAATCTGCTACCATGGACGCAGATCCTGGCCTTGCTACTTCCGGAAACCGGGGACGACATGCCCCCATTTCCGGGAACAGATGAATGTGCACATGTTAAATTGCATATCACTGCATAGTATATCTATCTGATTTTTTTATTTTTTAGTTAGCTTATAGATGTATATACCCATATGTTAGCTTTGTAGTATGGCTTGTTTGTTTGTTTAAGTTAATTTATTGCTAACCACACTAGTGGGAATGTTTTGGGAGTTGTTAGCAATCAGTGGATTCACATGCCAGGTCTCCTATGTAAAGTTCATTATTAGGCTGTAGGCCTTGGCTGGAGTGCCGAATATCATACTGTAAGTGCTGAATTCAAAAGTGCACTTTACATTTTAAATCTAATTTTGGCGTTATACTGGCATTAAACTGAAGTGAAACAGAATGAAAACAAATTAACTACACTCTTTCAACGGTATGCAGTCGGGATGTCGATGGTCGAAATGCCAACCGTCGGCTTCCTGACTGTCAAATCCCGGCTGGGTACCAATGACAGGCGAAATCCAGACTGCGGGTTGATGTTTGCCCACTGGGCATGCGCACGACGGAGCCGGCACCAGTGATGTCAGTGGGAGAGCTTCCTGGCTCTATTAGAGCCAGAAGCTCTCTGGGGCTTGCGGCCACGAGACCCTACCACAAAGGTCTCGTCGCAAGCCCGATGATCGCGATGGTCTTGACCATCGCGACCATCAACCTGGCTGCTCGCAATAGCTGTGGGTGGTCACCAACAGCTATGCGAGCGGCCAGGAGGCCGAACAAAAAAAAAAAAAAAAAATGCCCTGATTCAGAGCGAGCGCTCGTTCAGAGCGTCCGTCTCTGAATCTGGCCCTCAGTTTTAGAGCATTTTGAAAAAATAAAAAAATCTGGGTTTTTTGGGGGGGAATAGAGAATTATTCAGTAATTCATATCAGCCCCTTCTCCAGTGGAGCTTACAATCTATATACCCTATCAATTGGACAAACATACTGTACACACTAGGGTTTGATAAACAATATATGTGCACAGCTCTGTATCACTAAGAACATTCTCTCTAAATAGCAGCTATACCAAGTGGGAACTGCAACCCACTAAAAATAGACAAAAAAAAAGGAGAAAGGTAGCGCTTATAGACAAAAATATTAATAAGGAATATTTCTAAAAACACACAGTGTGTATTAAAACAATAGTTAATAAATAAAAACATCAAATAATAGCTGGCAAACGGTGATTTAGAAAGCAATCCACTCCAATGGTGGATCTAGATTTCTATGGAGGATATAATAAATAATAGTCTGTTGTAATACCTCTCCAGAGGTTAGGACAAGATGCTGTAAAATCCCCAGAATTAAATGTCTCACCTTCTAATTGTAAGGAAGAGTAGTTCAGTCCCGATGTTTTAGTAATTGTATCCATAGGAGCATGTGTGAATTAAAAGATACCTTGATAGCCGGCTGTGAATGTACCAGTGTCTGTGACCGGGTTTCCCAGTCACACAGCCGTAACAGCAGTGAGGCAGTCGGGACCTGTAGTAGGTGGATAATATAAGTGCGCTTTCCGTTTGATCCAGTAGGTCTCTTGTGCCTCCATTGGCAAGCTGGGCAGGCAATAACCGCTGGGGCGGTGAGCCCGGGTAGCAGCAATAGTAGAGTCTCGGGTGTTCTCAAATATATGGAGCACTTATGATGGGGGGAATAAATAGTAGTGTCATGGAGGGCATCAAAAACACAGATGGCAGCATAAGGTAGTTGCCTCAACACCTTAACGCGTTTCTCTGGGTTTGGGCTCCCAGTTTCTTCCAGTTTCCTTTCCTTTTTTTTTTTTTTAAATATTTCTTTATTGAAGCACAACAAAAAAAAACAATCAAAAATATAAGAGATACACAGATACAGTCAGAGATAATATTAACAATTATATGTCAAGATTTATACATTAATTTATCAGTGAATATCTTCATCAATATATCACTGTGATACAGTAAATAAAACAATATAATATTAGCAAACATACAAAAGAGAAAATAAATTTACAATGTAATACAATTTGATATAGTGTAAAATAGCTTGAGCCCGGGTTCTTGATATCCCCTCACCATTCTTATTAGAATAATCAGATACATTAAGACAAACAAATCGGGGGGTCATTCTCACAAACACGTGTTTCGTACCAGAGTGTGGTCCTAAAACATTTTGTTAATTGTTCTTTCAACGATTGGGACAATGTTGCAATGTAACTTTCCCAAGTGGAGAAAAATTGTTCTGTAAACTTTTCTCTCTGTAGTGTGACTTCCAGCCACTCCAGTCGAAACATGTGAAAAAGTTTTCCCTGAAACATTGTTAGTGAGGGTGCAGTAGCTTGTAACCACACTTGCAAAATGCATTTCTTTGCTACCGCTGAAACGATAATTAGCAATTTTTTAACCCCTCTAGGTACTTTAGTTTCCTTAGGTGTGATGCCAAATATGGCCCATTCGGGCATTAACAGCAAACAATCCACCAGATATCTATTGACATAGTTTCCCACCATAATCCAAAATCCCCGTTTAATTGGGCAGCTCCATAAGCATTCTGCATCTTGCGCTCCACAACGGAGACACCTCGAATTCTCCAACAACCCCATTATATGTCTACGGTGGGGAGTGAGGTAAGTTCTGTGCAATATGTTCAAAAACAATTCTGTGTAAGACGTCGCCGCTACCAGTTTAACCGATTGTTCAAATGAATATAAACCTTTCCTTTTTTTACATACTAGGGTTCAGTTGATTTTTTTTTTGTCAGAAGCCAAGTAACCTACCAGTATGTTTTTAGAATGTATTTGTACGTATGAGTGTATTAGTATGAGCAGCAACCCATACAGTAAAAAATAGTGTAGGTGATCTACAGATGGGGCAGACTTAATTGTAGCCTTGACGTCACATTTCAGCATATAGATCAGTATTGCAGCTTTTCCATTGAAACAAATGAATGTAGCTGTAACCTGCTATTTTGAACTGAGGGCATGATTCAGAGTTGTACGCTAAAAGCCACCTCTGCTGCGTCTGTGTACACAGCTGCTATGCGACAATATGCAAATTTATTGAGATGCCCATTGGCAGCTTTCAAAAGCCAAGCATATGCATTCAAAGATGCGGCAACGGTAGCAGATCATTCTATTAGCGCAGGCCTGAGAGTGCCTATGGTCACGCAGAATGGCAGCGGGACTGAGATGCCAGAGGCATATTCTTTTCATACAGGATCGCAGATGCAAGGAGTGATATGTCCCGAGAATGGTCACGCACGCCTGCGTTTTTTGCCGCCACTCCCCGTTACCTCTCCCAATCGCTCCCTGTCTGTCGACCAAACTGCAATTAAAAGAGTCGCTATCTCAACACAAAAGCATTGTGACCAAGACGCATGTGCAGATTGCTGATAATCACAACTGCGAACCCTCATCATAGCGTACAACTCTGAATCAGGCCCTAAAAGCGCCATAGAATTTGTACGGGATTCTGTTCCATTTCTACCAACATAACATGACCGATGCATCATATTAATTTTTATTTACTTATCTTCAAGAACATACTGTATGGGATACGATAATAAGAACGTCTCCCCCATGCTGCACAAGAACATACTGTATGGGATACGATAATAAGAACGTCTCCCCCATGCTGCTCAAGAACATACTGTATGGGATACGATAATAAGAACGTCTCCCCCATGCTGCACAAGAACATACTGTATGGGATACGATAATAAGAACGTCTCCCCCATGCTGCACAAGAACATACTGTATGGGATACGATAATAAGAACGTCTCCTCCATGCTGCTCAAGAACATACTGTATGGGATACGATAATAAGAACGTCTCCTCCATGCTGCTCAAGAACATACTGTATGGGATACGATAATAAGAACGTCTCCTCCATGCTGCTCAAGAACATACTGTATGGGATACGATAATAAGAACGTATCCTCCATGCTGCTCAAGAACATACTGTTGGTCATTATCATAAAATAAAATAAAAAAGAAACAGAAAAACACTGAATATCTGTAATGGCAATAAGTTGGTGAATATGCTATTGTCTGATAATATATTACATGGCACATCTCTAGGCCTAGATGATAAATTGGGAGGTATCTAGTGATCCCAGTCTCTGGTGTTCAGTAGTGGAATGCATGAGGCCGGTCCCCTTTGTCAGCCATTAGCATGACATCATAGAAAGAGAATGCACACAGCCCTCAGTGCTTCCTGCTCCAAATGTGCAGCTCCACGGCTATCATTCACATTTGCAGCTCTAGCTCATAAAGACATGCCTTTCAATGAACTTGTTCCTTGAGGACATAACTCTCCTCGCCCCTTAATCCATACAGTGAGCTGTTACATAAAAATGTGAATAGCACAATTACCACCAGTGTATTTACAATGACATATCACTGGCATGTTACTTGCTATTCATTCACAAAACATTTGTTTTGTATCCACTCCTTATCACTTGCTATAACATGATCTAGAATCCCACTTTGAAAATAATGACACGTTACTAGCACACAATTCGCGCTAAATCGTGTCATCATAACCCCGCCCCCTGCTTTGTAATGCCGGTAATAATTGGCATTATAAAGCAGGGGGCGGGGCCACGATGACTCGAACGCGCGGACACCCCCACGGCCCACGCTCCGCCCATTACAGCTGCCCACACCCTCCCTGCTGGACCAACCTGGCAGCCCCCTCCCGGAAGAGGCTGCCAGAAACTTGGCAGGTATGCACAATCGTATAGGCCCTATACAATTACTTGTGTTCTATCTATGGGGCCTATTCATCATCACTTATTTTTCACGAAAGCATGAGAAAATTAACATTTTCACGCAATGGCGTAACTTCATCCCAGGTGCCCGGAGGAAAGATAAATGTTGGTGCCCCCCCCCACCCCCTAAATTAAAATTTACCAACCCCCCCCAGCCCCGGTGCCAGCCCCAGCTGCCGCCGCCCCCCTATACAGTTCCTTTTATACAGTGCCCCCAGTAGTGGTCCCCTATGCAGTGCCCGCCTATGTAGTGCCCCCAGTAGTGGTCCTCCTATACAGCGCCCCAAGTAGTGGTCCCCTATGCAGTGCCCCCAGTAGCAATAATGCCCCCTCTAGTAATGCCCCTGTTAATAATGCCACTAAAAGTAAACACTTACCTTAAACCCTGTTCCAGTGCCTGCTTCCGTCCGTCCCCAGCGCCCGCTTCTTGGAACTCAGGAGTGAGCTCCGTCCCCCGGCTGCCGCTGGCGCCAAGGGGTTGAGCGGAGATAAGGAGCTCCTTCTCCATGCAGCTACTGCTCAGCAGTTCCCAGTGACAGTGGAGCCAGGTGCCCCCTTTAGGGCTGGCACCCAGCGGCAAATGACTCCATTGTCTTCAGGAGTTCTGTCACTGTTTTCACGTACTTTTATGAAAAGTGTCGAGGCTATTCATCAAGTTCCAAAAAAGCATTTTATTGAAGGTTATTGATAACCTTCACAGGCTGCTGTTTACATGGCAGCCTGTGAAGATTTACAAGGCAGCCGCACAGTACAGGGATCTACTCAGATCCCTTCCTGCTGTATCTGCACTGCAGATCTCCAGAGCTCAGCTGTAGTGAAGACCGCAGCCTGTCTTCAAGCAGACAGGCAGTGAAAAGTTTCTCACGAAAAACTGCGTCGTAGAAACAGCATTTTTCGGAAGTGATAGTTTAGGGCAGGAGGCATGATGAATGAGGCATGATGAATGCCTCCTAAACTGTGTTTGAACTCGCAGCGAGTTCAAACCATAATTATCACATGTGATAATTATATTTTGATGAATAAGCCACTATGCGTTATTATTTTGCTATAGGGGATATCCTACCCAGGGTCGTTACTAGTGGTGTGAGTGGTGCTGCTGCATAGGGGGCAGGGCTCTGTGAATGGCACCCTGCAGCCAGGATCACTGCTGCGGTGCCGCCGGAGCGTCCTTTAGACACTCCTGGTAGGCACCCTGCAGTCTGTGCTGCTGATTAGGACATCCCAGGACGCTACAATCAGCTCTGCACTTACTGTTGCTGCAGGCCCCGTCCCTTCCGTGTGACTTCAGGCGCTAAGGGGGTGGGACGCCACAGGGCGCTATTTAGCTCTATGTCGTTGTTCCTACCCCATAAGCAGAGCCATAACAGGCCACAACTGCACCCTGTGCCGGCCCTGCCCCTGAGCATGGCATTATTACGTCACTCAAAAGGGGGAGTGACTGGCAGCTCCGGTAAGTGCAGCACTAACCGGGCATTCTCAGGCCACCCAATCGGCTGCATCCTGGCTGCCGGGTGCAGGCCCAGGCACCTTGCTAGCCAGAAGCAAGCGCCTTAGGGCAGCAACAGTGCCGCCCACAGAGCCTTTGCACTATGGCCCTGATTCAGAGCAACTCTCAAAAAGTGAGCGCTTGCTCTGAATCAGGGCAGCCGCTTTTTTTTTTTTTTTAAACGTCCACACGCTAAGCTGTGGGTGACCACTCTCAACTTTTGCGAGCGGCCAGGTGGTGGACGCGACCATCGGGCTTGCGACGAGACCCTTGTAGTAGGGTCTCGTCTGCCGCAAGCCCCAGTGAGCTTCCGGCTCTAATAGAGCAGGAAGCTCACTACTGACATCACTGGTGATGTCAGTAGGGCCGCCCACAAACGGCAGGCGTTCCTCCTGAAGGAACGGAGGCGTTCCTTCTGGAACGCCTCCGTTTGTCCAGCCACCCCTCCCCCTCCCCGCTTACAAATGGGGCGAGCTGTTTTGCTGCGAGCCCAGGAACGAGTGATTTCTCGCTTGCGCGTACGCACTGCCCGGCCATTGATGCGCTTGCGAGCACATAGCACTTGCGAGCGGGTCTGAATGAGGCCCTATGTGCGACAGCACCGTTCGCTCATAGCTCGTTACAGCCCTGCCCATAAGATATCTGTTATCTACCGGTTTGATGTGTACACCAAACGCTTTATATATCAAAGGCATGGTATACAAATGGTTAATGTTTAGAAACATTGTTTTATAAAGTTGTAATTCTAACAATAACCTCAAGACAAGTACTTTATAGTGTTAAAACAGCTTGTTACATAGACATTAGAATTTCCACTGCAGTTATTTTCTCCAGCTTATCAGGCTGCCTTCAAAGTTTAGATCTTGAATAGCTATAAACGTGTAGATTATTGGTCTCTACAGCAGTGGCGTAACTATGGTTTTTGGAGCCCAGGGCAAGTTTAAGAATGGTGCCGCCGCCCCCACAGGAAAAAAAATGTTGCACGCGGCAAAAAAATGGCCGTGGTCACATGCCGAAGGGGCGTGGCCACATACTGAATGGGTGTGGTTGCTGAAAATAAGGGGTGCCGACATGACACGCCACCCTTTTCTCGTCACTCTGCGAACATTCCTTTCCATTCCATATGCACTTTACCTATACAGTGATTTCTCACAATGTGGTACCTCTGAAGTGATGTATCCTCCCTGGGACGATGGCGTCTTCAGTCGGTATTCACTTTTCATGTACTGTAGGTTACATTGTCCAGAAGATGCCTGTTTGTGTAAGAATATTAATAAGGTCAATATCATACAACAGCGATTCAACGAGACTCCTTCCCCGTGTAACTTCCTTCCCCCTGCGTCTCTCAGCCACACAATCTCCTCCTTGCGTCGTGTCTCAGCACACCATCATCTCTCGCCCGCATCGTCTCACAGCCACACCATCGCCTCCTCCCTCCGTGTCGTCTCTCAGCCACACCATCGCCTCCCCTCCGTGTCGTCTCTCGGCACACCATCACAGATACACACATACTGACACACGCACAGACAAACACACACTGACAGACACACACACACTGACACAGATACACACACTGACACACATACACAGTGACACACACCTTTCACAAAAATGCAGCCAGCTAAGTAAAAATATGGCTATCAATTGAATGTCACCTCCCCCCTACCAGCAAAAAAATAAATACGTACTTACCTGGCTGCAGTAGCTGGTCTGGAGCAGAGACAGCGCTGGGGAAGGAGAATCATCCTGGCCTCCGGCAGCAGCTCTGAATGGCAACACTGCCTGGGAGGGGCTGCGCACTTCTGCTGCAGCTCCCCCTACAGTCCCCAGCAGCACCAGCAGGCACACTTGCCTGCTCGTTCAGAAGTCTTCATACAGTCCGGACGGGGTGCAATGGTGGCAGGGGGGGCGGTGCGGGTACGATGTCCTGGCCGGCGGCGCCCCCCCCCCTCTGCTGGGCCTGCCACAGCGCCCAGGGCACGTGCCCCGCTCGTCCTGCCCTAGTTACACCACTGCTCTACGGAGACTCCTGCTCTGCTCCTGCACTTCCCTCTTACCAGAGCCGTAACTAGACTTTTTGGTGCCCTGTGCCAGAAAGAGCATTGGCGCCCTCCTCATTTTTCAAAGGGACATAACGCACCCAAAAAAGGGGAATGGCCTCATGGGGAAGGGCCAGGGAAGAGATAGGAGAGGCCAGGAGATGCTGGGGATGAAATAAGAGGAAGCTACAAGTGAGAATGATAATAAACAGAAATTTTACAGGCCCAAATAGCGCCCCCTGCCCTGTGGTACCCTGTGCGATGGCACCGCCCGCACTACCCTAGCTACGGCCCTGCCTCTTACTGTATGAAATTATGAATAACGATACCTGTGTGTTAGACTAATTCAATGACGAGAACGGTGTATCAATGCAGGTGGCTGTAGTCCATACTTGCCTACCCTCCCGAACTGGTTGGGAGCCTCCCGAAAATCGGGTGCCGCTCCCAACCTCCCAGGAAGGCAGGCAAGTCTCCCGGCGGCTGCAAACCCCTCCTGCCCCCAACCGCAAAACAGGAAAATCCTCGACAGCGGGGGGCCTGTGACGCAATTCACGTCGAATCGCGTCATTTTGGCCCCGCCCTCTGCTTCACGCTGCCTGCCGAAGTGACGCGATCGACGGCTCCGCCCCCCGCTCCGCCTGCATACTCTTTTAGTCTGGCCGGCCCCGCCCCCGTTTGCTGGCCACGCCCCCCCGTAAAGCCGATCTGGCTGCTCCCTCCCGGAAGGGGCAGCCAGATAGTCGGCAAGCATGCCGTAGTCATACATTAAGAGAGAAGTCCAGGAGCAGGGCATTTTGTACCTAGTCATGTTGGAGGGTCTGCCTGTATGGTAAAGGTACTGTCAGTACACACTGAGACACTTTTAAATGCAAAATAAACCAGAAATCAAAAAGGTGTAAGTGTATACTAATAGTGCATTTAGCATACATACGGATGATCCCTATGTTTACAAGCATTAAATCTGCAGTCATTATGTTTGTAGCCGGATGCTGCCAGGAGGTAACCAAAGAAGAAATGCTAGTGTGGCTATAATGTATATGCTAATGCTATGCTTTTGTTTCTAAGGGAAGACTGACAAAATCAGCAATGGCTGTAAAGTGGAACTATGTTATGTATTTACTTTTCAACAGAAAATGTAATTACTTACTGGAATCGGTTTGGATACGGGATCCTTGTGGTCGGAATGCCAGCGTTCAGAATACCGACAGCGGCATTCCCGACAGTCAGAGTCCCGACACCTGCAGATAATTACCCCTACACTAACACCTAACTCTCTCTCCCGCAGCCTAACCCTAACCCTCTCTCCCGCAGCCTAACCCTAAGCCTCTCTCCCCGCAGCCTAACCCTCTCTCCCCGCAGCCTAACCCTAACCCTCCCTTCCCACAGCCTAACCCTAACCCTCTCTCCCCGCAGCCTAACCCTAACCCTCCCTTCCCACAGCCTAACCCTAAGCCTCTCTCCCCGCAGCCTAACCCTCTCCCCACAGCCTAACCCTAACCCTCCCTTCCTGCAGCCTAACCCTCTCCCCGCAGCCTAACCCTCTCTCCCGCAGCCTAACCCTAAGCCTCTCTCCCCGCAGCCTAACCCTCTCTCCCCACAGCCTAACCCTAACCATCCCTTCCCACAGCCTAACCCTAACCCTCTCTCCCCGCAGCCTAACCCTAACCCTCCCTTCCCACAGCCTAACCCTCTCTCCCCACAGCCTAACCCTAACCATCCCTTCCCACAGCCTAACCCTAACCCTCTCTCCCCGCAGCCTAACCCTAACCATCCCTTCCCACAGCCTAACCCTAAGCCTCTCTCTCCGCAGCCTTAGCCTCCCCTCCCACAGCCTAACCCTAAGCCTCTCTCCCCGCAGCCTTTGCCTCCCCTCCCACAGCCTAACTGTAACATCCCCCCTAGTGCCTAAATCTAACCCTCATTACTTACCTGCCGGGATCACAGGCGCCGGGATACCGGTGCCATCATTCTCACCCGTCAGGAATTCCGGCACCAAAATGCTGAGCTCCAGCAGTCTGTGCGCCAGGATCCCAACTACATGCCACGTGAATCACTTACATTTTGACACGTTACTGCTTTTAGTTACTTTTCCTCTTCTAATATGATTGCACCGTCCATTTTAGATCCCTTCCAATCCCACAATCAGTGATCTGAGTGGATAATCAGTGGGTCAGACTAAACTTTTGGACAGGCTTCGTCATGGTCAGTGATGAAATGTCAACATTGTCATTGTCGATCTTTCTATTACATCCCCTTGGAGCAGACATCTCCTGTGAACTAGGGGCCTGATTCAGCAAGGATCGCTGATGCGATTGCGGCAGTAAGCTCATACGCAGTTCTGCTGCAAAATTGTGCAAATGACTGCGATCGCAATGACGCTGCAGCACAACATAAAGACACCAACTTCCCTTTACTCACATCCGTAATACCTTACAAGTCTGCGAAAACATCGGTACCGTCAGAGCCTTAAGCACAAATAAGGCAGGTTAGACCTCACTCACAAACTGCTAAACTTCTTGTCGGTATATAGAGCTCAGGCTGTGTATGTTGTCGCAGGGGCTTAATTATGCACGCCCCTGTAACGGCGTTCAAACGCACTGACACGCCTGTGTTCGCTTGACCACCCCCCCTGTCACCACCCACAAACGGTACTTCCTGTCAATCACTCTGCGATGGGTCTGCGTACACACTGCGATCTCATTCCGATCGCAGTGGCTAGTTCGCGCACGCACACTGCGATGCATGCACAGATCGTGAAAATCAGCCAACTGCGTGCGTCTTAGCACTTGCGATCCTTGCTGAATCAGGCCATAGGTGTGCAAGATTTGCCCATAAAGGGGGAAATAAGCTAATAATGTACTTTACAATTCTACATTATAACATCAATAAGAGCATACAAGACTGATTATCATCCTCATTGTCCATAATTATTTTTACTCTAAACTATATAATCATTTATTTATTTTTACCTTTAAAAGTGCTATTAACCATACAATTCAAATTGGTTTACATAAAATAAATTACAAATGACAGTCAGATAGGATTGGGAAGGAAAATGCTGTATTTAGTATGAAATAAAAACTGGCGGAATTAAAATCCAGAGATGAAGTTCATAGTATGGACAATGATATTTATAACAGCAACTTATAGGTTATGTCTAAGAAAAACAAAACTCAATAGAACATATCTAAAAAGTACTTGTGCATGCACAAAAATATAAACTTGACCTATTCCATATGCACAATACTTGTTTGCTACCAAATATAGAATTAACTATTCCTGATTGAAATGGGTTAAATATATGTTTGAGGTCCCTCTACTGATTAAATAAAGGTTTGTTTTAAATGTGTGTGTGTATATATATATATATATATATATATATATATATAATATTTATTAAGTATGAAGTATATACTGTAGGTTAGCGCTAAAAAAAGATCCAGCACTAAATTCAGGAGCATGAAACTATGAACCTCATTCAGAGGCGGTCGTTAAGTTGCAAGCGGTCGCTCTGAATCAGGGCGGCCGCTTGCGTTCTGAACGACTGCCTCCTTGTCGATTGCTAAGCTGTGGGTTGCCACCCACAGCTTAACGACCGACCATCAGGGTCACGGGTGAACACCATCGCGACCATCGGGGCTTACGACCAGACCCTAAGGTTGGGTCTGGGTACTCGTAAGCCCCAGGGAGCTTTCTGCTCTGATGGAGCAGGAAGCTCCCCATTGACATCACTGATGATGTCAATGCGGCCGCCCACAAAACGGTAGGCGTTCGTTACGGAACGCCTCCGTTTTGGAAACAACTCCCCCCGGCCCGCCTACCAAACGGGGCGAGCTGTCGATCAACATCGACAGCCGTCCCTTTGGTAGCGAGCTGCATTGCGTGTGCACAAGCCCCGGAGCGACAAAGAAACTCTGCCGCTCCGGGGCTTGTGCACGCGCAATGCGGCAAGCTGCGCGTGCGCAGGACTAACCATCGAGTCGGTTGCGAGCGCATCAGCGCTTGCGACCGACTCTGAATGAAGTCCTATATCCGGATGGAATGGGTCAGCTTGATATTTATACAGAACAGTGCAAAAATTTAGCTTGCTCAATCAAGTTATAAGTTGCCAGCAGGTGTTAGAAAGCTATGGAAGATAATCAGGACAAGATACTCATCTCATCGGAGTGCAAGTCATTTTGCTGACAAGCACGGAGACTACATCTGGCATTATGGTGTGTCTGGGCTCACTCTGGACCCCACTTTTTGGGCACAGAGGCGTGACCCAAGTGGAGAGGCATATGGTGTGCAACTTGAAATGCGTTTGGTGGGCCTCCACCTGCAACAAAGGTGCTATGTGATGTGCATTAGGTGCGCTTCGCTAATTACCTCCACTCTGAGCCTTTGCTGATAGACCATTTTAGTGGTTTGTAATTAGTACCATCCTACTAAAGTCATGGATTGCATAATACACAAACATGATTGAAGAATATGGAGGATCAGAAAAACTAAAGATACATTCAAATACTTACAGGCACACTGTGTTCTTTGTTTATAGAAATTGCTCATGTCGCCCTAATGGTGCATACACACGGTACGATCTGTACCACCAACGACTTGAAAGATATCTTTCAGTGAAGTCATCCTGCCACATCTCTGAACAGGCAAAGCTGACGATATCGTCCAAGTTGGTCTGCATGCATGGACGATGAAAGATATCTGTATCGTCCATGCGGGAACGCGCATCGTTGGCCGTTGTCAGGTTGGTGACTGCAAAAAAGTGAACGATATGAACGATATCGTTATCGTTCATGAAAGTCGTACCGCGTGTACGCACCATAACACTGCAAGTCTTTACTTGCAAAGTATTTATTATAATACATTATAAATAATATATAATACATAACAAAACAGACGTCTCTCTATAGAAATGTGGACTGGTGCAGCACTGAAATGAAATGGGTCGATTTATTACACATTGCATTTTTGCAATGGTATTTAACATTCAGCACCACTGCTTACCATATCAATACTGCATGTTTTACTCCTGCAATGTAACAGACACCCTGTGAAATATGTAATTAAATCAGGGGGTCTCTGCAAAGCCATAAAATATTAGTCACTGGTAGCATTAAGTTCGAGGGGCCCATTTATTAATGATCACATTTTGCAATTCGATCAGGGCATGCAGTACCTCCCATGATTGCATTGTAAAATGCGATCATAGCGGCTGGATGTATTAACTGGCACATGCAGGGTGACGGGCTCCTGCGATGTGGCCGGAGTGCATTCGGGGCTGCTGCGCATGCGCACTCATACGGACTGCACATGAGCGGCGCCCATTGCCGGCGGAGGCATCTGGGAGATCCCTCCGCTGGCTGATATGCGGTAAGTGCCCATAGGCTACAGCGGCTAACGCTATCTTCAGATGGCGTTAGCTGCTGGGGCCAATATCGGGAATGCTTCGCATTCCGGATATTGGTACATTTGGCAGCATCGCATCCCCATAGAAACCTATGGGGGAGGCGGCTGCTGGCGGCAATGGCGGGATCGCAACAGGTATTGGAGATACCTGCTGCGGTCCCTCCTTCATACATCCGGGGGATAATTAGTATTTGAGGTACACCCCCAAAAATGTGTGTTTTCGGGGATTTTACCTCAAATATTGAATGATAAATGGGCCCTCCAGTGGCTCCATAGCACATAGCTTCAAGTACAAATTCTCAATTGTGTATGCACATTAAAAAAAAAATAATAAAAAACACAGGAGTAAAGATTTTGCATGCGCAGCAGGGGCAAAAGCAGGATTAATAGAGTGGGGTTTCCAAATGCTTAATTTTAGCGTGTGGCCAGCCTATGGAGGTGAAGATGAAGATATAATCTGGTATGGTGCGCTAATGCAGTGCTCAGTTCCACACAGTTCCTTATACTGAATGTTGTGGCTGCAGCTCTAGTAAAATCGTATTGTACAATATCTCTATTGTGGTGTTGATTTGATATACTGATCTGGAGGGGAAGGGGTTCTGGCAACTGAAAACCCCCTCTGCGTTTGCCTATGTGCAGCACATCGAAGAGAACCAAGAAAGCAAGTATACATAACACATACTCAAACTGTGGTATGAAGGAAATTAGAGGGGCTGCTGGAGAAATCACCGCTGGAGATTCCTAGGCGGTTTCCCTCCTGTTAAATAGGGAGAAGCAGTAATCATCCATTTCTAAAGGGGAACACACCATAAAAATGGTTATTACTGCTTGATAAATAGACTCCTAAATCTCTCAATAATCCAACACTGTACAGATCAAGCATCCAAACAACAGGAGGGTTTCTGTTATGACCACATATAGATCATGTCTCCTTCGCTCTCTTTTCTTTTTTTTGTGTAACTTTAAATTTTTTGCATGTAGGGAGAACGCTGAATTCTCTTTAAAATGAGACTGATAGAAACTGTTGCAAAGTAATTATCAAAAAATAACTAGTTAAGCAATGCAACAAGCTCCTGCCGGATCACTTCTAGCATAATGGGGCCTGCTCAGATATTATTTATTACCAGTTATTTGTATAGCGCACACATATTCCGCAGCGCTTTACAGAGAATATTCGGCCATTCACATCCGTCCCTGCCCCAATGGAGCTTACAATCTATATTCCCTATCACATGCTCACACACATACACACAAGAGGTAATTTTGTTGGGAGCCAATTAACCTACCAGTATATTTTTGGAATGTGGGAGGAAAACGGAGTACCCGGGGGAAACCCACGCAAGCACAGGGAGAATATACAAACTCCACACAGTTAGGGCCGTGGTGGGTATCGAACCAACGACCTCAGTGCTGTGAGGCAGTAATGCTACCATTACACCGTCTGTGCTGCCCATAATAATGTTATAATTGTAATAATTTAATTTTGTAATTGTAATTCAATTGAAGCCCCACAACAATAGCACAGTCACAATCGGGGCCCGGAAAGTGAAGCATAGAAAGACAAACTACTCCTGGAAGTGCAGGACTAACATTCCTCACAGCATCTACAGTACATGTCACTTGTGCACTGTCTGGAGGTAGTGGGGGCATTGAGAGGGAGATTTATCAAACCTTCTGAAAAGGAAATATGGAGGAGGAGCTATCATTTTCTAGGCTATGCAAGATAAATGAGAGCTGGAATCTGAATGGTTGATATCAGCAACACCTCCTCTTGTCCTTATCAGAAGGTTTGATAAATGCATACATGCCTACCCTCCCGGAATTTGTGTGAGGCTCCCGAGTTTTCGGGTAACCCCTGCACCCCCAGAAGGGTAGGCACTTCTCTCACAATCTGCCCACTTCCTAGTGAAGTGGGCAGAATGGGGAGAATTTTGGCTGCAATTGCGGGTCCCCGTGTAGGGGGCGGGGCTTAATGACGCATTTCTTCATGACGCGCGCCATTTAGCCCCGCCCCTATTCAAATTTGTGTCTATCGTAATTTGCCGTGAAGGGGCGGGGCTTAATGACACAAATCGCCAGGCCCCCGCCCCTGTCACAACCCACATGCTTCTCCTCCCCAGGCTTCTCCCAGGGAGGAGAAATAAAAAGTAGGCAAGTATGGATAAATGGGGTTGGATATACAGAATATATCTGCAGATGATGTTCATACACACTGAACAACCATCATCTGTCGGCTGTGCAGCACAGCCGACGCGATATGAAAAACATCATGCACAGACATATCGCTGGTACACACTGGCTGATGGGCACACAATATATTGGCAGATCAACTGATCAACCAATATATCTGCAGTGTGTACCCAGCATAAGGGACCATTAAAATAGTAGTGTATCCAGTATGAATAAGCTACATTAATACAACACATATAAAAGATAACATACTTTAACAGATGTTTGGCCTTAGATTATTTTTTATTACAAAAAAAAAATCTATTTTTAACCTTTTTAGGATCAAACTGTTTCCTTGTAGTGGGGTCAGGGCTCACACAGGAAGCATGCTATGCATAACTAAACAACACTGCCCACACAGAAAAACAGGAATCTCCAGTTCTGAAAATTTCCCACAACTTTTACAAACATACTTGTGGATGGTGTATACGCATTTTTGTTTTATCCTTCCTTAGCATTGGTGTGTGCATTATGTTATACAATCAGTACCTTCTGAGAGAAGGCAATGTTGTCTTTTGTGTTCTATTTCTTACATAGCCTCTTTGCATTGACCTGTATCTTTCATCAAAAAAGTGACTACCAGAGCATGCTGGAATTGTAGTGCACACAGAGGTTATGGCCAAATTTGGCCTTTAAGAACCCTTAACAGCTCATGTCTTTTTTAGGTGAGCTGAATAACATGACCTGTTTGGGTTATGGGGCACAGAGTTTGTCCACCATTGTTCTACACCATCTCCCTGTTATATTGATTTTGTATTCATCATAAATGCCTGTCTGTTCAGGATATAGACAGAGTATGTTAATGCAGGATGTAGTCATGTGACCGGCGGCTGCAAGGTAGGGTTAGGGAGTCTAGCAGGGTTTGGGTTAGATTTGGGGGGAGGGTTAGGGTTAGGCAGCCCCCCCCCAGAAGGGTTAAGTTTAGGGAGCGGTAAGGGAGGGGTTAGTGTTAGGCACCTCCAGGGGTAGGTTAGGGTGAGGCACTAGCATGGGAGGTTAGGGTTAGGCACCACTAAGGGAGGGTTAGAGGGGGGACGGGGAAGGTTAGGATACTTACCTGCCTCTGTCGGATCTTGAACTTGTCGGGCAGCCGCTGTCGGGATTTGAACCTGCATTTAGCCGCCAGCATTTCAATCCCATTCCTGTTGGTGCAGGATACATAGCATAGGGCAGAGGATCCTTACCGTCCAGGTTGTAAGAATATCCATGCTTCAGTCCAGATGGCTAAAACAAGTTGACTGAGGTAATAATTAAGTCACAAATTTAGAAAAGTATTCTACGAAAATCGTAAATTCTACCAACCAGATTAGAATATGGGAGCAGTAAAGATTTCTGAATAACAAATTGTACTACTTTTGTGCAGGTAAAAAAAACCTTTTTATGTACTAATTAAGCCACCTATGCTCAAGCATGGATATTCTTAAAACATGGACTGTAATGGTGTAGTTTGGGAACCTCTGGCATAGGGGCTTATTTATCAGAGGGCAATAGTGTTAGCTTTCGCTTTGTCTTATGTGCTAACCTAGTTACCACCGGCAAAAACACAATTTTAACTGGTCTAATGGTGGTGGTGATAATATGCCATTTATCAAGCTTCAAAACATTTTTCTCTTTCGCACATCCATTTTCGTCCAAAAATAAACACCTGAAAAAATAATTGGTTAATTATTATTTTTTTCCCCTTCAGTGTCTCTTTAAATGTATAAAACCATTTTCTAGGTGCTGGGAAAAGCATATGTATTACAACAAATGTTATATATACAGCATACTACTGTATAATGATTGTAGCAGTGGAACTGAAGGTTCACATTTGGGCTTTTAGTTCCATCTGGCAAACCAGCTAACACAATGATGGAGACGGATTAACAAGCAACTGCCTTAGCAATGTTATTTATAAACTAAGGTCAAATGTTCATTTATTATCACAATACATAGTGATAACAACTAAATTATTTTTCCGCCTCTGCAATGCATATGATGATATTACCATTACATGCCTAGAGAAGCCTACTGTAGAGAATAAGAATCGGTGGTAAGATTGCATCTGCTAATAAAAAAAAACAATTGGTCAACTCTGTCTGGAAATTTGCATCATCAATAGGTAGAATGTGCAATTGTGAAAATGCTATTTTTGTACAGAATTTAAGACAATTTCCGGTTGGGTGTGCCTGCTGTCTACAGACATCTACTCCTTTGGGAGGGAGTGGAGGGAAGAGACAGTACTTAACAGTTCTATGGAGTATTCAGGAAATTACATAAGACAGTAAGAAAGAGCTCACTATAATTGTATATACAGGTTGAGTCCCTCATATCCAAATATTTCGATATATGGATTTTGTTTTAGCATGACTGAGATAGTGAAACCATTGTTTGATGGTACAATGTACATAAACTTTGTTTAAGGCACAAAATTATTAAAAATATTTTATAAAATTACCTTCAGGCTCTGTGTATAAGATTTGTGTTTAGATTTGGATCCCGTTCCCAAGATATCTCATTATGGTAAGCAATTAGTCCAAAATACAGAATATTCCGATATCCAAAATACCCCTGGTCCCAAGCATTTTGGATATGGGAGACTCAACCTGTATTATTATAGGTAGGACAGGCACTCAAGTATTCAATTCAAGGTGCCAGAGACAGATTGTAATAATGGTAAGAAACAACACGGCACCCAAAAATATAATGCCCAAGTGTTAATTCAAATTTTCAGCAAAACAGCTATGCTGGGAAAAATGAATAATAATAAATAAATTAAAATATATACACAAATGATATGCCATGTAGGATATATTTCCTATAGGAAAACTCCTTAGTACAACTTGCAGCCCTGTTACACTTATTTTATCTACTTAGTTTGCAAGGAGACTTCTAATGCACCTATTTTATAATATTTTATAGAAATAAATGTCTATTTTACAGCACTACTACTAATTAAAAAAAAGTTACAGTTTAGTTTCTAAGGTATATCTCCCCAGCTATCCCGATTTGAAAAGACTGCCCATCATCCCACTAGTTGTCACTTCTGTGCTGACTCTTGGAAAGTTATGAGGTTGGTACCCGCTCACCTGACTCTGGTGCAAAAGGCCAATAGTTTTTTAGAGAAGTTGAGGTGAGTTGTTGTGCATAGCCCCACATAACATTGCTGTGCCTCCACTGGTGTGGCTCTCCCCCAAAGCAACTTGGTCATGCCTCCTTACCCCAATTCTGCAGGAGCCAGTTATGTCATTGCCTCTACAATTCTAGCAGTTTATAACTTGAGTAATATGGTCTCAGAAACAAAGCTAATCTTTATTGCACCAGCAAAGAGTACATTTGTGAGTGGCAGGGTAAATAAAGAAACCATATATAAGAATATATATTTTTTAAGACTGTAATTTAAATGATTAATCTTAAAGATAAAAATAAAAAAAAATCTGGACAAAACTTGTTATGCATTAGTGATTTCTCCCTACAACTAGGAAATTATTTGGCAAACACTTTTACTAAAGCCACTGAGAGGCATGGCATATAAACACACATAAACTGCATTACCTCACTGTACAACCACACAATCACCACAACTGCCCTTTCCTGGCAGCAGGCAGGTTATCGTACGGCTGCCTGCATCACAAGGGTACAGCTGGAACACAGAAATCTAAGGTGCAGGGATGGGCACGCTTTGCAGGAAATGGGTGAAGCCTGACTTAAAAGTATTACTCAGACATTTTTTTACTTTAAAGGAAACGTCTTCTGATAGCCACAGCTATTGGTTTCCTGTTTTCACTTCACAATTTTCCTTTGGCATTATCTAAAATGGACAGTAAGGACAGAGAAATAAGAGGTCATAGACAGAATTATTATAAATTAATAAAACACAGAGGTTTATTTAATAACACTGTTATATGCTGTAAGGGTTGGGTATGAAATACCGGCGGCTGAATAGTACCCTAACTCTTCCTCAGTGGTGCCTAACCCTAACCCCACCTGTCCGCACCCTAACCACTAACCTCTCCCCTGTGGTGCCTAAGCCTCCCCAGGGGGTGTATAACCCTAACCACCCCTTCCCGTGGCCTAATCCTATCCTCCTATCTATCCAGGTCTGGCTTCCGATGGCCGGCATTCCGGCCACTGGTAATATAACTACATCCCAGGTTGGGTTGCTGTCGGGATTTTGGCGTCGGGATTAAGACGGGTGTCGGGATTTCAACGCCTATCTTTAGTCCCGGGTCGGGATTCCGGCCGCCGGTAATATAACTACATCCCGGGTTGGGTATGAAATACCGGCGTCCGGCCGCCAGTTACATAACTACATCCCTGCGCTAACCTACATTAACCAACCTAATCTTGTCATTTTTCTACCTTAGAAGCTGGAAGCAAGTGTCTGCTTGGTGCTGTAGGTTACAGTATTTTTGCACACAGCATTTTATTTAATAAGCACCATTATAGAGTAGCCAGGCCATAGGACTTTATTTTAGTTGTTAGTAGTAAGCCTCCTGAATAACTAATTTTATTAATCAATTATGTTCCTCCAGCTGATTTATTATAGAAACTCTACTCCTGATTATTGATCCATACATTCTCCACAAAATGGCTACCTGAAATGCAAAATTAATTAATTGGCTCCTGTGAGCTCCCTAACTTTAACAATTGTTTAGGAGCATGGCTGCATGTGCACCTGTTACTTTTAGACCTTTTTGGTGTATCTGCAAGGGAGTGAACAAGTTTCTGAGATGCATGCTGTCTATTGAGTAACTACTTATTACCCACTATTGACTAAAATCATACTTGCCAGAGAGGAGATGCAGATGACCATCCTGGGGGGTGGGGCCGGGCTCTTTATGTAAAAATGCAATGAATCACAGGTCTGCGGTGAGGGAGTGGGGCTAGAATGATGTAAACAATATTGGCCCTGCCCCTTCCATATGGACCCACAATTCCCCATATTATCTCACCATCCTGCCCATTACAAAGTGGGCAGGATGAGGGAGATCCAACCACTCTTCCGGGGTCCTGGAAGACTACACGAAAAATCGTGAATCTCTTGAACCTTCCAGGAAAGTAGATAAGTATAGCTAAAATTGCTGTTAGCTGGAAGCTTGTGTATAGAAATGGTTTGGCTGGTGCCAAAGATGTATCTCCATCTGCAGCCTGGAGATATGGGGTTTGTAGGGAATCTCCATAAGTTAATAGTAGAAAAATATTTTTTCTCTTGCATTAACTAAGATACTTCAGGTAGTAGAGTAATAAAAAACCAAAGAGGAGTTATGGGTTAACCAATAGAAATATTTCATTTCAAGCATATGATGATTAATGGACCAATTCCTTACTTAATTGTTCATAAATGAGCTCAAAGTAGAAGAACGTCCATCTGAAATAACAAAATATTCCTTTATTTTCACTCAGATCTAATCCTCATAAATATCAAATATACAACCTGGAAAATAAATGTCACAATTCTAGAATTGATACAAGAGGTTGGTCTTCATGATGTAAAAAAAAAAAGTTTTAATAGCAATGAAAAAGTAATATGCAACTCATAACTGTACAAAATAAAACAAAAAACCATAACAAAAATATACATATCTCGCAACACATCTCACAAAATCCAATAAAGTCAGCATTTAGGTGCTCAAAAAAGAATATAAAGTATAATAGTAAGCCCGATCTTATACTCTGCCTTGAGCATTTTGGTTTAAATTATTTGCTTTGTTTATTTTGTTTTAATTATAATACTTTATTAATGGTTTTGATGTTAATGTAAGATTACTCCCTCCATGGTTTCTGTGATGTTCATATGATCTTATGACATATTTCTAACATCTAGCTCCCCTGCCCCCCACCCAGCGCATACAAGTATCTCTTATATTCAAAATGTATATATTTGAATACATTTTATTGCCTAGTTAACCTAATAAATATTACATAATGTACTAAGGTATAAGCATTTTCAGTCTTTAAAGTAGATTAAAGGGTCAAACTTCTGGCCACCTCTTTGTTCTCTCTGAACCTTTTAAGGTTCATTACCCGACTCTTGATTCTTTGAAATCAACTTTGTCGCGATCCATCAAAATTCAGAGAGAGAAACTAGCATGGTTTGTTACACTACTCTGCCCAAACTCCTCTTCATCCAACCACCTACAAATCTGCTTAAAGCTGGGTACACACTTAGCGATTTTTTTTTAACAATTTATAATTAAAAAAGCAAAAAGCATTCTCCGGCGCTGAATAGTAATCCAAATAAACATGAGAGGAGGTACTCAGTAGTAGAGAACACCAGTTTAAATATCCACACCATTACACTGGCTTATCCTCACAGATCTTTACAGTTATAGCAGGGCTGCAACTAGGGGGGGGTGGGTGGGCTAAGGGGGCACGTGACCCGGGTGCCAGACTTTAGGGGCTGCCGGGAGGCTAGGTTGCTGCTCTTGTTTGTTTGGAGCCGCATCCCAGCCTTGAGAGGCACAGAGACACAGTCCGTCTAATGTGGTGCCGGTCGCAAGCCAATCAGTGCTCACGGACCGGCAGCCAATCAGCAGAGGCTTTTTTTTTTTACTCTTCTGTGTGGAAAAGATTGACTTTTATATCAATAAAATATTAATAATAATGTTGGGCTTGCGCTTATAAAATATCATTTATACTCAGGACATATAACTGTAAAGATCTGTGCGGATAAGCCAGTGCAAGGGTGTGGATATTTAAACTGGTGTTCTCTACTACTGAGTACCTCTTCTCTTATGTTTATTTGGATTACTATTCAGCGCCGGAGAATGCTTTTGTTTTTTTAATTATAAATTGTTAAAAAAAATCGCTAACAATTTATAATTAAAAAAACAAAAGCATTCTCCGGCGCTGAATAGTAATCCAAATAAACATAAGAGAGGAGGTACTCAGTAGTAGAGAACACCAGTTTAAATATCCACATCCTTGCACTGGCTTATCCGCACAGATCTTTACAGTTATATGTCCTGAGTATAAATGATATTTTATAAGCGCAAGCCCAAAATTATTATTAATATTTTATTGATATAAAAGTCAATCTTTTCCACACAGAAGAGTAAAAAAAAAAAAAGCCTCTGCTGATTGGCTGCCGGTCCGTGAGCACTGATTGGCTTGCGACCGGCACCACATTAGACGGACTGTGTCTCTGTGCCTCTCAAGGCTGGGATGCAGCTCCAAACAAACAAGAGCAGCAACCTAGCCTCCCGGCAGCCCCTAAAGTCTGGCACCCGGGTCACGTGCCCCCTTAGCCCACCCACCCCCCCCTAGTTGCAGCCCTGCTATAACTGTAAAGATCTGTGAGGATAAGCCAGTGTAATGGTGTGGATATTTAAACTGTGCTCTCTACTACGGAGTACCTCCTCTCTTATGTTTATTTAGATTACTATTAGATAGCTTTTCAACATGGTCATTAATTCTCATATATAATACATGAGACTTCAACATAATATACTAACATAATATGGTCCATTCACAGCACATTGCAATATAAAGATATGCGGTATAATGACTTCAAATCTCAAGCCAGAACTCCTGAAAGGAAAGATACATCCACTAGCTGGCCATACACTAAGATTTTTTTTATCGATTTACCAAACTAGTTGGATGGATGGAATGAAAATCTGGTAATGTTGGGGAGCAAATGACAATCGACCATTAGCTCCCAAACACTGTGAAATGGACTAAATGGTCGTTCAGAAAAATTGACTAAATTAGTTTGATTTATCAATTTGGCTGAACGACCATTTTTGCCTGTTTTCCGGCTTTTAGGAACAAATGGTCGATTGTCGTTTGCTTCCATTACCAGATTTTGAAGATGCATTTATTTGTCTACTCAAAGTGGAGTCAGCACTTTGTGAAATGAACCAACAGCCTTGATAGTGCAACCAATTCACAAGAGACAAGTGACATCACTGAATAAGACCCAAAAGTCAGCTCATGAGACTAGTGGGACAGGGATACAACCTTGATAGTAGTACTGGTCATTTTAGGATTTGCCCATTTTGTATAACTAATGCATTAAGTTATGCATTTGACAAATTTGCATCCAATTATATAAATAAAACTGCTGCCTTAGATGTGTGCTTATAATTTTGTAATTAATGCAAAAAAAGTGTCTCATACCTCAGTGATGTTATTAGTTTTTAGTTAAGTGATTGCTTTAATATTTGTTAAGCAGACAGAGACAGATTCAGAGCATTAAAGCAATGGTAACCTTACATGAATTCACACAGTACATGCCCAGAATAGTGACAGAATAGCCCATGCAGATGTGTGACTGTCCCTTGTGTTTGTTCTTAGATGGGCAGAATTGGGGCATTTTAACATAGGCCAAGGATAGTAAGGTAGTGTTTGTGTAATGGCAAATACAGACCGGACAAATTTACTCCTAAATTTTGCAACCAACTGTGCATTAGCCGCTCTATGGATTTACAAACCATCTCTATCTGCACAGATTTGTTTAGTAGATGTGTTTAGTCAAAAGCACGAAAAAAATATTTGATACCAAAATATAACAGGATGTCATTTACAAAGCACACTCACTGCAAACCCCCTGGATGGTTTCACTTCAAGCGAAATCGGTATGACATACCGCCGGACTTGAGCCCGGCCGATGTAATACCGACGCCGGAAAACAGAAGAGTGAAGATCCTGACAAGGTAAGTAACCATACTATCCCTAACCTCCCCCCCTCCCCACACCCTAAGCCTATCCCTCCCGGGGAGGGGGGCTTAACCCTAACCCCCCATTTTCCTAGCCTAACCCCCAAGTGCCCCCGGGAGCACCTAAACCCAACCCTCCCCCTCGGGATTTCGGCAGGTGGATAATGATGGGCGTCGGGATTTCGACGCTTATCATTAGTCCCATGCCGGAATTTGAGTGTCGGGAACTGCTGATCGCATACCCTTCTAGCAAGCCACTCTCTGGACACATCTCCTCTACTAGAAGTGTGGAGAAAATATTGTAAACAAAGTCCTACACCCTCCATACTACCGCTCATTAACTTTCCTGTAACCTCATTTTGTGGCCTATATCAATCAGTGGGCCAGATGTACTAAGCTCTTAAAAGTAATAAACTGGAGAGTGATAAACCACTAGCCAATCAGCTCCCAACTGTCATTTTTCAAACACAGCCTGTAACATGACAGTTAGGAGCTGAGTGGCTGGTCGTTTATCACTTTTCACAGCTTAGTACATCTTCCCCTCAGTGTGTGAGTAGAAATGTGGACTTGTCTCTTATATCTGGTACTTGTGTGTGACTCTAAATTATGCAGTGCTACAGAGAGCTAGGTGTAAAACTCCAGCTCCACACTGCTTAGGTTACATCAAGGTGCATGGTGGATCCAAAGTAGAATGCAGTCTGCTCTATGGTCAAGGGAGTATTGCCATCTACTGTCTCTGCCTATTTACGGCAAACTAATTCAAATGGACAACAATGATTGTGCTTGATAATAAAGTGTATAGTTGTGTGGGGACAACCACGGTCAAGAAGTATAAGGGGCACAAAAGCTATAGCTATGCAATACATGGCAGACAGGGGATCATTATCCTTATTTTACACAGGAAAAGGACTTTATTTTATTTTTTTTAAGTATAGCTTTGTTTTTTAAGAAAATAGTGTGCCCTAGCTGAACAATATCTACATATGTAAAGGAAGGACAAACATGAACATTTCTCCCTGACAGGTAAGCTTCTGTGTGTATTTTCCATGTTTGGAATACACATACAGTGTTCTACCCTGCCTGTTTTTTTTTCTTCCCGGGCAGGCCGACCGGCAAGAAACCCCCTGCCGTCCAGCACCCTCACCAAGGCGTTGCATCTCCTGGCGCCCCGGCACCCTCACCAAGGCTTCCTTGCTGTAGGCAGTCAACTATTGCCGGTACACACTGTACGGACCCTAGACAGCCTCCAAGGGGATGGAAGATGGCACTGTGGCAGCGGCCCAGCTAGACTTTTGAGCGCGGCCCAGTGCAGGGCAGCGTCAGGCTGGAGCGCAGAGATCACTCCCCCTGAATAAGAGGACGCGCTGTCTAGGCAGGAACAGTCGCCTGAGCACAATGAAAAGAAAGTGGTCCTCTGCATCCACTCTCTCTGTTCTGTTTATCTGGGAGCTGTAAAAAAAAAAAAAAAGAAAATCTACGGACCCAGCAAATGGGGACAGTATCCGGGAGCTCTTAAAAAAATATATAAATACTAGCATTCATAAAGCAATTAGGCAATATCTGGGCACTTAAAGTATTTGTGTCCATGACAAACAGGCAGTATCGGGGCACTTAAAAAAATTGGGACACTAAGCCTCTAGGAGGAAGAGGAGAATATATAAAATGTTAATCTCAAGTTTAAATCAATATAAGGTCAGGATTTCAACATTTCATTAATGCGAAGGCGCCTACTCGGCTACTTGTTGATGCCACCCAGCTGGAACATTTTCGGGGGAGAACGCTGCATATATACCCCATAAAAGGTCATATATTCAATTCTAAACAAATTAAATCAAATACCTTTTTACTTCCAAATGCAAAGAGTAAGACATTGATTTACAGTGGGAAAATTTTAGCCACTGCATTGGAAAAATTAATGAAAGTTTAAATAGCCTACAACATCCCAGTAGGTGTACCGGCTAATTGTACCCAGATATTTGTTTCAAATAAAGTCAGAGTAAGGGACGTTGGTCATTTGTCACCTGGAATTTTCAATCACTCTGCAGAGGAAGTAAAAGAAAAAACACATAAATTGAACATAAAAACTTACCTTAGCATCTATTCTAGATACAGCTGCACGTGTTTGGGCCAAAGACAACTATTCTACATCAGGTTATATATTTCAGTAGGCATAAAGTCTGAACACAATATAATGGAGGAGATAGTACATAGATCCCTTGAAAATGTATTTACAAATCCTTGGAGAGAGAAAGCGGATGGCTATAAAGTACCAGCCAATCAGCTCCTAACTGCCAATTTATAGGCTGTTTTTTTTTAAATGACAGTTAGAAGCTGATTGTTTGGTATTTTAACTCCGTCCACTTTCTCTCTCTCTCTCTGGTACATAGGGCCTAATTCAGACCTGCTCGCGAGCGCCAGGAGGCCGCTCCATTTTTAGGTAGGAGGGCCCTGATTCAGAGCGAGCGGCTCTGAATCAGGCCCATAGACCCCTAATTTCATTAATTGGAATCTATTTTTTCACAAAACGGTGCTGTTTCCAGTTGAAATACAGAAAAGGTCTGTGCATGTGTACCACATCAGGAGCCATCCCAACACAAAGCTGCTCACAAAATTAAGACTGCGAATTACAGCAGTAGGCAACCAGCCAATCCACAGCCAGCTTTCATTTAAAACAGCTGAGGTAGATCACTGATGTTACAGCGAGAACTGAGCAGCAGAGGTAATGGACATATGCAGATTTTATGAATTCCAACTAAATAATAATGGCTATGCATTTAATAGAAATCTGAGTGAAATACATTTTGCACCTGACTGCAATATGGCTGTTTCCTATAAGGCTCCTATTGTACGATTGACAAATGATGGATCACACATGGCAGTCACTGGCAGCCTGAACTCTGAAATTTGTTTTAATTTTACTGACCATGTCTGGTGGTCAGAGAGAGGTCCACAAAAAGGTGATTTAAGGTAAATATGGTCAAGATCAAGCAAGCTGCCTAAAAATAAAACACATCAGAGCGCTTACAGAGCCCAGCAGGAAGGACGTGTAAAAGCCGGAGTTTTCTATCATTTGCTTTAATTGTGGTGGTTACTTAGTTAATACATCAGCAGGTTTACATTGCATTACTTTCATGTCGGCAAGCCAGGTTCAACATGACGCTTCCCCCGTCAGTGTCGAAATTCTGAAATGTTTAATAGCTTAACTACAGCCATGGCCAAAAGTTTGAGAATGACAAAAGTATTAGTTTTCACAATGTTTGCTGCTTCATTGTTTTTAGACCTTTTTGTCAGATGTTACTATGGTATACTGCAGTAAAATTACAAGCATTTCATAAGTATCAAAGGCTTTTATTGATTACATTAAGTTTATGCAAAGAGTAAATATTTGCAGTGTTGACCCTTCTTTTTCAAGACCTCTGCAATTCGCCCTGGCATGCTGTCAATCAACTTCTGGGCCACTTACTGACTGATGGCCGCCAATTCTTGCCTAATCAATGCTTGGAGTTTGTCAGAATTTTGGGTTTTTTGCTTGTCCACCCCACACATTCTGACAAACTCTAAGCATTGATTAGGCAAGAATGGGCGGCCATCAGACAGTATGTGGCCCAGAAGTTGATTGACAGCATGCCAGGGCGAATTGCAGAGGTCTTGAAAAAGAAGGGTCAACACTGCAAATATTTACTCTTTGCATAAACTTAATGTAATCAATAAAAGCCTTTGATACTTATGAAATGCTTGTAATTTTACTGCAGTATACCATAGTAACATCTGACAAAAAAGTCTAAAAACACTGAAGCAGCAAACTCTGTGAAAACCAATACTCATTCTCAAAACTTTTGGCCACGGCTGTACATCCCATCAGAAGAGCAAGCAATATGGCCTTTATAGGGCAAAATACTGCTTGCAGTTAGGGCAGGTTATGTTGGTGGGACATATAGGTTACATACACTAAACAGCCTATTAGGGCCTATAAGTACATTTCAGGGAAAGGGCTATGGAGTTCTCGAAAATATGCGGTGCAAAATCTAGATCTCTAATTTCAGTTATTATTGATGGAGGTGGATGTAACAACAAAACTGAAGATAGAAATAGATGCAGCTTTAAAAAGCTATTCTCATAAACAAAGGCTAAAAGCACTATAGTGATGCAAAGCATGGCTGTAGCTAAGTGCACTTCCTGTACAAAACATCACAACACAATACTGAAAACCTAGCAACATCATTTATAATATTCACTCTCACAATAATAGGAAAGTTAGAAAAAAAGGTGAAGCAGACGATCCCCTGTAACCGCGAAAAAGACTTTATAATTACAATTACCTTGAAGAGAGTTATTTTTCCTTTAGTCTGGTTAATTATTTACTCTGCTCTCAAAAATGTAATCTTCAACTGTATTTAAGCAATTAATCAGGATGAGTATTGTATTTGGTAGCGTACCCGCTAGGCTGTTTTAGCGGGGCACTGTGGTCTGCCAGATTTTAAAATGGCAGAATGCGCCTTGTCCTTATGGCGGCGCCCTGCTAAAACCACCTGCAGGCTGCAGTGTCCTGTGGGTGGGAAATATTGTGGTGCAGAGCTCATCGCCGGTGAATAGATAACTCACTGTGAATAGATGGTAAGAGCTTGGGGGCAGCCCAGAATGTCCGTAAGTGCTGCCTCCAGAAGTGATGAAAAGGGGGAGTCTTAAAGACACGCCCCTTTTCGGACACACGTGAGAGCGCACTTCCTGCGGTCCGGTGGTCTGCCCCGCGCTGGACATAGAATGAACACTATTTGGTAGATGCTAATTAATGTTAAATAAAAAGTAAACAGTCTCCGATTTCTTCATTTTGATGTTGATAAGTTATCATTGCGGGTATACATGGGAATACAAAACAAAGAAAACCCAATGGCTTTTGTAAATCTCTGATGGTTACTGGTCAGCGCATGCAAAGGATCTGTACTGTGCATGTGCCAATCTGTTTCTGCGAGATTGCTCACAGTGCCATAATTGATATGCTGCGACCATTTGGGGGTGTGGTCTGCTTTGTTGGGTGTGCTGAGGCCAGGGTCTCCGATGCAGATTTCCTGGCCCCAGCAGTAAGTCTGAGTAAAGTTAGGCTTAAGCTAGCTACAAAATTAAAGAAAAAATAAATAAAAATCTGTCAATCGGGACGATTTTTCAGAAACTTGAAAGCCCCAATATCTGTGCTACACATTATGCAATTTTTCCATAGAAGCTAGCGTTTATTCATCACTCCACACTGATTTTACAGCCAACCCACAAGGATGATGACATAGTGACAGGAGAACATAGGAAATATGGTCAGATTGTTGAAAATGCTCACACATGGCTTGATATTGGGAAGGCCGAGATATTCGTTCTTGATCAACAGATCAGCAAACTAAGGAATGCGTCTGTGGAGGTTTTCTAACCGTTTCATCGGTGAAACGATAGTTCATATACACTATACAATAAATTAGGCCGATCACCCGATTATTCACAAATCGTCCCAATAATTGTATAGTGTGTAGGCAGCTTTACTCAGATGGCAGATGTCTGCAGCTTCGCGATGGTGATCCGATGCTGCAGACATCTGCCATCTGAGTAAAGCTGCTCAGGCCCCCATACATGGTGCGATGGCACCACCCAAGGAGACAGGGGATCAGTCGTCCGACATATCGGGCTGTCCGCGCACACGGTGCGATCAGGTGGCCAACTGCCCGATATGATGGCTCCCCTCTCTCTCACCCGCATAGCAATCCATGGGATCTCACATCGCATCCCCTGATCTTATGGTTCTGCAGAAAGATCATGGGGTGCGATGTAAAACCCCACAGGAGCGCGCTCGGCCCGACATCAGGGCCATACACGGTGCGATATAGCAGGCAAATAGTACCAGTCGGATCGCCTGCTTTATCGCCCCATGTATGAAAACCTTTAGGAAGCAGCACTCGATCTGCGATGCCGATCGGAGTCATCTTTTGTCCTTAGACGCCTCTTACCGGTATTAGCATATCAGCTGTACAGTATTGCACAGCCGAAGCGTACAAAGAAGAAAAGGCTGTTCAATACCTTCCAACTATGAATTAGGCCTTATGTTAGTTTTATTTGTTTGTATTCACTTGGGATCTGGCCGCAACCCCAACAGTTGGGTTACGGCTCTTAGAATTCTGGCGCCGGCATTCCGATGGTAAGTACTGGGGTTAGGCACTAGGGGAAGGGTTATTATACTGACAGACAAGTGTCAGTATCCTAACCCTGTCGGGAAGCCGGCGTCGGGATTATGACCACTGGGATCCCTAGTGCAGACATCCTGTACCCAACCCATTCACATGTATACAGTTCAGACCTGAGCAACATCAAAATGAAGAATCAGAGACTCAGGGATAGATTTACTAAAGCTTCTAAAAATGAAAAAAGTAGAAGTGTTACCCTTAGCAACCAAATAGTAGTTATCATTTCTTTATGTTATCCTAGAAATTGATAAACAATATGTTTGCCCATATCAACCAATCTACCCCTCAGCTTTTAAAGTATTATTTCTTTATAGGTTTTTCACCGGATGTTTTCAAGTGACACTTATTTTTAACTGCAGCGTCATGAGTGCTGCTCTGACTCTACACACAGGCTTTAGCAATTAATGTTAGCCACATGAGCAGAAATATGGAATCGGCTCATTATTGTGCAAATTGGTAAATGTGCAAATGTTGACGCAGCTTGTGGTCACTTTCATTTAAAAACCATAGAACAAGACCCAATCATACCAGAAGTGACCTAATGATGTGCAGCACTATGGCCTTGTATGTGGCCAGGTTAACCCTGGTATTGTGTTCCTGATCAGCAGATCTCAGATCTTATGCTGGGTACACACTGGCCGACATATGGGCTGTTCAATTGAATGGTCGATCTATCGTGCGCGCTTCAGCCAGTGTGCACAGACAATTTGTATGAACGACATCGTTCACAGACAAGGCGTCAGCTGTGCAGCACAGCTGATGGCAGATATATCTGCACATGGTGCTGTGTGTACGTAGCGTTCCCGCTAGGCTGTTTTAGCAAAAAGCGCCCTGCCTTCACAGCCTGCGGGTGCCATTCTCACCCGCGGGACACAGTGCCCCACAGGTGGAGAAACATGCGGTGTCCCGGTCACCGCCGGAGAATGCATGTGTCCGGCATCTATTCTCCCTTTCTGCAGCGCTTGGGGGCTGCCCGGCATGTTCGTAAGCACCAGGTACGCCCCCAAGTATGACGAAAAGGGGACGCGTCTTATAGACACGCCCGTTTTCATGACCACGCCCCCTTTTCAGGCACGCCCTCTCTAGCTCTGGCGCCCTGCCTGCCGCTGGAGCTAGAGTGAACACAGACGACTGCCCGTACACTTGCTGCAGAGGCCAGCGCAGAGGGGGTTGCGGCGCCACCCCCGGCCAGAGACAGTGATGGTTGTTCAGTGCGTATGAACCATCATCATCTGCAGATATATCTTTCCAGTGTGTAGCCACCTTAAGGCATTAGCATTGGCAACCATAAACAGTCCAGTACAACTACAGCTCTATGGTTTACCCCCATATGCAACATCTTATATGTTATTTGCGTGTATCAATACAGAACCAACTTGCAATCAAGTCAATAGTATTGCTACTGGGACATTAAAAGTTACTATGAAGAAACTGGGAATGCAAACAAAGTGGCTCATGGGGATTGGGCATACTGCCTTGCGCTAACCTCACACAGTATCAGTGACAAATTACAGCACAAACAACCAGTTGACTTATTTAGCTTCATTAGATTTAGAATTTTTCCATATTTGGTCTTTGTAAATAAAAGTATCTTACTACATTTAAGGCTACTAAGAGAAATAGAGTTGGCAAAGCAAACCTTTCTGGAGGGTAGAAGAATTGAGGGCACATGAACAAAGCAAGCAACAGTACCAATCATTGCCACTTTTGTTCAGTTTCAGGGTATAGTGTGAAATAGAAAAATGAGAATAATAATTACAGCAGCATTCTTATTTGGTGGCCATGGACATATTCCCTGCACATAGCGGAGCCTCAGAAACTGCATGCTGAATTACGGTAGTGTCTTCCAGGGCCCCTCCATTGCTGTAATAAAGCACAAGAATTGGTGCTGCACTAGCGACTACTTATCAGTCCGTGTGGTCACACCTCCGGGTGCTATATTGCAGAAACAGAGGAGCTCCAAGAAATACTCTTTAGTAGGTAGTTCCTGGGGCTCAACTAGGGGCAAGGAGCAGGTCAGTGACAAGGTTATCAAATAACCTGAGAAGGCTGCTTCAATCATGTATGAGTGAGATGGAAAGGCAGCTGACATGTCAGATTGATCTTACAAAGCATGGGGAAACCCTGATCTAGTAGGGCCCATACACCTACACGATCAGCTTCCGATCCGTTTTACATCCGATTACCCTGCAGTTCCGTTAGCACGTTTCTATTTTTTTCTTTGCACAGGATCAGTTGAATGATTGATTGTGTGCCTCACGTGCTCATTAGGGAATAGGGACAAACGGTCATTGAAATTACTATTGCCACACGATGGATCGCTTGATAAAAAAAAAAAAAAAAAGACATTCTGAACACGATATGATGGAACATGTGCTGCACATATGATCATATTATCATAAGATACGATTGAAGGACCAACGGGAGAGCGCATCGGATGAAAAAATGCACGATTTCAACAAGACTGAACGTACGTCGAGTCGAAAATCGTGTAATAGTCTAGAAATCGCGTAGGTGTATGGGGGCCTTAGGTCTACTATAGCCCATCAGGTCCTAAGCATCCAGGAAATGCTGCTTTGTCTACATTTATTTTAACCAATAACTACTCTGGTTTACCCTTTAGTGAAAGTAAACACTACAAATTACAATACTCAATGTTTGTGCGCTTTTCTTTTTTTTCTCTCTCCGCATTTTAAAAGACATCCATCCTTGGAACTGCACATGAATTCTACAACCACACAGATATGCAATTACAAGCTTGTGAGGTTACTGTTGTGAGGTTACTGTCAAAGAAGAATCTTTGTAATCCCAGGTGCCTGTTCTGGGACAATTATTCTTCTAATACAGCATGTTTTCTTTAACACAAACACTGCTAAAATAAACTGTAAGCTCTTTGGAAAAAGAAAAAACCCCACTGAACATTTGGGGTGAAATAAATTATAGGCAATTTCCATGGTGTGCTGTTGAATCAGCTGAAACAGCACCCTATACTGCCCCTAAATCACCCTGATTCTGCAGCAAGTTGAGCACTCATATTCAAAGAAAAATCTGTAATAGCGGGGCTACAGTATGCACAAATGAAATGCACACTGGACATCACCCAAACAGAACACAATGTACTGTACTTTATCAATTGACCTCTCAGTGTACTGATCCGGAATATATAAACCAAATTAATAACAAACCAAGCTGCACCATATAATTGATAACAAATTTGTTACCATATGAATAGACACAACATACATTTTATCAATTACGTGGAGACAGGGAGAATATATTTTAAACCTGAACGTAAAATCCAAGTAAGACAAGAATGTTATTCATTGCCCATGCACTGGTGGAATGAATATAAGACTAACATACAGTAGATGGCTATGCAGCCAAAACAGAATGCAAGCAGACTTATGCTGGGTACACACTAAACAGATATCTGCAGATGATGGTTGTTCGTACACACTGAGCAACCATCATCTGTGTTCAGTGTGTAGGAGAGGGCGGGTTCCACTGGCCAGGGGGCGTATCCACCCCACTCCCCGCAGCTGCATGTGTACAGGCGCTCTGTAGCCAATGGACACGCCCCCGACCACACACTGAACACAGATGATGGTTGTTCAGTGTATACGAACAACCATCATCTGCAGATCACTCGATCTGCAGATATATCTGTCCATCGGCTGTGCAGCACAGCCAATGCGATATGTCTGAACAACGTCGTTCACAGACATATTGCGGGTACACACTGGCCAGCAGGCAGCAGATATATTGTCCAATCAATTGATCGGCCAATATATCTGTCAGTGTGTACCCAGCTTTAGGGAACGGATGGCAGAAATACCAGGATGTAGAGCTGTCACTTGCACAGCTTGTATTGTACCTTACCACAGAAGTTGCACCACTAATGAGATTTGTAAGTACTTAAAAGAAAGTTGCTTTTTGCAATATCACATTTCTCACAAATCAGCACACATCAAACATGATCTCTATACAGAACATCCTGAGCATATATTTTCATTGACAATTGAAGGCTCCTTCTAAATTTCAGAAAACATTACATTTTAATAGGCGAAATAAATACTCCAGTACATGAAAGGTAAAAATTGACATTTACAATGACAATCATTTTATTATAGTGTACAATTAGGAAACACTCTCACTGTACCCCACCCTCCCAACAGTAAGTCAGCACACGGGAAATAAAAATTGATTTTTCTCGCTCTCTGGGCCCCCTACACACCCCCCATTCACACACTGTTGCAGGATTTTAAAAAGGGAGCTACATCCAGCAGCCAAAAGCCATAAAAATGTTTAAAAATAAAACTGAGGTAACCTTTTTATTCCTGCAGATCACACACAGCAACATTCTGATGGGAAATCTGGAAGACACCGGCTAAAAACCGCACCCAGCGCGGATTTTAAAGCCTTGATAATGCCACTTTAGTGCCAGCGCTGGTACTAAAAGGGGTAAAGGAGGCTTAATATTGAAAGACAAATGTCAATAAGTACTTTGAAACTTCATAGAGTGGTCAGTGACAAGTTTACAGCTGCATAAATGTGATGTTTAAATATTCTAATAGTGCAAGTTAATGTCAGCTAGTAAATTTGACATTTAGCTGACAAAGTTGGAGTATCAGATATGGTGGGGGGAAAGTTAGTGATGACTGCTTCATTGTCCAAGATTACAAGCAACTGAAAGTGAAACTTTACAATAACCTCTCAAAAATACAAAAATTGTTTTTTCTATATATGAACTCATTAGAGTAGGATCAATTGTACCCCTGGTATTGAAACATAGCCCAGGGAATTACAAATTTGCCAACACTAAAATGCTTGTGTCTTAAATTAATCCTACAGTGGGAAATTTGTTTAACACTTATTAAGCAATGTTACAAATGATTCATTGTTCTAATTATATATGAATGACTTCCTAATAAGGCTAAACTAGACCTATTTTTTTTTTCTCATGAATTACTCAAACAGATTAGAACTAAAAAGGATTAATGTTGTAATGTAACCAACATATATTAACATGAAAAAGCATTTTGATTTTTTCCCCCAATCCTAAAAATATTACTTTGGGATCTGAGCAGTGGAATTAACCTGCTTTTGCGATATGTGGCTAAAATTATATGCATCAGAGCCTTACAATAGAATAGGTAGCAAACCACCATCATTGCAATGTAGGCACCATGAATTAATTTTACCTTCAACTTTGAACACTATAAAATATAACATCTCGCAACATCTACCTAGTTGAAATGCAATTTTCAATAGCTAGCACTTCCAGTTCCGAGAATATAATGCAGGGCCATATCTAGTTCTGAAGAGAATTGTTTCAGCTGGACCAATATTCTTTGGTAACATTATAAGGGAGGGCGTGTTTCCCATCTAGGGTGATTTCACAGAATTGGAGTTTACTGGCGGAAGAGTTCTAGGAGATGACCTCTCTCTCAAGGCCTGAGATAACAAGTTGCACCCTTCAGAGACAGCGCAAGCTGAACTCCGCAATCTCTCCTTGTAGTCTGTCATCTTGCTGCTGCTGTCGGAATGCTGGGTTATATCCCTGAGGCATTGGGTCAGGAGCACACAAGCAGATACCACACTCATAGCACCCCCAAGAATGGCTGTCTGCACTGCTTTGCCATCTGGATTTAAAACAGCAGCTTTGCCCAGGAACTGTGGCTCTGTGGCAAAGCCCACCAAGGCATGCACAGCTTGCACCAGGGAACCGCTGAAGAGAGCGCAGCGATTTCTAGAGAGTTCACTAGGGGAAGTCTTTACTTCTTTGACACAGGCAAGTAACGCAGTGGCGCTGGTACTCATACACTTCACCCCCAATTTAAACTGTTCCTTGGCGAACCTATCTCTGGACCTCTCGCTGGCGACAACACTGACATCTGTGAGAATCTTTAGATTCCTAGACAAGTTCTGGGAGACTTCCAGTAGGAGCTGCGGTGTGAGGTCTTGTAGGGGCACAGTCCTGAGGGTGGCACAGCTCTGCTCCACCTCATGCCGGCAACGTGTAACCTTGTAGCGGTCCACCAGACCTGGAAGGGCAGCCTGGGAGCCAGGCACCTCCACCGCCGCCAGGTAAGCAGCATGGGCAGAGAGCTCAATGAGAGACACCACCAAGTCGCCCATCTCCTGCAGGCTGTCACCCACCTCTGCGAATCGGCCCATGTTGAGCTGGCTCTGGACATCATGGGTGAGGATGGACAGACCCTTGGTCCTGGCAATCACGGTGTCTCTGCACTTCTCAAAGGCTTCCCCCAGCTGGGCAGAGCTCTCCGGGCTGACGGGCCGGGGCTCGCTGGAGAGCAGGAGCAAGTCAGCCACCAGCTGCATCTTCGCCTTGCACTGGTCACAGATAGTCAGCAGCTTCTTACGGGGCTGGGGGCCGCCCAGGCCCACTCCGGGGGGCAGAGAGGACCGGGCGGAACCGGAGCCGCCGCTAGCCATCCCGCCGGGAGCAGCGTCTCATACCTCGGCCAGTGGGAGCGGGATCCCGGGGTCTCCCCTGTCGCATCATCCCATGGAGGGGTGCGGGCACTGCCCGGTGACAGCGGGTGACGGTCAGACCTGCTCACGACTCTCGGCCTCCCTCATGGCGGTGGAAGGGCTGCACGGTGCCCGGAGAGGTGACCCGCCCAAAGCTGCTGCTGTGTCTCCCGGCGGCCCGGATAGGGAACGTGGGACGGCGCCGCCCTGTGACGTCACCCGGAGGACACTAGTAACGGGAGCTGGGGCACAGCGCCCTCTGTAGGACAAGCGGCTATACAGCCACTCACAGGACAGCTATTTATTATCACATTCTATCTACAGTACAGACAGTCCGCAACTGCTATGCAGAACTACAAGTCCCATCATGCCCTGGCAGCCTCTGAAATATGCACTGTGAGCGTGGACCTAGTACACAGGAGTCTGATAAATCATAAGGGCGGCTTCCTTTTTCCTTTTAGGAAACTTCATATTGTACGAATATCATATACTAATTCCCAGGCACATAGAGATTGGATCCATAGATAGATTAGATAAAGGTGCCTACACACATGGCGATATTTTCCCGGATCTGGCCGATTCCGATGCATCGGAAAAGACAGACCGTGTAAAATATGCCCAAATCGTGAGTCCCCACTCACAATCACGATGACATGCGCGTCCTCGCTGGTCGCACATTGCATCTTCAGATCTGCCGTGCTGTAGGGCAGATCTGACAATCTCAAGTCACGATGCACTGGAATACTTCGGAGGCACGATAGTTTGTGTGTCAAATTGGCAGCTTTTTCAGACCAAATCGTGCCCACGACTGCCGGGGAGAGTTCAGGGGGAAATCGTACACATCTTGGGATTGTGAGCACATCGCTATGTGTGTAGGCACCTTAAGATTAGATTCCTGTGGGTTACTACCTCATCTTTTTAATAAGGGACACATGAATTGTACAGATTCTGTGGCTGGCTGACTTCAAGTCTTCATTTCACCAGGTTTTAATCAGCCACAGAACCTGTGCAATTCAAATGTGTCCTTTTTTTCAAAGGGATGATCTGGCAACTGATCAGCCATAACATTTAGGGAGGGCCATTGGCATGCTCTCCCTGACCGGGTGCTGGTCACTTAAGAGGCCAGTAATCTGCGTCCACCAACGCAGACCCTGTCCTCGTCCCTCAGAAAACTGGGATGATGACCCCTGTTTCCGTGAATGGTAACCAGGCACACCTCTACTCCGCACCCCTAATGCCGCAGCAGGATTGACATTGCCACTTGGGGGGATCTGCGCGTGAGATCACAGCACCTGCTCTGCACATGCGCAGAACGGGTCCTTGCCAGATGCCTCAACATTGGAGATCTACGTTAATCATCGGATTATTTTACATCTCTGACTCATGCGCACTGACGGCTGCTCAGCTCAGGGCTGTCTTAACAGCAGTGCAGGCCCCTGGGCAAAGCAGTGCACTGGGGCCCCTATTAAACAAGCCCCTGCCGGGGATGGGATGCTATCAGTGGAGGCGGTGTCGGGGGGAGGGGGGGGTGGTTGTCTATCGGCAGAAAACAGGAAAAAACATTTATGAGAAAAAACAAGTCACAGTATGAACATGTACAGTACAACAAATTATGAGGATACATTATATTGCAAATTTCCAGTGGAAGACAGGAAAAAAATCTTTTTAAATTTTTTTTACTGAAAACACATATAATATAGCACTTGCAGTGAATGAAGAATGAGAATATACCATAAAACATACACATCTAAAGGACATAAAATGCAGAGTGCGTCGCAGTGAGAGCCATATAATGCAGATAGCATCGCAGTGAGGGCCACATCATAGAGAGCGTTGCAATGAGCGCCATTTAATGCAGAGAGAGCTGCAATGAGCGCTTATAACACACCCCTCACACCCACACATAAAATGAATACACCCCTCCCCCATATACACACTACATTAAATACACCACCCCACCGCAGGCAGTAAAACACTCCAACCCACCACCCACCCCAGGACCGGCTCTAGGGGTGTTCGACCAGTGCGGTCGCACAAGGGTCGCCACCCGTAGAGCATACTTGCCTACCCTCCCGATTTGGTCGAGAGCCTCCCGAAAATCAGGTGCCGCATCCGACCTCCCGGGAAGGCAGGCAAGTCTCCCGGCGGCTGCAAACCCCTCCTGCCCCCCACCGCAATTACAGTAAAATCCTCGGCAGCAGGGGGCTTGTGACGCGATTCACGTCGAATCGCGTCATTTTGGCCCCGCCCCCTGCTTCATGCTGCCTGTAATATCGGCAGTGTGTAGCGGGGACGGGGCCAAAGTGACGCGACGCGATCCGCCCCCCGCTCCGCCTACATACTCTTTTAGTCTGGCCAGCCCCGCCCCATTTGCTGGCCACGCCCCCCCAGTAAAGCCGATCTGGCTGCTCCCTCACGGAAGGGGCAGCCAGATAGTCGGCAAGCATGCCGTAGAGGGCGGCACCCCTCCCCAGCATCCTGATTTCAGCTGTTCGGCCCGCGGGTGGTCAAATCGGGAGGCTGGGGACCCCCTCCGCCACAGCTGTGCGGCGGTGCCGGACCCCCAGAGAGTGGATGGATGCCGCGCGCATGTGCGCGGCAACCATTCACTGACAGGAGAGGGCTGGGGGAAGCCCAGCCAGTGAAGGAGTGCTGGGCTTTACCCCCAGCCTAACGTTATTTGAAGGCGTGCCATGCGGGCACGCCTCCAAATAACGTCACACAGGGGGCGTGGCCTATGGTAATTAGGCCACACCCCCAAATTAGGGCACTCTCTCAGGGTCCGGCACAGGGTGCTCAGAACCCTGGAGCCGGCCCTGACCCACACCTCCCAGAAAAAAAATCAAATACACCCCTCCCCATTGCATAAAAATACCACCCCCTAGATGACACTAGCACATACTTACCGACTCTTGATTCATCTTTTCCGGGAGCTGCCGGTTATCTCGGCTTCCTGGGGCGGGGCCAGGCTACAGCTGGCATTATGCCCCGCCCCCTTTGCGGGAAAGCCAGCGATTCGCGGGTCCGCACAGAGGGGACGAGGCTAAATGCCCCTTTTCGTGACATTTAGCTCCGCCCCCTGCATAAGGACCCGCAAATTTGTCCTAAAATCTCCCCGTCCTGCCCGCTTCACTAGGAAGTGGGCGGGATGCGGGAGATATGCCTACTCTTTCGGGGCTGCGGGGGGTTACCCTAAAAATCGGGAGCCTCCCGCGACTCCCAGGAGAGAAGGCATGTATGCACTAGCACTTATCTGGAAGAGTATGTGTGGTGCTGGGCTCCATGGCACAGGAAAGGAGAGGAGACTCAGTAGAGACTGTCTATGACAGAGGGCAAGAGAAGAGACTGGAGAGAAAGGGGCGGGGTCCCGGTGTTAGGGGGCGAGATTCCCGGCATAATTGCTGGGAATCTAATGCTGGCTACACACTATGTGATATGTCCTTCAATCAGCTGACGTACAACATATCACATAGTGCATCTGCGGGTGTGTACAGACGATATGGGGTAAATTTACTAAGAATCGAGTCTGGGAAAGTTTGCTTTTTTTCAACTCGATTAGCTTCACCTAAACTCGGGTGATTTGAAGCTCCTGAGACTCTCAAATTTACAAAGAAGGGAGTTTAACTGACCGTGAGATGGCTGATGGTGAAGCAGAACGAGATTTCTCTGCCGAGTAGAAGGGTTTGCAGGAGATGACTCACTAGAAATTGCAGTGTCTTCTCTCTGCAAAACTCTCCCGAGCAAGCAGCCTGCACATATCAGTGAGATATGTGTAAGCTGCTTGTGTTGTACCTGTAAAAAAACAGGTTAAAAGTGTTAAAAAAAAACAACACCAGGCTGCAGGGACAGTCCTGATTTTAAATATAAGGGGGGGGGGAAAATTGCGTAGGGTTCCCCCTATATTTAAAACCAGCACCAGACCCAAAACGGCCGGGCTGTTATGCCACAGCCCGGAGACCCTTTCACTGGGGCTCCGGGTCCAAAGCATTAGCAGCCCAAGCCAGTCGGGCCAAGCTGGGGGATCTCAGGGGAGGTGGAGACCCTCAAAAAAATGGGTCCCCCCTCTCCCTTAAACTCAGTCGGTCTGCAGCCTGGGGCTCTTCCCCGCACCCCTGGAGCGTTGGGAACGGGGGTAATAAAGTGGGGAAATATAATTAAACTATTGTATTTTACAGTGGAACTACAGGTGCCAGCATGCTGCCGTTTGGCACTTGTGGAACTACAAGTGACAGCTATACGAGCGTCCAGGAGGACGCTCCATATTAATGGAGGTGGGCCCTGATTCAGAGTGAGCGCTCTGGTCAGAGCGTCCGGCTCTGAATCAGGGCCTTTGTTCCCCCTAATCTTAGAAACCAGGACAGGCTGGCAAGCCTGGGTCTGGTTAAGATTTAGGGGGGATGGACGACCCTATGTAATTTTTTTTGTGATATTTAAATTTATTTTCTATATTTACAGACAGAAACATACATGATCACAGCAATCTGTGTATGTTTTTGCCAAACTCTCAGATCACAGGCAGGTGTATTTTTTTCACAAGTTTTTACAGGAGAGTTTTCCCATCTCATGAGAGTTTCTAAACTCTCTGCTTGGTAAATTCCAGAATCCTATCTTCACCAGTGAAAAGGCTCTCGAGTTTTGCCGATGGTGAATTGAAGAGAGTTTGCTAACTCTCCAGTATTTTCCCGTAGCAAAGGAGATCTCTCTCCCGAGTTTGACATTAGTAAATTTGAGAGTGGGAAAAAATGGCCAAACTCTCCAAAACTCTCAGTTTAGTAAATTTACCCCGATATGTCTGTGAATGACGTGCCCCCTAGGGCTGGTTCTAGACAAAGTGAAGCCCAAGGTGAACATTTATTTTGGCACCCCCTCCCCCATAATAATAATGGTAGCATAATGGTACGTAGTGTATTGGACCTCTGACAGTTGCCTTTTATCTAGATTGTGCACTTTTTCCTGAATTTTGCATCTTAATTCAATAATAGTGTACTAAGGGCCAGAGTCACTACGGAATGCAACTGCAAATACAATAGCGATTATGCACGCAGTTCAACTGCGATAGTATGCTAATCCATTGCGATCGCTATGCTGCCGCAGCATTACGTAAGGACGCCCACTTTACCTTAAGCCGCGTATCCACTAGCAGATATTAATGAGCGATTGCACGATTACGACATCGTAATCGTGCAACCACTCATTAATCGTGCACTATAATGTCGCTCCCGCTGGTCATTTCCAACATCAATCATCGGCTGAACATGCTGGTCAATCTGCCGATAACAGATTGGCCATGTCCAGGGATGAGGGAGAGTGAATGACTAATCGTTCAGTGTAGGCACTGCAGGAAATGTGGAACGATGGTACCATTACGATGTTGTCGTTACTGGATGTGCGTCTTCTTTACACACATCCATAATGTTTAGCAAGACTGCGAAAAAATTGGTTCAATCAAGTACCATCGCAGCCTCATGCACACGCTCTGACCTTACTCAGAAATTGCTGACTTCCACGCACGCTATCGGGCCTCAGGCTGCATAGGGCATCGCAGTGGATAATTTATGCACACCTCTGCAACAGCGTTAAAACGCACTGGCACACCTGCGTTTTTCCGACCATTCCCCTTCACCACCCACAAACGGCACTACCTGTCAATCACTCTGCGATGGGTCTGCCGATCGCAGTGGCCGGTTCGCGCAAGCACACTGTGATGCCTACGCATGCGCAGAACGCAACAATCGGCCGATTGCATGCATATTAGCAACTAAGGGCCTGATTCAGACCCAGTCGCAAGTGCTGAGCGTTCGCAACTGGGTCGATGATGGCCCAGAGTGCATGTGCACGACGGAGCCGGCTCCGTTGTGCGCATGCGCGAGACCCGGATACCGACGGGCAAGCCGTCGCTCCGGGTCTCGTACCAAAGGCGGTGTGCTGTCGATGTTGAGTGACAGCACGCCTCCTTCGGTGGGCGGGCCGGGGGAGTGGCTGCCCAAACGGAGGCGTTCCCATGTGAACGCCTATGTTTGGGGCTGGCCCAACTGACATCACGAGTGAGTCAGTTGGGAGAGATTTCGGCTCTGTTAGAGCCGAAATCTCTCTGGGGCTTGCGGCAACGAGACCCTACCACAAGGGTCTCGTCGCAAGCCCGATGGTCTTGACCATCGCGACCATCCTCCTGGCCGCTCGCTATAGCTGTGGGTGGTCACCCACAGCTATGCGAGCGGCCAGGAGGCCGCTGTAAAAAAAATTAAAATAGCCCGGCCCTGATTCAGAGCGAGCGCTCTGAATCAGGCCCTGTGTTCCTTGCTGAATCAAGCCGTAAGTACTTGGGATTAATATTATTACTGACCCTATATACGCTACACTATAGCATTGACCCTTGTATACCATACACTACATCACTGACTATATTTTTGTGTGCACGCCTCTGGTATGACATTTGTAGGAGCATGACCTTGTGTCACACCCCCATAGTAGTGCCCCTTATGCAATGCCCCCTTTAGTAGTGCCCAATATGCAGTGTTTCCTATAGTAGTGCCCCTTATGAAGTGCCCCCAGTACTTACCTGACTTCACGCTGGGCTTCACTCATGCCACCGCTTCCGCTGTCACTCCCGCTGCCACTGACTGCTGGATCTAACTGGTTTCAGCATGCGCACAGGCTCCTCACATCGCGGGTAATGTCATGATGTCACCCAATCACTGCATCACTGGCAACGCTGGTCTCTGAAGCGATCAGATGCTTCTTTAGCCTCTACTCGCTTCAGAGGCCAGCATTCACAGTTGCACTCCCAAGCCACCGCGGGATCTGCGGGGGCCGTTGCAAGCCACAGCACAACAAAGAAAGAGCCATATGCGACTCGAGAGCCGCGGGTTGGCCACCCCTGCCCTACACTATATCACTGACCCCTCTATACCCTACACTACAACACTGACCCTTCTATACCCTACACTACATCACTGACCCCTCTGTACCTTATACTACATCACTGACCTTACAAAGAAAAAGCCATATGCGACTCAAGAGCCGCAGGTTAGCCACCCCTGCCTTGCACTATATCATTAAACCCTCTATACCCTGCCCTACACTATATCACTGACCCCTCTATACCCTACACTACATCACTGACCCTTCTATACCCTACACTACATCACTGACATCTCTATACCTTACACTACATCACTGAACCCTCTATACCCTACACTACATCACTGACCCCTCTGTACCTTACACTACATCACTGACCCCTCTATACCCTACACTACATCACTGAACCCTCTACACCCTACACTACATCTCTGACCCCTTTGTACCTTACACTACATCACTGACCCTACAAAGAAAGAGCCGTATGTGACTCGAGAGCCGCGGGTTGGCCACCCCTGCCCTACACTATATCACTGACCCCTCTATACCCTACACTACATTATCATGTTTATCGTCCTGGAGTCCCCTTCTGAGGGGCTGGAAGTGGTGGTCCCGGGTCAATGAAGGAGTCAGGAGCAAGGGGCCTGGATGTTCAGTCTCCTCGTCCACAAGCATCGGATTTTGGCGAGACCTGACCTAGGGTGCGGAGTCTAACCTGCCGGGAGGTGTTCACCAGTGACCCCTCCAAGCAGGATATGGGTTTCTGCTGCGCCTGGCAAGCAGGTCGCAGTCCCCAGGTCAGGGATCCGATGCAAATGGGAATAAACCGCTTTGGCCCACTGGAAATATAATATCTGTACCACTAGTACAGAGAAGCACAATAGAGATGTTTCCTGAAGAGGTGCTGTGGCAGACCAGAGAAAGGAAATCCACTGAATAGTACGTTCTGCAGCTAACACTGGAGAATGAGGATATGCTGCTGACTCGAGGAGAAGGAGGATCTGTACATGTACACCACTGTGCGTACCGAGTACACAGGCAAAAGGTATTCTGGTGCACTACTGCACCAAAAGGTGGCACTTGGAGTTGTACACAAAGACAAGGATATGGCACTTGTAAATATTAACAAACAGAAAATACCCCAAAGGTAATATATTTACCAATTATAAGGCCTCATGATAAAGGCACATATATATTTTGTCAATTGTAAGGCCTCATGACCATATAGTCTTCATGTATTCTTGAAGATACAATTCAGTGTGCTGAGGAACAATAGGGGGTTAAACCCTCCCCTTTTTTTCTACTTGGTATGACCCCTCCCTTTCATGCACCTGAAGAGTACTGCCAGATTGATTTGAGCAGCTGCCATGAGCCAGCATTAGGAGGGCATGCTGGTTCTAGTAGTGCTAGTTGGAGTTCCCAGGGGTGACTCCCAAGTAAGCTGGCTCTCAATTTGGATGCATTTATGTATGTGCCTTTATCATGAGGCCTTACAATTGACAAAATATATATGTGCCTTTATCATGAGGCCTTATAATTGGTAAATATATTACCTTTTGGTTGAGCATTTGAACTTAGGGCCCCAGGGGCTACTCTGGCTGGGCCTCTTCAGGACATCACCACTTAATACACATAGTCACTTTTCATATCACCTTTTATGCTTGGTTTTTATTCATGTAATTGTTTCACATATATTTTAACCCTTTTTCAACACTTATTAATTAGTCTTACACAGCTATACTTTACACTTCACTGTCACCCTTCTTCCTTTTTTCGTGTGATGCCCTGGGGGGGTCCTGGGCTGGGTGTTTTTTGGGGTGCCCTGCACCCCGGACATGAACCCCTTAGTGTTAGGGACTGCTAGTAACAGAGAAGCCGTGACGTGGCCTTGCATCTTCCCATGGATTTGCAAATGCATGCAACTAATATCTCCGAATTTCTATCACCATATAGTCTTCATGTATTGTTGCAGGTACAATTCAGTGTGCTGAGGAACAATAGGGGGTTAACCCCCCCTTTTTCTACTTGGAAATATTACTCAGGCAAAGGCACTTGAATTAGCACACACAGGCAAGGTGTTCTGTAGCACTTCTGTACAAGGATAAGGCTCTTATAAATAGCAAACAGGAGAAAGGTGTTCTATCACATTGCTGCACAAGGATATAGCACTTTGTAAATAATACACAGGAAAAGGCAACTTAATTAGCACACACAAGCAAGGTGTTCTGTAGCAGTGCTGTACAAGGATATGGCACTTTGAAAATAATACACTAGGACTCAGGCCCTGATTCAGAGCCGGACGCTCTGACCAGAGCGTTCGCTCTGAATCAGGGCCGTCCTAGTTAAATTTGGAGCGGCCCTTTGGACGCTCGCATAGCTGTGGGTTACCACCTACAGCTTATGCGAGCGTCCATGATGATAGTCGCGATGATCAAGACCATCGCGACCATCGGGCTTGCGACGAGACCCTGCGGTAGGGTCTCGCTGCCGCAAGCCCTGGAGTGATTTTGGCTCTATCAGAGCCAAAATCACTCCCACTGACATCACTAGTGATGTCAGTGGGGCCGAACCCAGACTATAGGCGTTCCCATGGGAATGCCTCTGTCTGGCAGCCACGCCCCTGGCACGTCCACCAAAGGGGGCGTGCTGTCACTCACCATCGACAGCACGCCCCCTTTGGTGCGAGACCCATAACAACGGCTACCCCGTCGTTATTTGGGTCTAGCGCATGCGCACGACGGAGCAGCCTCCGTCGTGCGCATGCGCATTTGGGTAACATCGACCCGCTTGCGAGCGTCCTGCGCTTGCGAGCGGGTCTGAATGAGACCCACAGTACATAGGAGATGTACAGAGCATATACTGGAGATACCACTGGGAAGAGTCTCTGGAAGATTGCAAGTGAAACCTGGATGAAGCAAACAGCAACCATCTGGGAGTAACGAAGTTGATCATGCAATTTCCTGTTCACTTGGAGTCCTGTTTATACCCCCAGGTAGCTGTCCATTGGAAGAGCAAGTCAGCTGAGAACTGACACAGCTACCACTGGATAAGGATCTATCAGGTGATTCAGCCAAGATGGCTGCGCCCATGACCATTGCCCTAGGAACTCCGATATGGAGTATTGCGTGACAGTCATCTGGGCCCCGGGGAGAATACTCAGCAAGTCATCTGCTGCTGCACCTGACATCTCACTGCTCTCGCTAATGAGAGTAAGCCAGCGCTGTGGCAAGTAACAGCCGATCCCAGGCAGAATCCTGACATACATCACTAAACCCTCTATACCCTACACTACATCACTGACCCTTTTATACCCTACACCAGAGGTTCCCAAACGCGGTCCTCAAGGCTCCCCAACAGTTCAGGTTTTAGAGATATCCATGGTTGAGTAAAGGTGGTTAAATCAAATTGACTGATGTACTAATTAAGTCACCTGTGCTCAACCATGGATATCTCTAAAACCTGAACTGTTGGGGAGCCTTGAGGACCGCATTTGGGAACCTCTGCCCTAAACTACATCACTTACCCTTTTGTACCCTACACTACATCACTGACCCCTCTATACTCTACACTACATCACTGACCCCTCTATACCCTACACTGCATCACTGACCCCTCTATACTCTACACTACATCACTGACCCCTCTATACCCTACACTACATCACTGACCTTTCTATACCCTACACTACAACACTGACCCTTATATACCCTACACTACATCACTGACCCTTTTATACCCTAAACTACATCACTGACCCTTCTATACCCTACACTACATCACTGACCCCTCTATACCCTACACTGCATCACTGACCCCTCTATACTCTACACTACATCACTGACCACTCTATACCCTACACTGCATCACTGACCCCTCTATACTCTACACTGCATCACTGACCCCTCTGTACCCTACACTGCATCACTGACCCCTCTGTACCCTACACTGCATCACTGACCCCTCTATACCCTACACTACATCACTGACCCTTCTATACCCTACACTACATCACTGACCCCTCTATACCCTATACTACATCACTGACCCCTCTATACTGTACACTACATCACTGACCACTCTATACCCTACACTACATCACTTACCCCTCTATACCCTACACTGCATCACTGACCCCTCTATACTCTACACTGCATCACTGACCACTCTATACCCTACACTGCATCACTGACCCCTCTGTACCCTACACTGCATCATTGACCCCTCTATACCCTACACTACATCACTGACCCCTCTATAGCCTACACTACATCACTGACCCCTCTATACTCTACACTACATCACTGACCACTCTATACCCTACACTACATCACTGACCCCTCTATACCCTACACTGCATCACTGACCCCTCAATACTCTACACTGCATCACTCACCACTCTATAACCTACACTGCATCACTGACCCCTCTATACTCTACACTGCATCACTGACCCCTCTGTACCCTACACTGCATCACTGACCCCTCTATACCCTACACTACATCACTGACCCCTCTATAGCCTACACTACATCACTGACCATTCTATACCCTACACTACAACACTGACCCTTTTATACCCTACACTATATCACTGACCCCCCTATACCCTACACTACATCACTGACCCTTCTATACCTTACACTACATCACTGACCCCTCTATACCCTACACTACATCACTGACCCCTCTATACCCTACACTGCATCACTGACCCCTCTATACTCTACACTGCATCACTGACCACTCTATACCCTACACTGCATCACTGACCCCTCTGTACCCTACACTGCATCATTGACCCCTCTATACCCTACACTACATCACTGACCCCTCTATAGCCTACACTACATCACTGACCCCTCTATACTCTACACTACATCACTGACCACTCTATACCCTACACTACATCACTGATCCCTCTATACCCTACACTGCATCACTGACCCCTCAATACTCTACACTGCATCACTCACCACTCTATAACCTACACTGCATCACTGACCCCTCTATACTCTACACTGCATCACTGACCCCTCTGTACCCTACACTGCATCACTGACCCCTCTATACCCTACACTACATCACTGACCCCTCTATAGCCTACACTACATCACTGACCTTTCTATACCCTACACTACAACACTGACCCTTTTATACCCTACACTATATCACTGACCCCCCTATACCCTACACTACATCACTGACCCTTCTATACCCTACACTGCATCACTGACCCCTCTATACCCTACAATACATCACTGACCCCTCTATACTCTACACTACATCACTGACCCCTCTATACCCTACACTGCATCACTGACCTTTCTATACCCTACACTACATCACTGACCCCTCTATACTCTGCACTACATCACTGACCCCTCTATACCCTACACTGCATCACTGACCTTTCTATACCCTTCAGCAGTGGGTCTCAAACTCTGTCCTCAGGACTCCACACAGGTCACGCTTTGCAGGTCACCCAGCAGGTGCACAGGTGTATTCATTACTCACTGACACATTTTTAAATATCCATAGGTGGTGTTAATGATTTTAGTTGTGTTTCTGTGAGGAGACCTGAAAAACATGCATTGTTTGGGTCCGAGTTTGAGAACCTGTGCCCTATAGTACATCACTGACCCCTCTATCCTCCGCTCCATAAGTATAACTAACCCTATTCTCCCCCCTAACCCTCCCTTAGCGGTGCCTAACCCTAACCTCCCCCCCCAGTGCCTAACCCTAACCCCCCTCTAAGTGCCTAAACCTAACCCCCCTCCCCCGCAGCCTAAACCTAAGTCTCCCGAGGGGGTGCCTAACCCAACCCCCTCCCTTCCCCTAGCCGAAACCTAACCCTCCCGAGGGGGTGCCTAACCCTAAGTCCCCCTGGGAGCCCTAAAATGTAACCCTCCCCCCCGTGGCTGTCCGTGCCCGGCTTACCTTCATTTGGTATGCCGGGCATCGGGCTCCCGGTGTAGGTCTAATGACAGGCGCACCCGTTCCTGTCATTAGTACCATGCCAAGATTTGACAGTCGGGAAGCCAGCGGTCGGCATTTAGACCGTCAGCTTCCTGACTACATCCCGAAGCGGCACATGCGCAGCATGCATAACTGCAGCGGTAAGTTAAATTACGGTTTTTTTGTATGTTATCCCCCCGGTACTTTCTGCTGAAACATGAAGCGTCTCCCCTCTGTCTGTTCCCCAGTGGCACTTGTAAGTGCTTCTAAACTGTTAATTAAGCACTTACAACTTCCACGGGGGACTGGACAGAGGGGAGACACACTTCCCGAATCCCACTGCAGCAGCATGTAGTGGCGGGGGAGGGCGCAGCGGACCCACTGCGTCACAAGCTGCCATGTAAATGGCAGCTTGTGAAGCCTTATGGGGGCTGTACACCATCTAAAAATACATAGTTTTCGGGAATTTGATTTGTGGCATAATTTCTACATCTCCATAGTGGGGAGTGTGGAAATGAATACAGCATGACTATAACCAGGAGATATCAGTGTTATCTCCTGCGTTACTAGTTTCATGAATGCCTCCCTTACTTAAAAGTAGGGAACTGTCTGAAAATAAAAAACTTAATTAAGGTATGATGAATAGGTCCCTTATTCTGCTGCCGATGCTAGGACTGCACAATGTTCAGAGATTCCGGACTACTGCTCATGTGCAGAGAGACTTAATTTTCGGTAGAAGGATATGGAAAGGAACGGGTGCGCAAAACCTGTGTGTTCCTTATGCCCCGGGACGGAGTTTTCTTGTAAGCTCTGTCCCAACACCAGTATATTAATACATTTCTGTGATATTATGTAACATCACAATGCATTCCCTTTAGAATGTAAGCTGTCACAAGCAGGGCCCTCCTCCCTCATGTGCTTCTCCTTCCCTTATTCATACTATAGTCTACTCCTAACTCCCCACAAGGGCACCTAATGATTGGTTGCTAACGCTTTGCTGCTTATTTGAGTATTATGATCGCTGTTGTGGTGCCATGAATAACATTAATAATGCAAGTAGGGGCAAATTTTTCTCATCACTACCGCAGCTGAAATGTGGATTGGGATATAGGGGCCAAAGGGTGCAAATCCTATCCAAAAGGACATGGCTCTGGGAAAAATGGGTGTGGCTAGTGTAGATCAGGGCTGGACATGATCTCATTTGGTGTAGGGTATGTAGCTTTGGAACAAATATTTGCTTCAATTTGCAATAATGTGATTTCCAAACAATTTATACATGAGGGAAAATAAAGCACAATTTTGAAATGCTTGCATATAGACCTTTGGTAGGTGTACCAAAATATGTACCCAATTTTCTAAACACAGGGCCTCATTCAGCTTGGTTCGCAAGTCTGCATTCACACACATCTGGTCGATGCTTGCGTTCTGCATATGGACTGCAGTGCGTGAACCGGCTTCTGCGATCACGAAAGCAAATGCAGCGGCCACAGAGCAACTGAGAAATGATTAACAGGAAGTGCTGTTTCGGGGTGGAGAGGGAGGACTGGTCGAAGGAACGCAGGGCGTGCCTGTGCGTTTGAACCCAGTTACAGGGGCGTGCATAATTAAGCCCCAGCGACGGCATACGCAGCCAGAGGTCTAGATGGCGACAGGAAGCTTAACAGTTTGTGAGTCAGGTCAAGCTTAACCACAACTGTGCGTATGGGCCCGATATTACTGATGTTTTCGCTGACTTGCGGATGTATGTAATGGGAAGTAGGCGCCTTTATAAGCTGGTGGGCGTCTTTGTATAGTGTTGCGATTGCAGTGCGATCACATTAATTTGCATCATTTCGCAACTCGCAGGTGCGTGCGATTGCAGACTTGTGATCCAAGCTGAATGAGGCCCACAGTCCCCATTTCCAGAGGTCATAAGGGGTGTGGTTTGGAAGGGACTGATCAGTGTGTGTTTTGGGCAAAGCTTGGACATGGCATAATCTGTCCTTAATTGCCAATGGCCTAATACAGAAGTTCCAAAACTCCGCCATTACAGTCCAGGTTTTAAGGATAGCCATGCTTCAGCCCAGATGGTTAAATCTAATTGACTGAGGTGGAATTTGTCACCTTTGAAAAGAAAGAATAGAAAGCCTTAAAACCTGTACTATAAGGGTGGAGTTTGAGAATATTTGGCCTAATATTTTTTAATTTCTAATTGTTAGTTATTAAGTCAGGGGCGCAACTAGAACTTTGTGGGCCCCATAGCAAACTTTTTAAGGGGCCCCCCAAACTCAGGTCTCCACCAGAGTGGGTATGTCTAATGCCACACTAGAGGCGTGGTTAGTGTTGCCTATCACACATTAACAATCTCATTATATCGGTTTCACATCCCCACATCATCTAACATCATCGTCATTAACCAATATTGGCCCTCATTCAGACCCACTCGCGAGCGGCTGTCCGCTCGCAAGTGGGTCGATGGTCCGCACTGCGCATGCGCACGACGGAGGAAGGACTTTCCTTCGCTCGGAGTGTCTCATCAAAGGGGGCGTGCTGTCGATGTTGACTGACAGCACGCCCCCTTTGGTGGGCGTGCCAGGGGCGTGCCTGCCAGACAGAGGCATTCCCAAGGGAACGCCTACCGTCTGAAGCCGGCCCTACTGACATCACTAGTGATGTCAGTGGGAGTGATTTTGGCTCTGATAGAGCCAAAATCACTCCTGGCCGTGCGGTTGAAAAACTCAACCGCAGGCTGTTGCTCGCAGTTTCGATGGTCGCGATGGTCAAAGACCATCGCGACCATCATCCTGCACGCTCGTATATGCTGTGGGTGGTGACCCACAGCTATACGAGCGTCCAGGAGGACACTCCATTTTAATGGAGGTGGGCCCTGATTCAGAGCGAGCGCTCTGGTCAGAGCGCCCGGCTCTGAATCAGGGCCATTATCATATCCATCAACCTTTTTCAATGTCATTATCCACTACACCACAGGTTCTCAAACTCAGTCCTTAGGGCCCCAAACAGTGCATGTTTTCCAGAATCACAAGTGAGATAATTAGCTCCTTCTATGGATCTTTTAAAATGTGTCAGTGAGTAATGAGTACACCTGTGCACCTGCTGGGTGACCTGGAAAATATGACCTACACTATACATATTACATACACATATATGTGTGTGCATATATATATATATATATATATATATATATATATATATATATATTAGAATGGTATCACAACACCCGGCGCTAATGTTATCAAAATATATAAAGACAAATAACAAGGCAGAATAGGAAAGATAAAATACTTTCCTTAGAACTGGGATTTTCTCTCTGTAGTAAGTAAATTTTTCATCATAAAAAGAGAAAATATGAGCAAACATAGGACCTGATTCAGACCTGCTCGCTAGGATGCGTTCGCTCATAGCTGGCCGATATTTACATTCTGCGCATGCGTATGCATCACATTGCGTGTGCGCAAACCACTGCGATAGATCAGGAAGCACTCGCTCGTCCAGCATAGACAGCCCAGTTGAATGAGTGACAGGAGAGGCCGTTTGTGGGTGGTAACAGGGGCTGGCCACTAGAAACGGGGGAGTGACTGTACGACCGCAGGCGTGCCTGTGTGTTTCAACGACATTTCATAGGCGTGCATAATTAACAGGCAGCGTCATTGTACACGTCACCTGGTTCTATTTCACACTGAAGGGATCGCAGTGCTTGCGGCCAGGTATAGACAATCTCAAGCGCTGTGAGCACATCCGATGGTGCTCGATGTACCAATGCTTTCATGCACTTCCTGAAGATGACGTGCGCAATTGGGCGTCTTATGAATGGCTGGTGGGCGTCTGCATACACAAAGTGATCGCTTGCCAAGACATAGTGGGCATGCTAATGCCTTGCCATGCGATCGCCTGCCTTGCTGGGCGTGCGCTGGATTTGCATACACTGGGAGCGAGCGACCGCATCTTGCGAGCAGCTCTGAATCAGGCCCATAGTGTGATTCCATAAAATACAATTTATTCCAGATAGGATCCAAATATATATAAAACACAATGAAATAAAATACTAAAATCACAATATATAATAAGGGTGGATTCTGGTATAAGTGCAAAATAGCTAAAATAGTAGAGCGCAGGTAGGCTTTTCACTGTGCAAAATAGCAAAATACAACACAGAATCAACAGCCAAACTAGCACACCTTACCAGAAAGCCACCCAGGTAAGCGTGGGGCTCAAATAAGGTGACTCCGGATTTCACCTTACGTGTCTAACAGCAATAGTCCTTAGTAGTCCTAGATCATCAGATATTAAGTAGCATGAAGGTTGTACCAATGCATTTCGAACATAAGCTCTTCCTCAGGGTTATCCATGCTTCTCACAACGCTGGCTTTTAAATGTTGGGATCCACTTGCAGCCAAAACCGCAAGTGACGCAGACCCGTATTTCCGGTTTTGCGTCTAACTTTCCCCAGGTGTACCAATCGTCCTGTTAGTGTCAGAGACCTCTAGCATCGGCGGTTTAGGAGGTGTGGTGAAGTCAAACTTGGTAGGTGGCTCAGATGGTGAATAGTAAATAGAGTATCAGCATTTTCTCCACGGCACCCCTATGCCAAAAGTTTTCTTACTGAGAAATTAAACAAAAATTAAATGAAGAAAATTGTGCTTATATGTCACTCTTAGGTTCAGTTATGTGGTGGTTGACAGGGCTATGCTTCTTTTTGACCACATATTTTTTGATTGGCAGCCATTAGCAGTTGTTTTGCCTATCACATTGACTAAAAAAGATTTTATTTGGTACTTGACCACCAACCTGAGGCACCCCTGCAAGTGCCCTGGGGCCCCCCAGGGTGCCATGGCACCCAGTTTTGGAACCACTGGTTTAGGCCATCTGGGGAAAAAGTTTTTAGTTTGTGTATCCACTTAATTTCCATTCTGGACAGTTTTGTTTCAACATCTCTCTCTCTCGCCAAGTGGCTTTTACATGTTCAAATGCTAAGAAGGAGCTGATATGTTTCGTAGAGCAATTATGTATTTTTTTGAAATGGTCGAATAGTGAATGCGTCTCTAGCCCCTTTTTGACGTTTCTCAGATGTTCTCCCATCCTCAGTTTTAGGGATCTGGTCGTCTGCCCAATGTAGAAACGGTTACAGCTGCACTCGATTATATAGACAACATGACGTTATAAAGTCTAAAATATCATATTGTCTCCCTTTGACTTTGAAAAAGTGTAATTTTTGATGTTTTACTGGGGACATTGATACACATGGAACAACTCCCACATCTATGAAAAACATAATCCAGTGCGCTTCTAACAAGTTTATTTTAAACTGGGTTTGTCCGGAAGTACTTTATAATATAAAACTGGATTGTCTATGTGTATATACATGTGTATACGTATATACACATGTATTTACATATATATAAATATAAGTGTGTATATATATATATATATATAATATATACAGTATGTAGATAAAACGAACGGTGCGCAAATCAAGAAATAATAAATAATATGAAATCAGTCCGATTATTTCACAAAATATCCAATGCCGGTCTGTGTGCACTACCTCATATATTGGGATGGCGTCCTCCCCTTCTTTTTCAAGGTCCCCATATCCACAAACAGGTAAAATAGTATCTATAAAGCAAATAAAGGGTGTGCCACATAGTGCATTATCCAATACATAGTTCAAAGAATTTGACAGTAACATCTGTAATATATAAAGTATAAATGGTGGCGGTCAGACCACTGCAAGTGTAAACAGCATAAATAAAAGAGTCTCCGGGCAGTGCAGCTTGTTCCACTGGAGGATTAGTTTCACATAATCACGTTAGGCCATGCCCTTATGCGTTTCATCACATGGACTTCGTCAGAGGGCCCTCGTTGCCTAGCATGATTGTTATATGAAACTAATCCTCTGGTGGAACAAGCTGCAAGCGCTGAGCGCTCGCAACCGGGTCGATGTTTGCCCACTGGGCATGCACACGTTGGAGCCGGCTCCGACGTGCGCATGAGCGAGACCCGGCTAGCGACGGGCGCTCCGTTGCTACGGGTCTCGCACCAAAGGGGGCGAGCTGTCGATGGTGATTGACAGCTCGCCCCATGTGGGAGGCAGGCAGGGGGGGTGGCCAGCCAAACGGAAGCGTTCCCGATGGAACGCTTACCGTTTGGGGGCAGCCCCACTGATAACAGCGATGATGTCAGTGGGGAGCTTCCTGCTCGATCAGAGTAGGAAGCTCCCTGGGGCTTGCGGTTGCCGAGACCCAACCTTAGGGTCTCGTCGCAAGCCCCGATGGTCGCGATGGTCTTGACCATCGCGACCATCAACCTGGACAGTCGCTAAGCTGTGGGTGGTAACCTACAGCTTAGCTAGCGATCAGGAGGCCGCACTAAAAAAAAGAAGCGGCCACCCTCATTCAGAGAGAGCGATCGCTTCTTGCAACCGCCTCTGAATGAGAGCCTAAGTGTGCAACCTAATATGGATGCTTTAAAAGAGGAGAATCCAGATCCACCACCATCAACGCATTTCAGACAAGAAGTCCTTCCTCAGGATTGTCTATTTACACAATGGCAGGAGTGGTACTCTCACTTCCCGGGTATGTGAGGTTACGCTCCTTGGCTGTATAGTGGATGACTACTTATATATGTTTTTATAGTATATGTGGATTGTTTTTATTAAAATGTATTACTTACAGGAAGATTCTGGTGGCTGTGTGAGATTGTGGGACCGAATATTGAAATAAACCTTTTAGGGAACGAAACAAGGTGGTTTATTGGTGAGTACCTTTCCATTAATCGGGAGGAGTTGGGAAGGAAAAAACCTGGCAGACTTGCATATTGAGTGAAGCTGTTAAAGAAACCTTTCAGTGAACGGCACCTTTCGTACACCTTTCTATGGGGAGTACTATCCATATTGTTGCGAGAAAGTCAGGGAAAAGAAAAAGCCGCTGGTCAAAATTGAAAAAGGACTACATGGAAAAACGTGTTGGGGATCATATAAATTAAATTATTTTTGGTGGACGGCGCTTGTGGACTATTCCATATTTTTTCCAGTTATAGTGGTAAAAGGTTTTGGTGAGCCTGGGAATAAACTAAGCAGCAGTCCGAGGCTCAAGTTGCAGCTTTTTTGTGCAAATTTGTTCAAAGTGAGTAACTCGTCCCACACAATCCATGTGACCCCCTCTCCTATCCCTACCTGCAAATGGAATTTTACTATATTAAACCATTTACACAATGGGGGCATCAACCTAAAATTGCCATATCCAGGAAACAGGATCTTAAGTACCTGGAACTCTTGTGTACCGTGATACACCACCAGAAACAAATTATTCTTGTGGTTCCATTTTGATTATTTTAATAGTGTTTTTCTTTTGAATTAATTGAGTACGAGTGTACTAAATTTCACAGAGGTATTTTCCTGTTTGGTGAAGACATCTATGAACACCAATGAGCAGTCTACCAGTCTAATAAGAAACATTGTTTAATGATAAGGGCTTACTATTCCTATAATGGCTTGCTAGCTGATGTACTCGGTTTCACCGGGGTACACCTTAGATATTTATTGTTTCCATTTCAATCTCACCACTCCGGTAAAGGCTCATACACACTAGACGATATGCTCCATGAGTGATATCGTCAGTGTTTGCCCTTGAACTGCCGGCCAAACTACATAGTGTATACACACAAAACGATATCGCTAACGATATTGTTCAGTGACGTCATCCTGCCACATCACCAAACCGACAGTTCCTGACGATATCGCCAGATTGACCTGCATGTTCGGATGACAGCAGACATCGTCATCATCCCACGGGAGTGCGCATCGTTGGTCGTTCGGACAATACACACGAGACGATATGAATGATGTATCGTTGAACGATATTGTTATCGTTCATATCAATCACTTTTATCATCTTGTGTTTACGCATTACACATTAATCCTTTACCTCTATAGTAATGCATCACGGCTATAGTAAGACATTACCCTCCCTCACCTGTTTACTAACACATTCCACTCCCTCACCTCTGTAGTAACACATTATCCTCGCTAAATTCTGTAGTAACACAAAGGTTCTCAAACTCGGTCCTCAGAACCCCAAACAGTGCATGTTTTCCATGTCTCCTCACAACATAACAAGTGAAATAATTAGCACCAGCTGGGGATCATTTAAAATGTATCAGTGAGTAATGAATACACCTGTGCTAGGTAACCTGGAAAACATGACCTGTGAGGGGTCCTGAGGAACGAGTATGAGAACCACTATAGTAACTCGCCCGTGCTGTAACACATTCAACATTAATTTCCCTGACCTGTTTAAAAATACAATCCCTCCCTCACACCTGGAGCAACACATTACCCTCACTCACACCTGTAGTAACTTATTCCCCTCCCTCACCTCTGGAGTAATGCTGGGTACACACCTGACAATCTGTCCAGCGAATGATCTCGCTGAACGATCTCACTTGAAATTCCAAGTATGCTGGATGAACGATATTGTTCATCCACACACCAAAGAAATCATCAACGACCAACGATCATTCTCCCATATCAAAAATGAATGATAGAATGATATCATCCAGGTTGGCCTGCATGCATGGACGGTGAACAATATTGTTATCGTCCAGCTGGAGCGCGCATCATTGGTTGTTCATTGTATACACACGGAACAATATGAACAATATATCATTGAACGATATCCTTATCATTCATATAGTTCAAAGATATCGTCTCATGTGTGTCGTCTCGTCTGTATGCACCTTAACACATTTCCCCACCTTCCCCTTTAGTAACACATTCCCCTCTCGCTTGTGTTGTTGTAACACATTCCCTTCCTTCACACCGTAGTAACACATTAGACATTCCCCTCCCTCACCTGTGTATTAACACATTTCCCTCCCATACCTGCGTAGTAACACATTCCCTTCCCTCACTATTCAAATAGGGGAACTACACCAACTGCCATTGATGTTTGGCAGCACTTGGGGTGACAGTTGGTGTTTGAATACTGAACTGTGCTGCAGCCACGATGAGTCACTAGCTGATGTACCTGGTTTCACCCGGGTAGACCTTAGATATTTACTGTTTCTATTTCCATCTCACCACTCCAGTAACAAATTAATCCTTCATCTCTATAGTAATGCATCCCTTCCCTCACTGCTTTAGCATGCGCGAGACCCGGATAGCGACGGGCACTCCGTCGCTCCGGGTCTCGCAACAAAGGGGGCGAGCTGTCGATGTTGAGTGACAGCTCGCCCACTTTGGTGGGCGGGCTGGGGGAGTGGCTGCCCAAACGGAGGCCTTCCCATGTGAACGTCTCCGTTTGGGGGCGGCCCCACTGACATCACGAATGATGTCAGTGGGAGAGATTTCGGCTCTGTTAGAGCAGAAATCTCTCTGGGGCTTGCGACAACGAGACCCTACCACAAGGGTCTCGTTGCAAGCCCGATGGTCGCGATGGTCTTGACCATCGCAACCATCTTCCTGGCCGCTCGCTATAGCTGTGGGTGGTCACCCACAGCTATGCGAGCGGCCAGGAGGCCGTTCTAAAAAAAAAAAAAAACGGCCCTGATTCAGAGCGAGCGCTCTCCGGCTCTGAATCAGGGCCACATTCCCTTCACTCACATCTGTAGTAACACATTACCCCCACTCACCCCTGTAGTAACACATTTTCCTCTCACCTCTATAGTAACACATTCCCTTTCTCTCACTATTCAAATAGGGGAGCCAAACCAACTGCCAGTGGTGTTTGGCAGCACTTGGGGTGACAGTTGGTTTTTGAATATTAAACTGTGCTACAGCCACAGTCAGTCAGGACATTGCACAGGGGGAAGAAACATTTTACCCCTTTTCACCCTCTTATGGGGGGCATCCACTAGACGATTTTATCCCTGTCCAACCTCTTAACGATTTTCCCTTGAAGTTTTCCTTGAAATATGATCTTCCACTCTGAACAATTTGCAAAAGATTTGCAAAAGATTTGCAAACGATTTGCAAAAGATCTAACAATAAACTATGTTGTTTTAATCTGTGATTGAGAGCTTTCAGCTATAGTGGGCAGATAGTGGTTCATCGTTTGATCATTCAGCGTGAACGATGTGTAAACGATGTGTAAACGATTTGTAAGCAATCAAGTGAAATTGACCTGCATGTTCAGTCGATGGAGGAGACGATCAAACGACCAGCGGGAGCGCGCATCGTACATCGTTAGAAACAATTACTGCACTATTTGCAAACGATGTTCAAACGATGTTTGAACGATTATCGAACGATTATCGAACGATTTTATCATTATCGTTCAACTTTATCGTCTAGTGGATACCCCCTTTAGGAGTCGAATTTCGAAAAATCCCTGCTTAGTGGATACCAATGTCATGGAAGGCATATACTCCCCGATATTCATGTTTCTAGATCCAGGGTTTGAGCTGGGCATTGATAAATCAGTGAATCAGTCAGTCAGGACATTTGATTTTATATATAGATTGTCCCATGTAGATTATGATATAGTGTGTGCCTGGCACTAGGATTGTCTATCATCGGTACTACCATCGATGTTCAAATGTTTCTAACCATCATTTATCACTGTTTTGCTCTCATGCATGTGCAGATTATGGCCACACATGCAGAAGCCATGGCCGCCATTTACCATTGGACTTGACACTGATCCATATCACAAGAGCAGTCTCCAGCAGCTCCACTGACTTTTGCGAGCTAATGCCAAATGAAAATGGTATTGACTAGTGCAGACTAGCTCCAACAAGCATAATCTTTATTCAGTTTCCAACAGGAAGAAACTATGGGGACGGCTCTTGCTATGGCTCCCGAACAGAAAGCAAGCGATATCTCCTACTTTCTATTGTGTTACATACTGCCAAAATGTAATTCTGCCTTAAAATGCAACAATGCTCTGATCTCTGCATTTTTTATAGCTGTATTCAATAGTGAGAAGCTTTGGAGTCAATTTAATTAGGGGTGGGTTATCTCGCGAGTAAGTGCGCACATCATGTGAAGAACATATACGGCACTTACAGTAGCCTCACAGACGATGATTTTTGTTTGCAGCCCTGTAGGGCAGCATACAAAAATCTTCACATTTGGGTTGAGCTGGGGGAGAAGCGGCGTAATGAGATTTCACTGCCGGTACTGGAAATGCACTGTACAGTATTTCATTGTTGTTCTTTGACGCATCACATTTTACATTGCACCACTGTTTGTATAAAATGACATCCACATCAATCAAACCATATGCCAAAATATACATTATTTTTATTAAAAAAGTAAATAAAAAAAATATGGAAAGTAGGAACTCGGAATGCCATTTCATTTCAGGCTGAGCTGCTGGAAGCTTTCATTTCGCATTCTCATACAGTAACTGCTAGATCCCCTTCCGTAGATTGATCATGACGTCATCAGCAGTGTCCAACGTCATTCCCTTTCTTATTTTGGTGCACTGTGGGTTAACTTTCTTATTTTGGTGCACTGTGTGGGCAGGAAACTACACTTCCGCCCTCAGTGCACGTCACTGCCAGATACAATAACTGAAGTGGAACTAGTCTTTACCATGCTCATACTTATAGAAGTTTTTAAATACCCCAACTGCCCAAATCAAAGATGGACGTTGGAGCGCTATTTAAACAACCAATCAGATGAAGTAACATTTGTCGCTCCATCATTTGTTCTCCTTGGATGGATTCAGCCAATCAGTGCTGGTTCTTTCATGTCTGGCGCAGGCGCATAAGAGCCGCTTAGCAGCATTGGGTGATAGTGGTTATGTGCGCCGCTGTCTGCGTTGCAGTTGCACACGGTCACACGGAGTGGACGCGATAGGTAGGTTTGTGGAGCCTGGACTCCAGGATGGCAGCGTTCGGCAGCCTGAGAGCGGCATGTGTCTGCTTGCTGCTGCTGCTCACTCTGGCCGTGGCTGCGGAAGAGAAGAAGAAGAAAGATATCCGGGATTACAATGATGCGGACATGGCGCGGCTGCTGGAGCAGTGGGAGGTAAATCGCGGCATAGCATAAGCACAGCCATCATTTCTACCTCCGGTTCCTCTTCTCTGCGATTCACTCCTAGGGACCGGAAGGGCGCTCTAATAGCAGCTGAATGCCACCTATAGACCCATGAGTGGTCAGTCAGTGACATACTGGCAGTCACCACCAGCAGTGCTACATTGCATGTTCATATGGTGAAAGTAAAATAGTTTGGAATTAAGGGCCCCATTTAACAACGGGAATGAACTCCTTTAACGCTCGCTAAATGGGTAATGTCCTCTTTTCAATGGCTGCTATGTGCGTTCAATACCTGAGGTGGTATGTGCCTCAGTTTTTATCGGGACTGCGGTTTACAAGAGCGCACGCTGATGTGCCAGCCAATGTATGAACGGTCAGTGGTACTTACCATTCCGATAGCTGCAGCACCACAGCACTGTCCCTGGCTGCTGAGCTCCGGACTGTGCATGGGAGATCTAGCACTTGCCCGCTCGAGTCGGGAGGTGAGAGAGAGAGAGCGCATCAGCACTAGGCCGATGCGCTGTGGGGTCTGACCGGGATCGCTGGATGGGGTTGGGTTTTCACACCCCCACTCTGGCAGACAAGATGTTAATACATCTCAGTGGTACTTCCTGCTTCACCTCTTTAAAGAGGGTAGTGTATAGATCCCCTTCAATAGATGGACCTGGAAGTGACCTGCAGTGAGGGCAGAAGTGGGGTGCCCATGCCCATAAAGTTCACCAACAGAAGAAACTTGTCCCCTCGCGGGCTCGCTTTGCTCGCCGTGCTTTGGGCAGGGTGGCTCTCTTTGCTCGCCACATGTCTATATTCCCCCTCTATGTCCACGTTGATAGTAAGGAATGACGTTGGACAGTAATTGATGACGTAAGGGAATATCTACAGAAGAGGATATATCCACTACCCTGTAAAGAGGTGAAGGAGGAAGAGCTATAGCGGCACGATCCGTGCCACAATAATACATCTTCCCCTGTGTTGCTTATGCCTTCTAGGCTTTGCAATGTCCCTGCGCCTGTGTAGAATGGCTGTAACACGTGGCACAGGAGCATGTCTGTGGCAGCAGTAGGTTGCCCACGGCAGAGCGGAGGATGCCGCCAAGGATGTGGATCGTCTCTGGACCCCACCAGAGAGGTAAGTAATGTTGAATACCAGTGGCCTATCACTGCTAATCGTTAATAAATGGGGCCCAATGTGCCACTAGTAATAAGACCTGTTATTAAATGGGGCCCAAAATGTTCTATTGAATTGCTATTCAAAGATCGTATAGGCAGTAGCATGCTATAACTGAGTTATATTCTTTTGATAATGAATATGTCTGTTGTAAAACATGCACACTGACATATTCAGAAGATATAGTAATACAGTATGTGGGTAAAAGTTAAGAACATGGAGCACACAGACTTCCATGCTCATTGATTGACTGGGAGACCACTTCCAAAGTTCTGCACACCTTTCCACTCGACTGTCTGTGGACTGAGGTGACTGACAGACAAACTGACCAAAAGACTGACTGCCTGAGAGACCACCCTCAAGGTTCTGCATGCCTTTTTCACTCCCCGACCTAACGTTGAAGTCACTACTGCACTGACAATCCCCAGCGTTACTGGAACAGAGCCATCATTTTGCCTTGCTGACAGTCCCTGGAATTCTTGGTGCTGAGCCATCCAGACCATGCCATGCTGTGGTAGTCAAAAGCTGTCTGTCCGGGGTTACCGCAGTAGGTCACGGCGAATGTATCTCGTGTGAGAGGTAGGACGGTGCTGCTAGGACAAAAGGAGGAGAAATTGGGAGGCCCAGGGGTGAGCGAGCGGACTGGCATCTTTTGGTAAGACACTGTACCACATGTTCTGAAACTTTATCCAGTATGTGTATAAATGCTACACCAGAACAAAAATAGGTACCCTTTGTAAGGCTGAGTAGAGTACAGTAGCCTCCAGACAGAAGTGGCACTGTCTGTATAGAAAGAATGAGACTCTGCAAAATGTTGCTTTGTCTTTCTCTGACTGCAGCCTGGCTGACCAGATAAAAACCAGATCTTAGCCTTGTTGCACAATTAAGATTTTTTTTTTTTTTAATGTAAATGATCATGTATCTTTTTTTTTTTTTTTTTTTTTTTCTCCTTAAAAGTTAAGTTGCATCTACATTATGAACATGTACAGCTCTCACTATTGTGTATATGTTGTTAAATTCCAGTGACACCTGCTTAAAAAAAAAAAAAGGCTCAGCAGGTGTTACATAAAGGGGCATATTCAATTAGGCCCGGAGTTAGGCTGCGGGTTTCACGTCCGGGGGTATTCCATTATTCTGCATTTTCCCCAAGTGGTAAACCCTGGGGATTGAATCCATCGGTTTCCCCATGATAGAACTTCAGAGGCTGCATTTAATGCACTTTTTGTTTTCCTCGCAGTTACTTAAACTGCAAGAAAAATTATAACATTCTGTTCGGTGATGCAGGACCTGATTGAATAGCTCTGGGCTGTCAATTAGTAGCTAATTGGATATGCTCCTAATGCTGGGTATACACCACACGATGTGTGTTCCCAGTGACGGCACGATACAGTGCGCCATCTGTACACACTGCATGATGCAGTAGACGATAGTGCAATGTGTACTTCCATGCTGCATTTAGCAGCATGGCGTCGCTCATCGCATTGTTCCATCCGCTGTGCTGCATAGCAGATGGGACGATGCGATGAATGTCGTGCACAGATCCACACAATATATATCATTCTGATCCGCGTCTGAATGATATATCGTGCAATAAATCGTGTAGTGTGTACCCAGTTTGGGTACTGAACACATGTATTACTCACTGATAGGTCTCGAACACATAAACTGCTTTTTCATTGTCTTTTTGTGGTGCTTTTGGAAAAGAGAACATCCCAAAGGCACAATGTGCTTCCTATAACATGGTGGTCTGTTACAGTACACGGCAGTGTGCATGTGTACATATTTACAAAAATAAATCTGAACCTTGTAAAAATGTTTTTTTTTTGTCATGGTTAGCGCATTTCATATTTAAATTGATTTGATTACTTGGTCCAAATTGAAATTTACACAGCAGGCTATCCTATTCTTCTCTTTTTAGCAAGACGACGATATAGAAGAGGGTGACCTTCCTGAGCACAAGCGAAAACCGGCTCCCCTAGACTTCTCAAAGATTGACCCTAGTAATCCAGAGAACCTCTTGCAGATGACCAAAAAGGGCAAGACTCTGATGATCTTCGCAACGGTGTCTGGAAATCCGACAGAGAAGGAAACCGAGGAAATTACAAGCCTTTGGCAAGGCAGCCTTTTCAATGCCAACTATGACATTCAGAGGTATTGTGAGATTTTATGGGCACCACCTCGAGCCCATCTACAGAACTTCTCATCATCCCTTATACAGTTAATGGGGCCCATAATCCGCAATCGCAAAAGCACGATTCGCAGATCCTGTGATTGTTTAACCCCCCCAATCTTTAGATTACATTACAGATAATTTTCAGTGATTTGCAGATCTTTTTCAGGAAAACCAGATCTGCCCCTCTTGAAAGGCTCATCATTTTTACTAGTAATGGTCAGCAAATCAACTGATAGTTACCATACACTAGCATGCTACAGCCCCGATTGGTCGGTGAAATCCAAAATGTTGGACAAGCTGATTTACAGATTTCGATCACTTTTTGGTCGGAATCGGTGATTGGTATACCCCATACATTGCCCTTTTCTACTTCAGGGTCCATAGGGGGTCCACAGGGTTGACCTTGGGGTATAGCTGGATCTGGATCCATGGGCACCACGCAGTTAAAGCTTTAGCTGCTCCCAGGATGCATTTGGGTCCGTCCTCCTCTATACCCCGCCCCCGGCCACAGCACCTCAGTTTGAGTTGGTGCCCGGCCGGAGTCGGGTCACCTGCGCAGGGGGGCTGCAGGAGCAGCCCCCAAAAGCTTTCTATTTTTATTAAAAAAAAAAAAAAAAAAGAGCCTGTTAGATTTTTATTTTAAAACAGAGGCTCTAGTGTGGCAGCGACGGGCTGTCTATGCAGACGCCCACGCTGCCGCTCTCCTTCCCCGCTGGCGCCGCGACGCCAGTACTGCACTGGGGATCGCGGCGGGAGGCCAGAGTCCGTACTAGCCAGACTCTGGGTCCCTCCCTGGACTGCTGCCGGAGTCGCCGGGGACAAGGTAAGCCGCGAGTCGCCGATTAGTGGCGGCTCGCGGGTTTTGCCTGCAGATGCAGTCCTTTGCCCCCGGTCCTAGGGGACAGACCGGGGGCCGCTAGCGGTGGCGGCGGGCTCCCCCTCTGAGGAGGAATAACCCGTGGGACCACTAGACCACCAGGGATATATGGCAAGCGGGATGCCGGCAAGCCCTGGGGTTAATATGCTAGCCAGGGGAGGAAGCCTTCCCTGTTTAACGGCTCCTCCCCTCAGCTCAGCGCGCCTTTCAGCACGGAGTCTGGCGTCGCTGAGCTGCAGCTACTCGGCCACTCCTCCTCTGAGGTCTCCAGCGGCCATTTTCTCACAGTGGCAGCGCAGATCTTCAGGGAGCACGCGGACCGGTCCCCCTGTGTACCTCTCCCCTGATTAAGGACAGCGTACACAGCACTATAGCCCTCCCAGACACTGAATCTGGCAGGTTGATTGTAGTGGAAAGGTGCCGTGAGTATATCTTCCTGCATGGTATGTGACTTTTGCTAGTGCTGCCTGTCTGTGCTTTTTTTTCCGCTTACTGTCAGCTTATACCTATCCCTTTACTTCTCCTACAAGTGTGTGGGGGAGGGGCGTTTCTACTGACCTCACTTATATAGATCATGTATTTGTGAGGTCCGTCACATACAGTTGTGTGCTACACAGTGCCGTATTGTGGGCTGTTGTTTAGCACACCGGTGAGTGCGTTTTCTTCTGCCCTGTTGCCAGATATATTTTTTAACTATATAATATATTCTGTCATGTCAGACGAGGAGGTTGAGCGCTCAGTGGCTCCGGTGTTGGCCTCCTGCGGACGCTGTTCTGCAGGAGTAGATAGGGAGGATTTGTCACAGGATGGCCTGTGTAGTCGATGCCAGGTGGCTCCTGGCCCATCCAGACCTTCTCTGGCGCAGGAACCACCGTGGGCGATGTTTTCTCAAGTGCTGGTGTCTATTGCGGACCGTCTGTCGGTCCCGACTGCTCTCCCTACTAGGTCGTTGCCCCAGCCGACCATCCCCCATTCCCCGGGTGTCCCACAGTTATTGCGGAGTCCTACTGGGTCTCAGTCGGTAGGTCCCTATGCGAGGTTGCCTATGTATATACAGGCTTCCCCTGTGCCGCAGCAGCCTGTGGTACCTTTTCAGGCCCCTATGGTGACTCCTCCACCCTGGGTGGATGTGCTCTCCAACTCCGTGCAAAATTTGGCGGCCGCTTCCTCGGCTTTTCAGTCAATGTTGCAGACTGACATGCCTTCTAGGATTTCAAAACGCCCACTCATGACACGGGCTGCTCAGGTATCGGACTCAGAGGGTTCCTCAGATGATGGGGAGGTCCCTGATGACACTGACTCGGACGCCTCGGTCCAGGAAATGGATACCAAGTCGTCCATTAATGTGCGAGCACTAGTTAGGGCGGTGCGAGCTATTCTTCTTATAGAGGATGAGGCACCGGTTCCTAAGTCGAAGTTTCCTAGTTTCAAAAAAACTAAGGTGGCTTCTGCGGTGTTTCCCCTGTCGGATCAGTTGACGGATCATATGGCGGTAGCTTGGCAGGCGCCCAGTAAGAGATTCCTTCCTCAGAAGTGGTTGGCTTCTAATTACCCCTTCCCTGAGGCACATTGTAAAAAATGGGAAACTCCACCGGCGGTGGATTCCCATGTCACCCGTTTAACTCGGGGTGCCACCTTACCATTACCGTCGATATCCTCGCTGAAGGATCCCACGGACAGGAAAGTTGAGACTTGCTTAAAGTCTATTTACTCCCTCTCCGGGGCAGTGGCCCGACCGTCCATGGCCATCTCCTGGGTGGCCAAGGCCATTGAGGGGTGGGCCAATGCATTGGAAGATACCTTCCCGGACGACGCTCCGGATGTCCAGCGGGCGTTGTTGGGACAAATGAGGGACGCTGCTTCTTACATTGGAGAAGCTTCTTTAGATGCTAGTCTGCTGACCTTGCGGGTATCGGCTGCAGCGGTGTCTGCCCGCCGATCCTTATGGTTGCGGTCCTGGAGAGCGGACTCTGATTCAAAGAAAGGTCTGGAGGCCTTACCTTTCAATGGGGAATTACTATTTGGTCCGGACTTGGACAAAATAGTGGACACCCTGGCTAAATCCAAGTCGGCCTTCCTCCCTTCGGCGGCACTGCCTGCTAAGGTTCGGAGTTCGGCTTTTCGTTCCTTTCGGGTTCAGGGTAAGGCGAAAGGTCAGTCCTTCCCGAGACAGTCTGCGAGTAAGACTGCCTCTAAACCCAAGAAGCAAGCCTGGAGTGCTCGGCGCCCTTCTTCCAAGCAGGAAGATAAACCTGCGGCCTGATGGGACGGGCCTCCCTCTGGGGGACCTCAGAGTGGGAGGCCGACTTCTTCTATTTGCCCAGTGCTGGCACAATACCACCACGGATGCCTGGGTTTGAGAAGTGGTCTCCCAGGGGTACGCCCTGTCTTTTCGGCACAGACCACACCACCAGTTTTTCTGCACAAGTCCTCAGGACAAGACCAAGGCGTTACAGGTTCAGGAGGCTATAGAGTCCTTGCTGAAAGCAGGGGTCATTGTTCCCGTTCCTCTATCACAACGAGGGACGGGGTATTATTCGTCTCTGTTTCTGGTGCAGAAACCCAATGGTTCTCATCGCCCTATCCTCAACTTGAAGTCTCTGAACAAATTCCTCAGAGTTCCCAAGTTCAGGATGGAAACGTTACGTTCCATCATTCTGGCGATGGAACCGGGGGATTACATGGTGTCCCTGGACATCCAGGACGCCTACCTCCATGTTCCGATAGCATCTTCACACCAGCGGTATCTGAAGTTCGCTATCCTTCAACACCACTATCAGTTCCGGGCACTACCCTTTGGTCTCTCCACGGCACCGAGGGTGTTCACGAAGATTATGGCGGTCATGGCCGCACATCTTCGGAACCAGAATGTACGGCTGCTGCCGTACCTGGACGACCTCCTGTTGCTGGCGAGCTCCCCGGAGGTACTGCTTCAACATCTCCACCTGACGATCGCTTGCCTGCAAGCACACGGGTGGTTGATAAATTGGAAAAAGTCCTCCCTGATTCCATCACAGCGGATGGTTCATTTGGGAGCCCTGCTGGATTCGCGTCAGCAAAGGATCTTCCTGACTCCGGAGAAAGTCGCCTCCCTACAGCTGCGGATACGCAGTTGCCTGAGCCGTTGCCGCCTGTCGGTCCATTCGGCTATGAGAGTTCTGGGGTCCATGGTGTCGACATTCGACATGGTGGAATTTGCCCAGTTCCATTCCCGGCCCCTGCAGGGGCTGATTCTATCAGAATGGAACGGGTTACCTCACCGGATCCGCTCTCAGGTGCTGGTGTTGTCTCCGGACGTTCGGCTATCTTTGGCTTGGTGGCTTCAGACAGCTCATCTGGTCGAGGGGCGCCCATTTTGGATCCCGGACTGGGTCCTGCTCACGACGGATGCCAGTCTCCGGGGTTGGGGGGCAGTGACCGGCTCTTTGTCGCTTATGGGTCGTTGGTCAGCGGAAGAAGCACTTCTCCCCATCAACATCCTGGAACTGCGGGCAGTATACAGGGCCCTGCAGTCGTCCGGCCCCGCTCTTCACGGAAGGGCGGTACAGGTGCAGTCCGACAACGCCACCACGGTGGCGTATATCAATCACCAAGGCGGAACTCGCAGTCAGGCAGCGATGTCGGAGGTGTCTCGTATCCTGACTTGGGCGGAGGGTCACATTCCAGCGATCTCGGCGGTCTTCATCCCCGGAGTCCTCAATTGGGAGGCGGACTTCCTCAGCCGTCACGACGTGCATCCCGGGGAATGGTCGCTTCACCCAGAGGTGTTTCAGCTACTCGTGGACAGGTGGGGACTGCCGGAGCTGGACTTGATGGGCTCCCGTCACAATCACAAGTTGCCCGTTTACGGGTCAAGGACAAGAGACGCAGGTGCAAGTCTGGTGGACGCGCTGTCGGTGAAATGGACGTTTCACCTGGCGTATCTGTTTCCTCCGATTATCCCTGCTTCCTCGGGTTCTGCGGAAATTCAAGCAGGACGGCGGCATGCTCGTGCTGGTAGCTCCGGCGTGGCCCAGACGTCCTTGGTACTCCGATCTCAGGAGCCTCTCCATCGACGCTCCGTACCTTCTTCCTCAGCGTCGGGACCTGTTGTCTCAGGGGCCCTGCCTTTACCCGGATCTGGGTCGGCTGTCTTTGACGGCGTGGCTCTTGAGACAGCCGTCTTGAGGTCTCGGGGCTTCTCCAGTTCGGTTATTGGTACCATGCTCAGGGCACGCAAGCCTGCTTCAGCACGAATTTATCACAGAGTGTGGCACACTTACTTTCAGTGGTGTGAGTCCAGACATTATGATCCTCAGGTGTTCCGAGTTTCTAGGATCTTGGAATTTCTTCAGTCAGGATTGGATCTCGGCTTACGCCTTGCATCTCTGAAGGTTCATGTGTCCGCCTTGTCCGTGTGGTTTCAACGGCGGATTGCAATACTACCAGACGTTCACACCTTTTTCCAAGGTGTTCTCAGGATCCAGCCTCCCTTTGTGCCTCCTGTGGCTCCTTGGGACTTGGCGGTGGTGCTACGGGTCCTCCGTTTGAGCCTCTTGAGGCGGTGGAGCTCAAGTGGCTGACATTTAAGACGGTTTTTCTCCTGGCAATTGCTTCGGCCAGGAGGGTGTCTGAATTGGGGGGCGCTTTCCTGTCGCCCTCCTTTCCTGATTTTTCACCAGGACAGAGCGGTGCTCCGCACTCGTCCTGAGTTTTTGCCCAAAGTGGTCTCGAAGTTCCATATTAATCAGGAACTTGTTGTGCCAGCTTTTCAGTCCCCTGATCTTTCAGCTGGTGAGACTTCCTTAGATGTGGTCCGGGCGCTTAGAATTTATGTAGACCGGACGGCTTCGGTTAGGAAGTCTGATTCCTTGTTTATCCTCTTTGGTTTTCACAAGAGGGGTTGGCCTGCCAACAAACAAACGTTAGCCCGTTGGCTTCGTTCCGTTATTTGTGAGGCTTATGCACAGGAGGGCTTACCTGTGCCAGCCTCTGTTAAGGCTCATTCCACTCGTTCTGTGGGTCCCTCTTGGGCTGCTAGACGTGGCGCTTCTGCTGTTCAGCTGTGTAAGGCGGCCACTTGGTCTTCAATTCAAACGTTTTTGAGGTTCTATGCGTTTGACACCTTTGCCTCTCAGGATGCTTCCTTTGGGCGCCGGGTACTCCTTTTCAGCACAGGAGCGTCCCCGCCCTTAGTTGTACTGCTTTGGGACATCCCCAAGGTCAACCCTGTGGACCCTGAAGTAGAAAACAAGAGATATGGTAAGAACTTACCTTTGTTATCTCTGTTTCTACGAAGTCCATAGGGTCCACAGGGCGCCCGCCCTGACGCACCTGGCTTCAAATGGGCTGTGTGGCTGGTCACCAGTTTTCCGTCTCCCATTTCTGTGAGTATGGTTTCTTGTGTGTTCCAGTCTTCCTTCTCTCTGTTTAGTCTCCTCCTCCGGCCTTGGCTGCTTACCAACTGAGGTGCTGTGGCCGGGGGCGGGGTATCGAGGAGGATGGACCCAAGTGCATCCTGGGAGCAGCTAAAGCTTTAACTGCGTGGTGCCCATGGATCCAGATCCAGCTATACCCCAAGGTCAACCCTGTGGACCCTATGGACTTCGTAGAAACAGAGATAACAAAGGTAAGTTCTTACCATATCTCTTGTTTTTTTTTCCCCCTAATCTGCAAAACGGGGAATTGTCCCGATCCATCACTGATGTATGGGGGTCTTTATACACGAGAATGGTCTAGAAAAAATAAGCTCAATAAACTCAGGGAAACTAGCTTCCTCAGTTTAAGTAGAAATATTAGATCTCCATCCCCACAACTAGTTAAATCTCAGGGGTTTCTCCTTGAGTAGTTCAGTATATACCTAAACTTATAGTACCACCTCTCTTTGTGACGGCCTAGGGCGTTTTCTCTGAGAGAGGCTGATATGGGTGATCATTGTGTATGCACTCTTTACTTTTAGCCGTACTCTGTGGGAATAAAATGAGGGAGAGCCATACTGTTACTAGTTGAGGAGGTACTTATTTCAAAAGTTTTTTTCTTTTCCCTTTAACCCCTTCAACGCTATTGCTGCTCCTATTACAGCAGATATGATACATGGCAAGATCATGAGGCACCTGGCTGACATACAGGAAGAGATTGTGTCTTTCAACACAAGTTTGCTGTCTGAACACTTGTGCTGACCTGCTGAAATGTACTCCTGTGTATAACCCTGTGCTAATGCATGTTAAGCTCTAGCATATTTTATGAAAGTGTCTATGGAGTGGACCATGGAAGCATAGTTCTTTATCATTTAATATATATATTTTTTTTCTTTCATTTGCCTATTGGGTGGAGGGGAAAAACTAATTCCAAAGGATTTTTTTGGGTAACTTGTACTAGTTCAGATTAGCTGCAGATCTTCCATCGTAACCTTACAGCTTTATTATGACCTGTTTTTACTTTTTGTTGTATTTCCTTGGGCAGTGTCAGCATGATCATATTCCTGATGCTAATATATCAACAGTATTGTTAGTCCTAAATAAGATTATTTTAAAATGTGTCCAATTTTAGCCCTTAATGTTAAATGAATCTATGAAAGCTCTTGGTTATGTTGTCATGTCTATCTCCACTCCTATAGATTTGTTGTTGGATCTAACCGTGCGATCTTTATGCTGCGAGACGGCGGCTATGCTTGGGAAGTGAAAGACTTTCTTGTAAAGCAGGACAGGTGTGCCGATGTGACAGTGGAAGGACAGGTGTATCCTGGCATGGCAGCAGACGGGAGTCCGAAAACGAACAACCAAAGTAAACCAAAGAAAAAGAGTGACGGCAAGAAAGCAAAACCTTCAATTGAGACTAACCAAGCCTCTCCAGCCAAGGAGGATTTATGACCTTATAATGCCTATGGGCAACTATGACTTTCTGAGAGAAGTGCATTGATTCCAAATGTAGGAAATAATACATTATATCCCATCATATGGTCTGACCACGATAATTGGTTTCATCAGAGGAAGCGTTACTGTTTGACCATGTTTCTTGTATAGCAAACAACCATGAGTGATGGCAGGTTTGGTCGTAAACCGAGGTGACATGACAACTACTCTATAAATGTTTTAATGGTCCCCATTTCAGAATGCCGCCTCTGGCTTCTACACAACTATTGCACTGTTTTAAGGTACCTGAGAAGAGGTCCTTTTCTCTGCATAATTAACTTTTGACTATTTATTTTTTTTTTGGAGCATTAGAGATGCAATTGAACAAATGGTATAGTTCTGAAGATAACCATGTAGAAAAAGGAATGTTGTCCTTGGATACCAGTGAAATTTTTCTAGTATAATTAGAGAATAAAGACAAATGTCTGGTTACTGTGAGTCACTACACATGGTTACCCGTAGAACTGTTTTATACATGCCCATCAGTGTGCCTGACAAATGTGCATTGGTGGTGTGCTCATGCAAAGCGTGGGTAATTCCCAGCCCTCCACAGCTACTATTAGTGTTCATTTGTACATTGCAGTCTTAATGGTTTACTGAGTTATTTCTTATACACAAGACATGGTATTGGTTTAATCTGCAAAGCCAAACATTACTCTGAGTGTTATATGTGATACACTTCGTACTATCTTCTGGTGGCAAATGTCATTTTACATTAGTTTTTGGTGCACATTTGGGAGTACTGTGTACTGAAATGTTTTCTACAGTATTATGAAATCCTGTACGTTTTACATTGAATACAGCTATTCAGAGTACAGTGATCTATATTTCATTTAATATCTTTATGCTTTTGTTTTTTATTTCAACATGTCTTTAAATGGCATAAATGAGGCTTTTGCACTTAGTTCTTATGCTTTAACTTGTAGAAGTGTGTGTGTGTGTTTCAACACTAAACGTCTCCTTCCGCAGCCTAAACCTAACAGTAATCCTAACTTTGAAAAACAATGTGTCAACCATTTATGTATTGACTTTTTGACTCAGTCGATCTAAGTCCATGTCGGCAATCTGGTTTCGACCTATTGACTGACTATCTAGACTCTGTAGATCTTCCATCTGGACACCCTTTTTAAAATGAGCCAAGCATAATCTCTGTGGGTTTTAATATGCCTAAAAAGAGTAAACTGAATGTTTGCCACTTTATATATTAAAATTTTAAAAGATGCATGGCTATGAGCAAGGCACCTTTTTAAAATAAATAAACCTTATACACATATTTTATGGATTAAAGGGCTAGTTCTTGTCTTTCACACCCCTTACTATGGTATTTCAAAACAAATGTGTGTGTGGGTGTAATTTTATTATATATATATTTTTCTACGTCAGGGTCCATAGGGTATCCACAGGATACCTTGGGGTATAGGTGTGATGTCAGTCGCAGGGCACCAAAGAGTTAAGCTTTCAGCCTCCCAGGATGCACTAGGTCCCCCTCCTATACCCCGCCCCCGGGCCAAGGCACCTCAGTTTAGTTTGGTGCCCGGCCGGAGTCGGGTGCACCTGTTGGAGTGGGGGCTAGAAGAGCCCCTGAAGCTTTTTCTTCATGCAGCTGTGGCTGCACATCTGGATGAACAGCATGGACAGTCAGTCCTGACGTCCATGCTGTCTTCCCTACACCCCGCCGGTACCAGAACGCCGGTACTGATCCGGGGATGCTGGTGGGCGTCTGGGGTCACAGCTAGCGGTGACCCCAGATGCTCCGGACCATGGCCGGATTCAAGGGGGACAGAGGTAAGCAGCGGGGTCCCGCGGTGGGTCCCCGCTGATCACATGGTCCTAAGTCCCCAGGCAGGGGGCTCCCTGGGGACTGGCTGCAGCGTGGAGCCAGGCGACCAACCTGCGCTTCCACTACCCCCTGGGACAGCGGACCGCAGCAGAGCGGTAGCGCTGCGGCGTCCCAGGGGTTAAATGCATGCCAGGGGAGCGCGCCTTCCCTGTCTCACAGCCGGCGCCTCCCCCGCTGCACACAGCCCTCTCTGCACTGTGCTGACTGGTCCTGTGTCAGCGCTCCTCCCCCAGGCCAGCTTCTCTCTGCTCCTCGGCGGCCATCTTCTCTGCAACGCATGGTGAACGCTGCTGGAAGTCTGGAAGGAAGCATCGTGGTCTGGGTCCCCCCGCATACCTCTCCTCCGCTGTGGCTCAGGTCTGTGTATGCAGCGCTGTGTCCTACCAGGCCCTGTGTCTGTGTAGTTGAGTGATCAGCGCTGTTAGTGCAGGAATTGTTATTTCTCTGCATTGTATGTGACTGTGCTAGCGCTGCCTGTAACTTTTCTTCTCTAAACTGTCAGCTTTATTACTGTCCCTGTTCTTTCTGCTAAAGCCCTTGCGGTGCGGTGCTGCAGGGTGGTCTCTCGCCTATTTAATACTTAATTGGTGAGAGAGGTCACATACGTGGTGCCATCATGTCTGAAAGTGATTTTCCCCTCCGGCTACAGTGTACCACGTGCAAAGTACCGTTAGCGGAGGGGGAGGGTAGCGCGGAGGGCCTTTGCCGGCAGTGTTTGTCCATGGCGCGGCCTATTACGGTTACAGCACCGGTACAGGAGCCGCCCTGGGCTTGTTTCGCTCAGGCGTTAACAGCTTTAGTGGGCCAGTTAGCTCCGCAGCCCGCGTTTACTCCGATGGGTTTGTCCCAGCAGTCTGTGGTGTCGTCACCCATGCAGGGGTTCCCACGACAATTGGTGGTACCCCACAGTCTCCCTATTTCCCCGCTCCCGGGTTCTCAGGAGCCAGCGTGGGTTAACTCCCTGACGAGTTCTGTACAGCACTTGTCGGATGTGTTGCAAGGGGAGTCTGTGATGCGGCCTCATAAAAGGCCGGTGGCGTCTCTGTCCGCTCCTTATGAGGATGATGAAGGGACGTCTGATGATGGGGAGATTCTGGATCCTTACGATCAGGAACCTTTCCATACTAAGGACGCTGATGCTAAGTCCAAAGTATATATTCCTGGACTTATTCGGGCGGTCCGCACAGCCTTGGTGATTGAGGACGAAGTTCCCCCAGCGGCTAAATCTAAGTATGCCTTTTTCAAAGATGTGAAGGGCGATGCCACAGTCTTTCCTCTTTCGGGTCAGTTGGTGGACCATTTAGAGGAGGCGTGGAAACAACCTGGCAAAAGATACCAGCCGCAGAGACGCCTGGCGGTGGCTTATCCGTTCGCGGATAATTATTTTGCGAAGTGGGAATCCCCTCCACAGGTGGATTCTCACGTGACCCGTCTTGTCCGTAGTGCCACATTGCCGATGCCATCCATGTCCTCCCTTAAGGATGTTACGGTCCGCAAGGTAGAAATCTGCCTGAAGTCCGCTTATTCCCTTGCAGGGGGGGCAGCACGGCCGGCTATGGCCATTTGCTGGGTTGCCAGAGCGATGGAGCGCTGGGCGGATTCATTAGAGGCTTCTTTTGAATCCGACTGTCCGGCCGATCAGGCGGAGTTGATTGGCAATCTCCGTGATTCGGCCACCTACATCAACGAGGCGGCTCTAGACATTAGTACTCTGGTGTCTAGAATTTCTTCAGCAGCGGTAGCTGCTCGTCGCACCTTGTGGCTGCGATCCTGGAAGGCGGACGCAGATCCAAGAAAGGTCTGGAAGCGTTGCCGTTTACCGGAGAAGTTCTCTTCGGTCCGGATCTGGATAAGATTGTGGCCACGCTGGCGGCAGCCAAATCTGCTTGTCTCCCGTCGGCCGCTGCTCCTTCTGGTTCTGGACCATCGTCCTTTCGGTCATCTAGGGCCCAGGGCAGGCCCAAACCACAGTCGTTTCCTCGACAGGCTGGCCCTAAGAAATCGGTCAAGCCCCGGAAACAGGCATGGAGTACCAGACGTCCGGCCCCCAAGCCAGATGACAAGCCTGCGGCCTGACGGTCCGGGTCTCCCCTTGGGGGATCCCAGGGTGGGAGGCCGCCTGCTGCAGTTCTCCCGGTGTTGGTCGTTCACTACGACAGACACTTGGGTTCTGGAGGTGGTCTCTCACGGGTACGCTCTCTCCTTCCGGCACAGACCCCCGGCTCGATTCTTCACCACGGGTCTACCATCAGACCGGAACAAGGCTACGGAGCTGCGGAAGGTATTGCACACTATGCTCCAGGCTGGAGTTATAGTGCCTGTTCCATTCTCCCAGAGGGGCCAGGGTTTCTATTCAAATCTATTTTTGGTACAGAAACCCAATGGGTCATATCGTCCGATTCTCAACCTCAAAGCACTCAACAAGTCTTTGCGGGTCCCGAAGTTTCGGATGGAGACCCTACGGTCCATCATTCTGGCGCTGGAACGTGGGGACTACATGGTGTCATTGGACATACAGGACGCTATGGCGGTCATGGCGGCTTCTCTGCGGCTGCAAGGAGTCCGCATGTTGCCGTACTTGGACGACCTGTTATTGGTGGCAGGATCTCCAGAGCTCCTGTTACACCACTTGGACCTGACCATTGCACTGCTGCAACGGCACGGCTGGCTAATCAACTGGCAGAAGTCCACTCTAATCCCGTCTCGGAGGATTCTGCATCTTGGAGCCTTATTGGACTCGGGACAGCAAAGGATCTTCGTGACGGAGGACAAGATCTCTGCTTTACAGTCAAGGGTGCGCAGTTGTCTGCACAGCCGCCGGGTGTCCTTACACTCGGCGATGAGGTTACTGGGCTCCATGGTGTCGGTGTTCGACATGGTGGAATACGCCCAGTTTCACTCCAGACCTCTGCAGCACCTGATCCTGTCCAAGTGGAACGGGCTGCCTCAGTCTCTGAAGTTCCAGACGATTGTGCTCACCCCGGAGGTTCGCCTGTCCCTTGCGTGGTGGTTAAAGACGACCCACCTCAACAAGGGACGTCCGTTCTGGGTTCCAAATTGGGTCCTGTTGACAACGGACGCCAGTCTTCGGGGCTGGGGAGCAGTTTCGGGTCCACACTTGTTCCAGGGCAGGTGGACGCCGACAGAAGCGGAGCTTCCAATAAATATCTTGGAACTCCGTGCGGTCTTCAATGCTCTCCTGCAGGTACAGCGGTTTCTCCAGGGTCACCCGGTGCAGGTCCAGTCGGACAATGCTACCACCGTGGCCTACATAAACAGGCAAGGAGGAACTCGCAGTCGGGCGGCTCTCGTAGAGGTCTCTCGGATCCTGGTTTGGGCGGAGCGCAATCTTCCGGCCATATCAGCGGTCTTCATCCCGGGAGTGCTAAATTGGGAGGCGGACTTTCTAAGTCGCCAGGACGTTCATCCAGGGGAATGGTCCCTGCACCCGGACGTTTTTCAACTACTGGTGGACAGGTGGGGTCTTCCAGAAATCGACCTCATGGCGTCCCGGCACAACAACAAGTTGCCGGTGTACGGGTCTCGCACAAGAGACGAAGGGGCGTCTCTGGTGGATGCTCTGTCCGTCCGGTGGATGTTCAGGTTCGCATACCTGTTCCCTCCGGTCTCCCTTCTTCCACGGGTAATCCGGAAATTCAAACAGGAAGGAGGGACGCTCCTGTTGATAGCTCCCGCGTGGCCCAGACGGCACTGGTTCTCAGACCTTCAGGGTCTGTCCGTGGACAGTCCTCTGCGGTTGCCGCTACGACCGGACCTTCTGTCTCAGGGTCCTTGTCTTCACCCGGACCTGACTCGGCTGTCTTTGGCGGCGTGGCTGTTGAGACGGCCATGCTAAGGTCCTGGGGGTTTTCCAGCTCTGTGGTGCGTACCATGTTACGAGCTCGGAAACCGTCTTCCGCGAGGATATACCATCGCGTGTGGCATACGTTCTTCCAGTGGTGTCGACCGAGAGGTTATGCACCGCGGGAGTTTCGTCTGTCTCGGATTCTCGCCTTCCTGCAAGCGGGACTAGATCATGGGCTTCGCCTTGCTTCTTTGAAGGTACAGGTTTCGGCCCTATCTGTCTGGTTTCACCGTAGGATTGCTACAATCCCGGATGTGCGCACCTTTATGCAAGGTGTTCTCCGTATTCAGCCGCCCTTTGTTCCACCTGTGGCGCCTTGGGATTTGGCTGTGGTCCTGAGGGCTCTCCAAGGACCGCCGTTTGAACCACTGGGCTCAGTGGATATTAAATGGCTAACAGCTAAGACTGTTTTCCTTCTGGCCGTTGCTTCAGCCAGACGTGTTTCTGAGTTAGGGGCTCTTTCTTGTAGACCCCCTTTCTTGGTTTTTCATGGGAACAGGGCAGTGCTCCGCACTCTGCCCGAGTTTCTTCCCAAAGTTGTTTCCCAGTTTCGTGTTAACGAGGAAATAGTTGTTCCGGCCTTTAACTCACCGGGTCTTTCCGTGGGTGAGGCCTCTTTGGATGTTGTGCGGGCCTTAAGGACTTATGTTGACCGCACTTCTTTGTTTAGGAAGTCGGACGCTTTGTTGTCCTCTATGGCTTCTGTAAAAAGGGTTGGCCTGCTTCAAAGCAAACTTTGGCAGCCTGGATCCGTATGGCTATTTCTGAAGCTTATCTTCATGAAGGCCTACCGGTCCCTCCTTCTCTGAAGGCTCATTCCACTAGGTCTGTGGGTCCTTCGTGGGCAGCTCGACGTGGTGCCTCGGCAGTTCAGATCTGCAAGGCTGCTACGTGGTCTTCTGTCCATACCTTCGTGAGGTATTACAGGTTTGACACCTTCGCCTCTCAGGATGCTTCCTTCGGGCGGCGGATTCTCCTTTCTGCACAGGAGCGTCCCCACCCTTAAAGGATACTGCTTTGGGACATCCCCAAGGTATCCTGTGGATACCCTATGGACCCTGAAGTAGAAAATATGAGATATGGTAAGAACTTACCCTTGTTATCTCTATTTCTACGAAGTCCATAGGGTTCCACAGGACTCCCGCCCTGTCGCACCTGTGCTGCAGATGGGCTTTGCTCTGGTCACCGGTTTTCCGTCTCCCTCTGGTGAGAATGTGATTCTTGTATGTGTCCAGATCTTTGTTCTCTCTCTTCCTTCTCCTCCTCCGGCCTATGGCTTGGTAACTAACTGAGGTGCCTTGGCCCGGGGGCGGGGTATAGGAGGGGGACCTAGTGCATCCTGGGAGGCTGAAAGCTTAACTCTTTGGTGCCCTGCGACTGACGTCACACCTATACCCCAAGGTATCCTGTGGAACCCTATGGACTTCGTAGAAATAGAGATAACAAGGGTAAGTTCTTACCATATCTCATATTTTTTTTTTGATAGATGAAAATCAATCATCAGTGTTGTGTTTCTGGGGCTAAATCACGCCTTTATTAAGACAATTCCTGATTTGGGCTTTTAAGTTTTAGCAAATGTGTGATGTGGCCCCAGAAACACATCAATGTTGATCGATTTTTATTAATTTTAAAACTATTTAAAATCGACCATTACTAAATATACCCCTTGGAGTTTATAGACAAAGTGAAGGTAAAAATGTCCTGCAAGAACCATCTTATTCCCAAAGATTATCAATTATGTTTGTATTTATCCTTCTTCAGAAATTTATGGGGAGGTTTATCAAACCTTGGAGAGAGCGAGAGAGAGAGAGAGAGAGAGATTGAGATAAAGTACTAACCAAGCAGCTACTAAAGCTGGGTGTACACTTGCCGATGCAGGCAGTGACAGAGCGGGGGCTACGCTGCAGTCAGGTGGGAGCGCGCGACATAGCGGGTACACGCTGGAAGATGTACCCGATATGTCGCCGGATCAGATGACATATTGTGTAGTGTGTACCTGGCATAACTATCGTTTGTTTGAAAAATGACAGAAGCTGATTGGTTGGTACGTTAGCTCTCTCCAAGCTACATACCGTATATACTCAAGTATAAGCCGAGTTTTTCAGCACATTTTTTGTGCTGAAAAAGCCCCCCTTGGCTTATACTCGAGTCATGCACGCATGGTACGCAGCTGAGTAGCGTACCATGCGGGCCGCGGTGAAGACTGTGTCTCTGTGACACAGCTGCACCGTGTGTGTAGCGCTGACCGGACGGAGTTCGGTCAGCACTACACACAGCTGCCGGCAACGGCAGCTGTGTGTTTGCTGTAATCAGCAGCCGATGAGAGTCTGTCAGACTCTCACCGGCTGCTGCTGCTCTCACTGCGGGAGCCATCTTCCGGCTCCCGCAGTGGGTAATAGGAGAGACGTCGTCATGCCGACGTCTCCCATAATGCAAAGCGGCTGGAGGAGCCAGTAGCAGCGTCTGGACCAGGAGCGGGGTTTCAGGTAAGTGTTTTTTTAGTACATCTCTCTCTACTAGGGGGGGGCTACTACTGGGGGCACTACCAGGGGGGGGGGAATATTGCTGCTGGGGGCACTACCAGGGGGGAGGATTACTACCAGTAGCGTCTGCATTTCCCACCCTAGGCTTATACTCGAGTCAATAAGTTTTCCCAGTTTTTTGTGGTAAAATTAGGTACCTCGGCTTATATTCGGGTCGACTTATACTCGAGTATATACGGTACAAGCATAATAACCATTAGTTTATACACAAACTTTCATTTGAATCAGTGGTGCTACCTGAGCTCTAAAACGCTCAATGCAGAAAAGTTAAAGGTATGATATTGTTGCAGTTTGTCTGATTCAAATATATAGTGAGTTCTGCTAAAACATCATCTTTATGCCGCTCCTGGGTTGTTGTTTTTTTCATTATTAACCTAATATAAAATTTAAATAATGCATATTTTCAGAAGTAAAGTTATTTTATGGTGTATACGTTTGAAATTATAATGAATGAAGTATAATATTGTACATGGCAAGATTTACCACAGATTTTTATATACATATTAAATGAGACCGAGAAAAAACAAAAAAACCTCTATCCAAAATATACCATACTGGAGCAGCAGTCACATACCCTGCTGCCATTAAATATCTTGGCTCACACATGGTGGGTAAGGAGATTAATGTAATCATACCGGTTTAATCCACAAATCCAGGTCACTCGTGAAACCACAAGCAGGTTAGTAGCCCACAAAACCTCTATTCTGGGGCCCTTATCAGGGCCGTAACTAGGCTTTTTGTTACCCAAGGCAAGACAGCAATATGGTGCGCCCCCTGGTAATTCCCCTCTAGTAATGCCCCCTTCAGCAGTGCCCATATGGTAATGTCCCTGTAGTAGTGCCTATACGGTAATGCCCCTGTAGTAGTGCCGCTTAACAAAAAAAAAACAACTTACCTTAAACCCCGCTCCTGCGCCCCCCGCCATCTGGTCCGCGCGGCTACTCCTTGGAACTATGGGAGAGACGTCATGACGTCTCTCCAATAGTGCCCGTGGGAAGAGCCGGAAGCTTGTGTTCAGGACAGAACCTCAGCCTCTGCATACCGTGGTGCAGCAAGGAAGGAGCCGGGCGCCCGCTGGTATTAAAATCTCAGCGGGGGTCTGGCTTGGAGCCGGGCTGGAGGACACTGCCGGCAGGTACAGCAACGTACCCAGTGCACGTGCACCTCCAGCTCCCCTTAGTTGCGGCCCTGCCCTTATTCTCCCTGAGAACACCATTCTGCTATCTGTAGAGCAGAACATAGACCTCTTTTGCTCTGGTACATGTGTAGGGCATTTCCTATCACAAGGACAGGACGGGGCCCTGGAAGCTAGAGCAGCATGGCCACACTATTATCCAAATTTTGCTGTGAAGTCCGGCAATGCACTATTCGACCCTTGATCCAGACTTTGGAAATGCACATGTAGACATATTAACAAGTTACTATGAGCCACTATAATAATTAAGCTGGTGTATGTGGTGGTCATATACCACAAAATGAAAGATATGTGATCTACTATCACTCAAATGGGGCATTTCAATTATCGGGTAAATGCAGTCATGATGTGCGGGATGTGCAATTCCCCAATAACTACAATAGGGTAACATGGCACATTTGTTCTGCACATCACTTTGCTAGGTGCCAGCATTTGAACTATTTCTCTGATGATAACAGAAGTTTCACCAGAGGTGGGAACAAGAATTGTTCCTCCATTGTCTTTAATAAATTAACTGGATCCATCTATCTTGTATCCAATATTTCAGAATTAAGACTAATAATTTATGTAATTTTCTATGCAATAGATTGTGTCTAAGAATACAAAGATATGATGTGGTATATCTCCTAATAACCATAGATCCGAACAACACACATGTTCTTTTTCTTATCTGTTGAGTAATATTGTGGCTTCCGCCAAACTTGGATACTGATGCCGCTTTTCCACTGACCTGAAAATCCCGGGTTATTGCATCAACCCAGGCTTTTTGTCAGTGGAATCGGCTCCATCTGAGTCCAGTCACCCGGGAGGCCAACCTTGCTAGCGAGCAGGGTTTTTCCTGTGAAGGACTCTGGCAAAGCTCAGTGTAAACTGGTACCCCGTGTCATTAGACCCGAGACCCGTTTACAGCACGGGGAGAGCCACATTCAGGCGTGAGGAGATGTCATCTCCAAGTGCCGACACTGCACCCGTGTGCAGTGGGAACGGCGCTGATCCAGGAATAATCCGGATCAGTGGCGCAATGTAAAAGGGGTTATGTCCGGGGTCTGTCCCGGTTTGGAACCATGTTCTAAATACTGGGTCAGAACCGGGGCTTTAGTATAAAAGGGTTATAAGAAACACTATCACAATTGCAATGCCGTAGTGTCATTTGAAAACCTAATTTGGGAGGCGTATATCTGTGTGGCCATTGTGGAGATCCATGTTCCAGTGACACCCTACTTTATGGACTTAACATTAAGGTCATGTGGGCCAGAATTGCCTGGATGCTCCCCTCTATCTGATATACCATCAATACAATGGGCAATTAAATAATCTACTATATACTATCATGATGTGTGGCTGCACACTTCCCCAATAACTACAGTAGCCAACATCACGCATTTTCCTGTGCATCTCTATGGGGTGCAAGAGAAAACGTGCAATCTTGGTAACAACGAGTGATAGCATTCAATGTTTCATTGAATCGCACACCCAAAGGTAGAAGCAAGAATTCACCCTTTTTTACTTTGGTAATACATAAACTAGATCTATGTATCCTGTAATCCGTTAAATTCTTAGTGCCATTTAATACAAAATATTATCTGCATGCTATATGTCAGCTAATTATTGCATTTATATTTTTTGATCTTCAAAATAAATGGCTTATTAAAAGCTTTTTCTGCCCCAGCTGGTACCCAGAAATAGAAACAACCGTTAGAAGGAAGATTTCAAAATCTCTGCAACCATAGGTGAATAGTTTGATATAAATTTAATATGTAAACTACCATTAAATTGTTACACTATATTTCCTTCTGAGTTTACCTGCACCAAAGAGTTTCCATATTCACCATAACCTATCATTGTGTAGTCTCTTGGCAACAATGTACCTCATGTTGGTAATCATCCATGATATGCTATGTTAAGAAGTTTTACCTGTTCTGCTTAGAGAAACCTTTATCCCACACTCTTCCCTTGTGTGTTAATGCTTGAACAAAGTAATATATTTTGCAACATGGCTTGGGCCTAGACATGGCACAACAGAAAATTACAAGCAGTCTATCAGTTAAATCTGCAAGTGTATGTGAGTAACTCCACGCTGAATTTCAAAAGGAGTAAAGAAAAATAGAAAAGAAAATGGGCAGCATCTTAGACTTCAGATGTGGAAATAGGTTGAGATGTTATCCAGAGATAACGTGTGGATGCTTGTTAATAACCAGGAATAACTGACAGGCATGAGTAACCATAAGCTTATTATTTTAAGATGACAATATAATTCACAAAAGATATGAGACCACAAAGGTTACAGAAGCTACAGAAAACATCCAGTTTAAACAGTATGTTATGTCTGCTGAGAAAAGTCTACCAATAAGACTTGGAAAATCTTGTTCAATGGGTGAGGACATAAACTGTACCTAGATGCATATTAGCCATAGTATCCATACTTCTGTGCAGTCTACCTGACACAAATAGTACACAGGTTAACTTCAGTGGAATTAACATTAAAATGAAAGTCAACATGGAAGATGACATCAGAATACTTTTAACCCAGGGGTATACAACTCTGAAAAGTTAGGGATATTTGTCAGGCCGGACATTTGAGTTTTACTACACCAACACAAGTAAAATGTAAAATACGAAGGTGGTTCAGTAAGTAAGGTAACAAGACCTTACATGTGTAATGCTCTCTATTTCATTCTAATTCCCCACCAGGCCAGAGCAGGTAGCCCACTACATTCCCTCACAGTCATTAGACTGCACCTCATATCAGTCATACTGTCCCAACCTCAGTGGTAAGATGGCAGGGCTGGCGGAAACATGGTCAAACATTGAGATGTGTAGAGTGATCAGATTTCTGCTTCTATAGGGCACCTAAAAATCATGGCCAACTTGTCGAAGTGTACAGTGATAACATCATGTCGTCATCTCACGGAAACAAGTTTGGGTTTGGTGCACTGCCTTTGATAATGGCAGGATAGACGTTCAAGATGAGCAGTGTTCCTGCCTACCAAGCCTGTCCACCACAGATGACAATTTGCAAATTTGCATTGCATTGAAGGTCTGAGTCGGGAGGACCGATGCATTTGAGTTAGTGACAAAGTGAACATCTCAGTGGGTACTGTGCACAACATCGTTCATGAGCAACTGGGATACAGGAAAAATGTTCACGCTGGGTGCTGAAGCAACTCACGGAAGTGCCCAAAACCAATAAGATGTGATTGCCTTTCGTGCACTTGATGCAGTACCACGAGAAGGTAGTGTATTTCCTAGAGGGTATATTTTTACAGGCAATGAAACATGGGTGCATCATCTGACACCGGAGACGAAAAACGCATCATCCCCAGCTTTAAAGAAATTCAAAACAACTCCGTCAGCAAAGAGGGTCATGATGACAATGTTTTTGGACCACGAGCGTGCTTGTTGATTTCCTTAGCAAGGGAGACACTGTGAATGCTGTCCACTATTGTGACACATTGAGCCGGTTGTGGAAGGCAATTAGTTGAAAATGACCTGGGTTGCTGCGAACAGGTGTTGTATTACTGCACGATAACGCCAGGCCAGTTCATAATCTGTTTTTTAGCATCTATCTATCTGCAGATGTTACAAGCAAATAAGGCATCAGCCATTTAAGCACATACAGTGCATCCGGAAAGTATTCACAGCGCTTCACTTTTTCCACATTTTATGTTACAGCCTTCTTCCAAAATGGAATAAATTAATTTTTGTCCTCAAAATTCTACACACAATACCCCATAATGACAACATGTAAAAAGTTTTTTTGAGATTTTTGCTAATTTAATTTAAAAAAAAAACCTAAGAAATCACATGTAAATAAGTATTCACAGTCTTTGCTGTACTGTAGATGGACTGCACCATTCTTTCAGTCCACCCTCTATAATTTGAGGAAGCAGAGGATACACAGTTTTCTCCGTCTGGGCTTATCTCGTAGAGGAGGAGCACCATTCATCTCTAGCAGGGGAGGTTATTAAATTCTCATTATAGAGGATGAAGTACCAGCTCCTAAACCATGATAAACCTGGTGTTCAGCACAAGAAGGTGATTTAGGCTGGATTCCCTCAATCTGAACAGCTCACTGAGTTTATGGGGGAAGCATGGAACACTCCAGGTAGACTGTTCCAGATTCCCAAAAATATAGTTTTTTTTTTTTACACTGCCTACAGGGAGAGTACATTAGGTGGGAAATCCCCATCCCTACTGGGGATTCTTACGTGACACCTTCCTAAAGGGTTACTCCCCAGAAGGTTGTTTGCACAACTCCCGGTTCCTTTAGCTAACAAGGAAGGAGTTATTACTCAGATTTGTTCTTGATTCAGAAGCTAAATGGGGATCGCTCTAATCTGAATCTGAAATCTTTCAATAGGTTCATCCATGTGCCCAAGTTCTGTATGGAGGCCCTACGGTCAATAATGCTGGCAATGGAACCTGGGGATTTCGTGGCTCCCTGGACATACAGTATAGGAGGCATATCTGCATGGGTTTCTGAGTGTTTGCTGTTCGTCAGCAGCATTACCATTGCCCTTTGGTCTGCCCACAGCCCCTCGGGTGTTTACTAAGATAATGGCATTCATAACTGCTCATTTTAGAAGGAGTCAGGATACTGCCAAACTTGGATGACCTCCTGATATTGACAGTCTACGGAGGTTTTACAACATCATCTCCAACTGACCAGTGCCTGTCTACAGGAGCAGGGCTGGATAATGAATTGGAAATGGTCTTCCTTTTCTCCAATAAGATGGTACATCTGGGGGTGCTACTGGATTCCCTGGCACAAATGCTCTTTCTACCAGTGGACAGGTTTTCTCCTTCATCCACTAGGGGACACGAGTCTCAGTACAGTGGGGTATAGATGTGGGATAACCGGGAGCTGGCACTTTAATAAATTTGAATAGTAGCTAGCTTCTCCCCCTCTATACCCCCCTACAGGTCAGTCTAAATTTTGTGCCAAGGGAGCTGGTCACATACAAGAGCTCTCTGCTAAAAAATCAATGGAACCTCGATCAGCATGAGGATCAGACAAGCAGCTCACTGCCCCTGCCTGACTGCTTCGTTGGAGCTGCAGAGAGACCTCACCGCCGCTGCTTGCAGCGCACGCTGGGGTCTTCAGCTACAGAGACCACTGTCTCTGGGGGGTAGCCAGACGCGCTGCGTGTGGCGTTCGTCGCGCTCCCTCATTAGCAAGCCCGCCTCCGGCAGCATTTGGCAGCAGAAGGTTAGTGATTCCTGGCACTCAGTAGCAGGGTGACCAGGAGGAAATGACAGGCGGGCATTAAAAACACTAACGGGTATTCAATATGGGTGCGATAACATCGTTTTTGCGTTAATATCGCAATTATGATGTCATTATCGCAGGTTTTACTTTTACACCCTATTCAATTTCAAAGACTTATCGCAGTTTTGACAAGTCTTTGATAAAAAACGGTGATAACTTTTCACCATTGAATAGGTGTCGAAAAAAAGTGCAGAATTGGGGTTTAGGGGTGCAGGCTTAATAAAAATAGCCTGCACCCCTGAGAATGACATTTAAAAAAGAACTGTGTCAAAAAAATTAAAAAAAAAAATAGGCACACCCCAAAAAATGTATTTAAAAATTGGCGTGCAAAAAAAAAAAAGGAAAAAATTGTTAAACAATAGGGAAATAGGCTCAGGGCTATTCTGCAAGTATGCGGCAGGTGTTTTCTAGAATAGAATTATAGAGGCAGGTGCACAAATGCAGAATTAAAAAAAAAATACTTTAGGGACACCAAAATATGCTAGTACCCATTTTCATGTACCCAAATTTGATGGGACCACTTAAAAAAACGAAAAAAATAACCTAAGTGCTCTTCTGCATCACTTCTTCAATGGAAGGAAAAAAACACCTGCTGCGGCTATTTAAATCCCCGACTTTCAATTAAAGGCTAAAACGGGGGTACCCATAGTGTTCCCCCATGTTTTTACAACTTTAGGGGGGTCTTACAATTATTTTAAGGAAAAATTCGTAACTTTACGCAAATCCAACTTCGGAGTTTCCCGTTTTCGTTAATTTTATATTGAATACGGGGATAAGCGGGAGCGCGCACCAGATTTTAACGCAGGAAAAAACTCTGATATGAAACGTTAACTTCGACAGTGAAGTTAACGTTTCATATTGAATACCCCTATAAGCAGCAACAATGGAGGGAGCGGAGCCTAACACACAGTTCTGCTTCTGCCTCCCAGCAGCCCAAGCGCTTCCACAAGGAAGCTGGTGGCCATTTTACAAACACAGGCTGCTGACTCACACAGAGAAAAAGATCTGTCTGCCCAGATTGTGCCTGCACAGTGGGGATAGACTTGTGAAGATCAGGTTGGACTGTGTTTACACAGTGATTACAGCATTATATTGTGTTAATAGCACTGGTCTCTGAAGCAGAGCTGGTTGGTCGGGGTTGATAGCATAATCTCCCTCTATGCCCCTATCTCTTCTTCAAACAGTCTCTCTGTGTGTGTGTGGTGTTTGTATCACTACCTTTTTTCTCTGTGTGCTGAGTACAGTGAAGTGGTAGAATGTCATCTAAGGGGTCTGTCGAAGCCGGATAATTGGCTGAGACAGGATCAGTCTAAAATCAGATTTGCGCGACGCCATCTTGCAAATGGCGACAAGACTCCATCTTAGAAATATGTCACACAGCGTCATTTTGTCAAATCCACATAGTACAAAAAAACACAATGCTAAATTGCTAATTAATAGCAATTCAAGACTTTTAACAATCTTCCCCAAACACATACCGACAGTGTTCAACATACATAAAAATGACTTTCCAACACACTAAAATCACCACAGACTTAAATATGAACAGTGCAAAGTAGTAGCAAATTAGTGGTGTTTTCCCTGCATTCACATTAACACATACACGCAATGTTAAACCGTGCACAACGCAAAATAGCTAATGATTAGCATGAGAGCACTTTTATTAATCCTTCTCAAAATCATACTATCAGTAGTCAAAACACCTAAGGATAACATTCCAGCTAGTTAGTGCTGTTCTCCCTGAACTCTCAGTAAAACACCTAGCCGCGAGGTTAACACAAATCTCGTAGTTAAACTGTACTGTGCGTCTGAAACACATTAGAACACTTTATACAATCCCTACACAACCAATACTGACTTAGTCCCACACACTCAAAGATACCTTTTCAGCCTAGCGCTGCTCGCTAAGTACCCCACAGACTCCCAGACACACAACGCTATTTAGCGTTGTTTTCCCTTGCATACATACACTTAAAGCAATAGTTCCGTATTCATTCACAATGCCAGCATGTAAAGAAATGACTGTTTTCTGCAACTAAGGTTTAGTACATGGTAAGCAGACCGTGTCTGGTGTTGTACTGATCCACTGTGTCTCCACAGATTTCCGGTACCATGGGTGAGAAGATTGGAACAGACGTTTGCAAACTATGGACTATAGAGCGTTAAAACATTAAAATGTACTCTGTAATGTTAGCAGCTTACATTTGCATGCAACGGGAAAAAGGATACAAAGGGTGGTTGGAGACCGTTGTGTCCATTTGATATTGTCCAATAAATGATCCTGTAATCAAGACACCTTTAAGAAGAACCAATGGAATCATGCCAAATTTGACTATTGTATTTCCAATCCCTGAAAGAGTATATATGTGCGCTCTCTGACCCCAGTCTGGAGTCTTCTTGCTGATGCTGTTGACGGAGGTTTCTTACTAATGCCGGTATCTGGTCCCAGAGCGCGTGCGTATGCAACAACTGTACCTTGGGTCTGTATGATTTATTTGCGCTAATTGTCTTAGATCACATCTGTTTTATATGTTGAGTAATTTTTGTGCTTTGGAAACACATTCAAGGTCTGAAGGCATTTACTGTACGACTCATTACGCTAAATTACAACAATTCTAGAAGGTATAGGCAGGATTTAGAAGGTATAGGAAGGATTTAGAAGGTATAGGCAGGATCGTACAGAGGTTTTAATTAGGTATTGATAGGTCTAAGGCTGTGTTTTAGAGACAAAGACTGCAGCATCCTCACAAATTCATGGACTGATCAAATTACATCAGTTATGTCTCAAATGTCTGCAGAGCTAGAAGCTTCTCACAGGGAGAGAGGTTGAAAGATCTCAAAGGTCTGCCTTCTCTGAACCAGACTGGGCGCTGTCTTTAGCCAGGTCTGAAGAAGGGATCACAAGGGTTATGTCAGCCCAGGTTCCTCCCGTGGCATCGTCCTCTAGTGTCCCTACCAGGAGACTTATACCGAATCCTCTTATGTGGAATGATCCGGAATAAGACGACATGCCTGATACGGAGGAAGGGGAGGTACAGGACCCTATAGATGAACAGGCGCCAGAGGAGGTGGAGCTTGTATCTCAGGGTGTAGAGGCGCTGATTGCAGCGATACGCCAGGTGTTACATGTTGAGGACAGGGATCCTGTAGAGGTTAGGCCGTCTATCTTTAATAAAAAGCAAAGACTGGCAGCCTCCTTTCCAGTGTCTGAGGAATTGGATGAGATCCTTACCTCAGTGTGGAAACACCCTGATAAAAGGTTTCCGATTTCAAGGAAGCTTTTATCATACTATCCCTTTCCTGCAGTAAGCAGGCATTTATGCGAAACTCCTCCTTGAGTGGACCCTTCAGTGTCACGTCTGTCAAAAAAGACTGCTCCCTGTTCCAGGGGCAGTGTCTTTAAAGGAGCCTTCTGACAGGAAGTTAGAAACTACCTTGAAGTCAATGTACACTGTAGCAGGGGTGTCTCTTCTACCCGCATTTGTCAGCTGTTGGGTCAACAAGGCAGTGGAAGCATGGGCTACGCAGCTCGATGAAGGCCTTAAGACAGGGGCTCCGGCAGAGGATCTAGTTCCTCTAGCGGAACAGATTGCAGAGTCTGCTGCTTTTCTTGGAGAGGCTTCTAAGGATATTTGTAGTCTTTCCTCTAGATCCTCAGCCTTGGCTGTCTCAGCCCGCAGAGCCCTGTGGCTGCGACAATGGCAGGTGGATGCGGTATCCAAGAGAGCTGTGGAAGCGCTTCCATTCACAGGAGAAGCTCTGTTTGGAACGGAACTGGATAAGTGGATATCTCAAGCCACAGGTGGTAAGTCCACTTATCTCCCATCTGCTGCTCCTCTCCCCAGGAAGCCCTTTGCCAGACTGTCCTTTCGTATTCCAGGGAGATTCAGGGTCCGTGGCAGAGGCGCTCCCACTATCTCCCATGGTCCCAGAGGCAAGGGTAGAGCCACTGCATCCTCCTCCCAGCAGGATAAGGCTTCGGTTAAGCCTCCAGCATAACGCGCTCCCTTCTCTCCTGGGGAACCTCAGGGTGGGAGCTCGCCTTTGCAACTTCAAGGAAGTTTGGATCAAGTCTTGCCAGGATGCGTGGGTCCGGGACATCATTATTCAGGGGTTGAAGCTGGATTTTCAGATTCAACCTCCTCCTTGTTTTTTCACAACCGGTTTGCCGGAATCGGCGGACAAACGGGTTGTTATACAGGAGGCAATACAAAAGCTACTGTCTTCTCGAGTAATAGTGCATGTCCCTATCCACCAGCATGGTCAAGGTTTTTACTCCAGCTTGTTTGTGGTTCCCAAGCCAGATGGCTCGGTGAGACCCATTCTGAACTTGAAACATCTCAATCCTTATTTGCGGACTTTCAAGTTCAAGATGGAGTCCCTGTAATCCATCATTGCAGGGCTAGAGAGGGGTGAGTTTCTCGTATCCTTAGACATAAAGGATGCTTATCTCCACATTCCCATTTGGCCTCATCAGGCATTCATTTGGTTCGCAGTGCAGGCCTCTCATTTTCAATTCCAGGCCTTACCTTTCGGTCTTTCATCAGCACCAATAGTGTTCACGAAGGTCATGGCAGTAATGATGGCCCTTCTTCAGATACAAGGGGTTACTATCGTCCCTTACTTGGAAGACCTACTCATCAAGGCTCCGTCATTCTCACAATTACTGCAGGACATCCGGGTAACACAGAAGTCTGCTGTTGCAAACGGATGGATCCTGAATTACCAAAAATCTCATATGCAGCCTACACAGCATCTGCCTTTCCTAGGGATGATTTTGGACACAGTGGACCAGAAGGTATTTCTTCCGCAGGAAAATGTCACCTCCATCCAACACATGGTGTGATTGATACTGCGTCATCGCAGGGTGTCAGTGCACCTGTATATTCACCTTCTGGGAAAGATGGTTGCATCTTTCAACTCCATCCAATACGGGAGGTTCCATGCCCGTCCATTCCAACTGGACCTCCCCTCTTCCTTCACCAGTGAGTTCAACTGTCACCCAGGGCTCAGACATCTCTCCTTTGGTGGCTGAATTCCTCTCACCTATTGGCAGGCAAGAGGTTTGCATTGTGGGAATGGATTCTCCTCACCACAGACGCCAGTCTGAGAGGATGGGGGGCAGTGACTCAGGGAAGCCACTTTCAGGGCCGCTGGACTCGGCTGGAGGCAGTACTGCCCATAAACATTCTGGAGCTAAGGGCCGTGTTCTATGCTCTTCAGGTGGCACATCCTCTGTGTGAGGGCCAGGCCATCAGAGTGCAATCCGACAATGCCAGGGCTGTGACATACAGCAACAAACAGGGCTGTACCAAGAGTCGGTCCGCCATGGGGGAGGTAAGCCGCATTCTTCTCTGGGTAGAGGAATATGCGGTAGCGATATCAGCAATTCTCATACCAGGGGTAGAAAATTGGGAGGCCGATTACCTCGTAATTCATCCGGGAGAATGGCTGCTCTATCCGCAGGTCTTCCAACAACTGATTCAGCGTTGGGGTCTCCCTCAGTTAGATCTTATGGTGTTGAGACTGAACCATCAACTGCCACGTTATTGCTCCCGGACAAGAGATCCACAGGCAGTGGTGGTGGATGCTCTAACAACTCCTTGGCGGTTTCAGTTTGTCTACCTGTTTCCACCACTCCCACTCCTTCCTCGTCTGCTGCAAAGAATCAAACGAGAAGGGGTAAAGGTTCTGTTGGTGGCTCCAGACTGGCCCAGATGGGCATGGTATTCCAACCTACGTCTTCTACTGATAGACGACCCGTGGCCTCTTCCTCTGTAAGAAGATCTACTGCAACAGGGTCTGTTTATTTATCAGGACTTAAATCGGCTTAGTTGACGGCGTGGCTGTGGAAAGGGCTATCTTAAGAAAAAAGGGTATCCCTTCCAGGGTGATTCCTACTATGCTAAGGGCTAGAAAGAAAGTTACCTCTAAGCACTATCATCGCATATGGAAGGCATATGTCGCTTGGTGTGAATGCAAAGGTGCGCCACCGTCAGAATTCAACTTAGCCAGGCTGCTTCTTTTTCTACAGGCTGGTTTATCAGCAGGTCTTCGTCTGGGATCTTTAAAAGTTCAAGTATCGGCTTTGTCAAGTTTCTTTCAAAAGCGACTAGCATTATTACCGGATGTACAGACTTTTCTACAAAGGGTTGTCAGATTACAACCTCCGTTTGTACCTCCTACGGCCCCATGGGATTTGGATTTGGTCCTCTCTTTTCTCCAATCTTCCCTATTTGAACCTTTATAAACAGTGGAATTAAAATTTTTATCCTGGAAAGTGGTTCTCATGTTGGCGCTCGCATCTGCTAGGCGTGTTTCTGAGCTAGGGGCATTTTCTTGTCGTCTGCCTACCTCATTTTTCATGAGGATAGGGCTGAGCTACGTACGCAGTTATCCTTTTTTGCCTAAGGTAGTGTCTGCATTTCACATCACATTCTACGCGCTCGCTGAGTCCTTCGTGGGCGGTTTCCCTGACCCAGCTTTGTCGAGCGGCCACTTGGTCGGGCCGGCATACTTTTACAAAGTTTTACCGTTTTGACACGTTTGTGGCTTCTGCTTCACAGTATGGCCGTGCTGTTTTGCAGGGTTCTCAGCGCTCTCCCACCCGGGATGTGAGCTCTGGGACATCTCCACTGTACTGAGACTCCAGTGTCCCCTAGTGGATGAAGGAGAAAACAGGATTTTGGCACTTACCGTTAAATCCCTTTCTCCGATTCCACAGGGGACACTGGACGCCCACCTGGCACTGTTCCACCTGCATTTGTTATTGTTCTGCCAGGTTTGGACAGTCAGTTTTTTCTTCAAGGTCTTCTTGATTTGTTTGCATATTTGCTTGTTGTTTATGTGTGTTCTAGTTCTATTCCCCTCTGTTATTCTATTTCCAGCTCTCCTCGGCACAGTTTATTTAGACTGACCTGTAGGGGGGTATAGAGGGGGATGAGCTAGCTACTATTCAAATTTATTAAAGTGCCAGCTCCCGGTTATCCCACATCTACACCCCACTGTACTGAGACTCCAGTGTCCCCTGTGGAATTGGAGAAAGGGATTTAACGGTAAGTACCAAAATCCTGTTTTCGGTTCTACAATTGTGGATGCACAAATTGCTCTGAAATCAGAGGGTATCCATTCACTCAGCAATACAGGTCCTGGGGTCCATGGTATCCACCTTCAACATGGTGGAATATGCCCAGTTACATTCCAGGCCTCTACAAACATTGTTTTGCTCCAGGAGAAACGGACAGCATCTTCTTATAAGGTCTCTGAGGTTCATCACTCCCTCCTATGGTGGCTGAGAAAGGATCACCTAAACAAAGGGTGCCCCGTTCTGGAGAAGGTGGACAAATCAAGAAAGTCATCTGCCAATAAACATTCTTGAACTGCATGTAGTATACAGAGCACTGATCAAGGCACAGGACCTGCTCCAAGGTAGGCCGGTCCAGATCCAGTCCAACAATGCAACTACAGTGGCCTACCTCAATCATCAGGGAGGCACAAGAAGTTATGCAGACATGGAAGAAGTGACAAAGGTTCTGATTTCGGCACTACGTCATCTTCCGGCCATCTCGGCAATATTCATACAGGGAGTGCTAAATTGAGAAGTAGACTTTCCATCCGGGAGTGTTTCAGCTCCTGGTAAACAAATGGGGTCTACCAGAGCTAGATCTCATGGCGTCACGCCACAACCACAAGGTCCCCAGGTATGGGGCTAGGTCCAGAGACCCATCAGCAGCCTTCGTGAACACACTGGCAGTAAGATGGGACTTCAAGTTGGCGTATCTCTCCTCCATGAAAACCTGCAGTGTAAACGGCGCGATCTGGGTCACGGTGACCTGGATCGTGCCGCATGCCTGCTAATTGGCCCGCTTCAGTGGCGCTTGGAGATGACGTCATCTCCAAGTGTCCACTTCAATGCTGGAAAAGCCGGGTCCGGTGTGAACGGTGTCGGTTCGGGAATATCCTGGGTCGGCGCCGGGGAAATTCTGGGTCTGAGTCGGATTGGAACCCTGTTCCAACCTCCGGGTCAGACCCGGAATTTTGGTCTAAAAGCGGTATAAATCTCTCCACTTTATCACTCTCAATGGGGCATATTTCGAATTGTTTTCTCACAAATTCGCATTGTGAAAATGAATAATTTAATGCGAATTTCCAAAAATCCTCTTGCCAGGAGACAGACTCTCTTTGCATAATAAAAGGCACAGTTTAGCTGTTTATATTGACATGGGATTGCATATGATCAGTTGTATATTATGAGTATTGGATTATTGATCTTTAATTACCCACAATAAACTTGAATATACAGTATCAGTATGTTGGTGAACTTACTGATTTGCTTTGAAACTTATTTATAGACAGCTTAGTTGTAATGAAGTACTATTTTTTGATGTCTTGTTTAAATTATAAGGTATACTGGGCCTGATTCAGACCCGCTCGCAAGCGTTGAGCGCTCGCAAGCGCTGAGCGCTCGCAAGCGGGTCGATGTTGGCCCAGTGCACATGCGCACGACGGAGGCGGCTCCGTCGTGCGCATGCGCGAGACCCAGATAGCGACGGGCAAACCGTCGCTCTGGGTCTCGCTACAAAGGGAACGTGCTGTCGATGGTGAGTGACAGCACGCCCCTTTTGGTGGGCGGGCCGGGGGCGTGGCTGGCCAGACGGAGGCGTTCCCATCGGAACGCCTACCGTCTGGGGCCGGCCCCACTGACATCACAAGTGATGTCAGTGGGAGTGCTTTTGGCTCTGATAGAGCCAAAAGCACTCCAGGGCTTGCGGCAACGAGACCCTACCACAAGGGTCTCGTCACAAGCCTGATGGTCGCGATGGTCTTGACCATCACGACCATCTTCCTGTTCGCTCGCTATAGCTGTGGGTGGTCACCCACAGCTATGCGAGCGGGCAGGAGGCCGCTCTAAAAATTCAGAAGGACGGCCCTGATTCAGAGCGAGCGCTCAGTCAGAGCGTCCGGCTCTGAATCAGGGCCTCTGACTGTTAAACTGTTTATTTTTTTTTATTGGTGTATTCTGCTGAAGTATTTTTGTGACATCTACAGAACTGGCTTTGTAAGCTTAAACGTTGAAGAATTTTGTTAAATCGTTCACTTGATTTGATCTGCGTAAGCCTTTAAATTGTGAATGATTTATAAGCTTACAATGTGCTGCCTTTGGGATTGTTTTTACAGTTAATAAGTCACTAGATACATTTTCCTTCCTGTGATCAGTTTGCAGTTGATCACTGTCTACACCTAAACCAGCATCTTCCCAACCATCATGAATCACAGGTCCATGAAATATATGCTCTGTAACTGGAACAGTTTAATGTGTAACAGCTACACATATTAACTGATATGAGAGAAACAGGTAAGCTACAAATTACTATAAACAAAATTAACCAATGCACAGTCAAGTAAAATGTCAGATCGTTTTTGAATTACTAGTATTGTATAACTTTGTACTGTAGCCTCATGTGACTCCAGTCTTTTGAAGTTGAATCAAAGTGGAAATTTACCTTATGGGGTGAATTTACTAAAGTGAGAGTTTCTAGATGTGGAGATGTTGCCTATAGCAACCAATCAGATTCTAGCTCTTATCTTCTTGAAGGTGCTAGGTAAATGTTAAGGCCCCCATACACCTACGCGATTTCTAGATGATCACACGATTTTTCGACTCAACGTATGTTCAGTCTTGTGGAAATCGTGCATTTTTTCATCCGATGCGCGCTCCCGTGGGTCCTTCAATCGTATCTTATGATCATATGTGCAGCACATATGTTCCATCGTATCGTGTTCAGAACGTGACATTTTTTTTTCATGCGATCCATCATGTGGCAATACAGTCATTTCAATTACTGTTTGTCCCTATTTCCTAATGAGCGTGTGAGGCACAGGATCGATCATACGACTGATCCTGTGCAAAGAAAGAAAAAAAAAGGTGCAGACGGAACTGCAGGGTAATCGGATGTAAAACAGATCGGAAGCTGATCGTGTAGGTGTATGGGTCCTATTAGAGAATCTGGTTGCTATGGGCAACATCTCCATTTCTAAAAACTCCCACTATAGTAAATATACCCCTATGTCAGGGTTTAATTCATTTTTCCACCCTTATGGTGTTTGATGCTTTTTTAGGAAGCAAAGATTGGCGTTCTCGTCCATGCATAGACTTTTGAATTTATTAGATCACAACGAAAGTAAAAAATTATAATTTATCCTATCAAGAGAAAGAGGTCACAACTTTTATACACCTCAACCTCAGAGGGCTTATGATATTATATCAATCTGAGAAAGTAATTAACAGGAGATTGTTGTAACATCAGGGATGGCTATTATGAATAAACTAGTATGCACGTGGCTAACATTTTGCCAATTTGAACCCAGAACATACTTACGGAAAATGCTTTGCTAGATAATGGCTAGATTATATGTTAATACGACGGAATCGGGTAATAAAAAATGTGTGTGAAACATAACTGGCTAAGCCACGCGCTTTTATGGGTTTTTGGGAATTTTATTGTAACATTTCGCCAGTTTGTAAGTGTGATGATATATTTAAACAATCATTTATCCTTTAAGAATAGAGGCATATACCTTCTTGAACATATAAAAATAAAATTTTATTGCTAACAATAAAATCAGATAGACATGAACATACATATAAAATCAATAAAAAAAATGTTTTTTCTTAATTAGCCAGCACATAAATATAAAGTGCAAATAGGCAAATAAATAAAAGCATCTGTGATATCAGATTTCCCAAAGTCATACCATGGAGGGTGGATGGTGTGAGCAACCATACGGACAGTGGGCAAAAGTCCCTGTTGGAATAAGGCTGGTTCCGCTCTACACCACCTAGCTTTGGCTTTAAAGTAGTCAATAAGATCCTCCACGGGGGATTCTTTGAGAATGGCACAGCAGAATCAGCACAACGCGTTTCAGATCTTTCCTTGATCCTTTTTCAAGTGCATGGTGCCATGAGAGTGTGTTGCACGCTATTTGAAGGGCTTTACCGGAAATTGTGAAGCTTGACATCCTGTTTGGCTTCCCGCGATTTGCACTCTGTCTCAAGCGCCGGAAGCCGGAAGTCGTCATAGCCTGTATTCCATGTGGATGGCCGGAACCGGAAATAGTCACGGCTTGCGTTCTACCAGGAACCGGAAGTTGTAGCTCTCTGCGTTTCAAATCCCGGTTGTGAATAAAACGTGAAAAATAACAAATAATAACGAAAACGGAACATCCAAGTTTCATCCAGGAAAAGGGGACTTGATGTTTCGTTAAACCTCTGTTAAGTTGGATGTTTATGACTTCTGTTTTACTTTTCCAATGTCAAGATGAACAGAGATTATTCTTTTATTGGGGGAAACACCAAATACCCTCTGAAACTATATGGTACTGTGTATTCCCATATGGTCCATCCCTGTCTTAGGGTAAATGGAAGATCCCTCATATTAGATGTATTATCCATGGTGGCATGAAAAAGAGAGAATATAATAAAATCAATAAAATGCACAAATTATTATATAAGTAAAACAAGTAAATATAAATATATAAAAAGATAAATTTATGAACACTCCATTTATTCTAAAAACCATTTTAACTCGAAATCTGAATTTAGGCCTGAAGGTATAAGGGTATCAAGATGGTAAATCCATTGCATTTCTTTCTGTGCAAGTCTTTTGTCTAAATCCTTTGATTTCCAACTTTCTTTAACCTGTTCTATACCTAAAAACCTTTTTATATGAAATTCAGATTTATTATGTATGGTTTTAAAGTGTTCCGAAAGAGGATGCACTAGAAGGCCTTTCCGGATATTGTAAATATGTTCAGACATGCGTGTTTTTACATTTCTAGTGGTTTTACCCACATATATATATATCCGCATGTACACTCTAACATATATATTACATTGCGAGATTGACGTGTTATAAAATTATTAATAAAAAATGTTCTACTATTTTTTCCAATTTGAAACGAGATAGTTTTTCTTTCATTATTTTTGTTAATCGTGGTTCTGCACATCAGGCACATTCCACATCTGTGGAAGCCTTTCATCCTTTCACTAGTGGGTTTCTTGCCTGTTAAAGTGCTTCTAACCAATTCATTTTTTAAAGATGAGGATTTCCTGTAAATGAAAGTAGGCTTATCAGGTAGATGGCTTTTCAATATTGGATCTTCCTTTAATATTCTCCAATTCCTTGTTATACTCCTTTCTAGTTGGCCCACATCACAATCAACTGTGCAGAACCACGATTAACAAAAATAATGAAAGAAAAACTATCTCCTTTCAAATTGGAAAAAATAGTAGAACATTTTTTATTAATAATTTTATAACTTGTCAATCTCGCAATGTAATATATATGTTAGAGTGTACATGCGGATATATATATGTGGGTAAAACCACTAGAAATGTGAAAACATGCATGTCTGAACATATTTACAATATCCGGAAAAGGCCTTCTAGGGCATCCTCTTTCGGAACACTTTAAAACCATACATAATAAATCTGAATTTCATATAAAAAGGTTTTTAGGTATAGAACAGGTTAAAGAAAGTTGGAAATCAAAGGATTTAGACAAAAGACTTGCACGGAAAGAAATGCAATGGATTTACCATCTTGATACCCTTATACCTTCAGGCCTAAATTCAGATTTCGAGTTAAAATGGTTTTTAGAATAAATGGAATGTTCATAAATTTATCTTTTTATATATTTATATTTACTTGTTTTACTTATATAATAATTTGTGCATTTTATTGATTTTATTCTATTCTCTCTTTTTCATGCCACCACGGATAATACATCTAATATGAGGGATCTTCCATTTACCCTAAGATAGGGATGGACCATATGGGAATACACAGTATTGGTGTAACGCAAGCCGTGACCATTTCCGGTTCCGGCCATCCGCGTGGAATACAGGCTATGACTACTTCCGGCTTCCGGCACTTGAGACAGAGCGCAAATCGCGGGAAGCCAAACAGGATGTCAAGCTTCACAATTTCCGGTAAAGCCCTTCAAATTGCGTGCAACACACTCTCATGGCAACATGCACTTGAAAAAGGATCAAGGAAAGATCTGAAATGCGTTGTGCTGATGCTGCTGTGCCATTCTCAAAGAATCCCCCGTGGAGGATCTTATTGACTAATTCAAAGGCAAAGCTAGGTGGTGTAGAGCGGAACCAGCCTTATACCATCAGGGACTTTTGCCCACTGTCCGTATGGTTGCTCACACCATCCACCCTCCATGGTATGACTTTGGGAAATCTGATATCACAGATGCTTTTATTTATTTGCCTATTTGCACTTTATATTTATGTGATGGCTAATTAAGAAAAAAAAAATGTTTTGATCAATTTTATATGTATGTTCATGTCTATCTGATTTTATTGTTAGCAATAAAATTTAATTTTTATATGTTCAAGAAGGAGCAATAAAATTTTATTTTTATATGTTCAAGAAGGTATATGCCTCTATTCTTAAAGGATAAATTATTGTTTACATCTAACAATTAGAAGCGCCATCTATTCCATCAGTATTTGTTGTTATATGTTCGTAGGTTCAGGTGTGTAACTGACACCCACTGGTGGATAAGTAAGCTGCATGCTATTGTTTACTGCGCATTATTATGATTCCTTTTTTTCATAATATGTGATGATATATTTGCCATGGACTCTGAAGCAAAATAGACCGTTTCCAGGGGGTACTGCAAGCTGAGCCCTTACAGATGCAAATGATAATGTACTGTTACTCCACCTCACCGTCCCCCAGCCTCCCTCCAATCAGCGGCTGCCGGCAGCTCTCGTAGAAAGCAGAGAAAAGAGTCATTGCTTTCGAGGCGCAAACCTGGTGTTGATTGGCTGGGAGTTACAAGCCTGGAATCGACGTGTTGATATTTTTGGCCATGGACTCTGTAGCAAAATGGACCGTTTCCAGGGGGTATTGCAAGCTGAGCCCCTATAGATGCAAATGATAATGCACTGTTACTCCACCTCACCGTCCCCCAGCCTCCAACCAATCAGCGGCTGCCGGCATGACCTGTGTCTCGTCAATGGTCATGTCACTCTACATCCCCCTTTTCAAAGAACTTACAAAAGTGAAACATTAATGACAAGGGAGTGGGGAAGAGAGGAGTGGCATAAACAGCAAAGTGCAGAGAAAATTTTGAAATATTGGATAATTCCTGATCCATGAGTCCACCTGTGGGTTCCATTGGACAGGGTGATGCCTCACAGTCTTAAGTTGTTGGCATGGGGGGATTGGCCATAAACCTCACAGGGAGTTTTCCCGGTGGGCCAGACTGTTATGGGACCACTGAATTCAAATTTTTTTGTGTTTTTTTAAATATGTGACTTGACCCACCCATCGGGAGTTGGCCCTGGCATATTAATGGCAGAAGCCAACATGATTTGTTCATGGTGGTTGACCCCTCCCCAGGGTCCAGCCACCATTGACTGTGCTTTGCAGATCAGCCCATCCCCTCCTGATACACTACTCTCTTGGCTCCCCGCTCGCGCCGTCAGATGCTGGGAAGTAGGGATGTGAGGTGAGCAGCACAGGCAGCGTCTCAAAGCCAGGGTCACACACACACACTGACTGCCTGTGGATCTATTCTATGGACAATGGGATTGGCAGCTGCTGCTGCCCCTCCCAGTCACTGCAGCAGTGGTCATCCGTTCCTTCCCTCCCCCGCCTGCAGACCCTTAGAGACCACCTTCTCATTCATGACCGGGCATGAGTTAACCAGCAGTGGACACCAAGCATTTCCAGCCACTGGGTGAGTGCCTCTGTGGAATTCCGGGGTGTGCATGCACCTGGGGACTGCTTTTTTGGGAGATGTGGATACTCTTCTGGGGGGTGCGAGGGGCTCCCCGAAATTTTGTGAGCCTCCCTACACTCCTGGGAGAGTAGATAAGTATGATTCACCTCTGGTGATTAACAGAGTGGGTCCCAGCCACCAGACCTCCCCTCCTCAACATTTAATTGACTCCTCCTCTCTCATAAATGGGGTGAGGGAAATATTACATAATCATCCAAACATACAGTGCACATATGAAGATCCCTTTATCAAACTAACAGAAACGCACACTATTTAGAATGCCAGCAATCAAAATACAATTATGGTTAAACGAACTCACGGATACTTAATTTGGCATTCACGTACTCTAGTCTGCAGAATACTAACTTTAACTAGTGGCAGGTTATGAGAAAACATACAGTACCTTATATAATAACTTAAACCAAAATACTGGCTAATTTTACTAATCTACTGTATAGAAAACAATTACTTAAAATACTGATGTAGACTAGGGGTGTGCACCGGCCACTTTTCGTGTTTTGTGTTTTGGTTTTGGATCTGGATCTTTCTTCGTGTTTTGGATCTGGATTGGTTTTGCCAAAACCACCCTTCCGTGTTTTGGGTTCTGGGTTTTGTGTTTTGGATCTGTATTTTTTTTTAAAAAAGCATAAAAACAGCTAAAATCACAGAATTTGTAGGTTTTTCTGCTCCTATGCTATTATTAACCTCAATCAGTGTGTACATCCTCATCCTCACAAAGTATTAACTCGTCCCCACTTGAATCCACCACCACAGGTCCCTCTGTACCTTCTGGAGGCTGGTCTCCCTGGAAGAGCTGATAATTCATTTTGATGAACATCATCTTCTCCACATTCTGTGGAAGCAACCTCCTACGCCTTTCGCTGACAAGGTTCCCGGCTGCACTAAACACTCTTTCGGAGTACACACTGGAGGGGGGGCAACTCAGGTAAAATAGAGCCAGTTTGTACAGGGGCCTCCAAATTGCCTCTTTTTCCTGCCAGTACAGGTATGGACTGTCTGCCATGCCTACTTGGATGCTGTCACCGATGTAATCCTCCACCATTCTGTCAATGGTGACAGTATCATATGCAGTGACAGTAGACATGTCAGAAATTGTTGCCAGGTCCTTCAGTCCGGACCAGATGTCCAAACTTGGTCCTGCCTGCCCTGCATCACCGCCAGCGGGTTGCTTAGGATACCTAAGTTTTTTCCTGGCAGCCCCAGTTGCAGGAGAAAATGAAGAAGGAGCCGTTGACGTGTCACGTTCCGCTTCAGCTGACAGTGTGTTCACCAGCAGGTCTTTGCACCTCTGCAGGCTTGTGTCGGCCGGAAAGAGAGACACCACATAGGCTTTAAACCTAGGATCGAGCACGGTGGCCAAAACGTAGTGGTCTGATTTCAACAGATTGACCACCCTGGAATCCTGGCAAAGCGAATGAAGGGCTTCATCCACAAGTCCCACATGCCGAGCGGAATCGCTCCGTCTTAGCTCCTCCTTCACTTTCTCCAGCTGCTTCTGCAAAAGCCTGATGAGGGGAATGACCTGACTCAAGCTGGCAGTGTCTGAACTGACTTCACGTGTGGCAAGTTCGAAGGGCTGGAGAACCTTGCACAACACGGAAATCATTCTCCACTGCGCTTGAGTCAGGTGCATACCCCCTCCTTTGCCTATGTCATAGGTGGATGTATAGGCTTGTATGGCCTTTTGCTGCTCCTCCATCCTCTGAAGCATATAGAGGGTTGAGTTCCACCGCGTCACAACCTCTTGCTTCAGGTGATGGCGGGGCAGGTTCAAGAGTGTTTGCTGGCGCTCCAGTCTTCGGCACACAGTCGCTGAATGGCGAAAGTGGCCAGAAATTTTTCGGGCCACCCAAAGCGTCTCCTGCACGCCCCTGTCGCTTTTCAGAAAATTCTGCACCACCAAGTTTATTGTGTGAGCAAAACATGGGACGTGCTGGAATTTGCCCAGATGTAATGCCCGCACAATATTGGTGGCGTTGTCAGATATCACAAATCCCCAGGAGAGTCTAAGTGGGGTAAGCCACTGGGCGATGATTTCCCTCAGCTTCTCTAAGAGGTTGTCGGCGGTGTGCCTCTTACTGAAACCGGTGATACACAGCGTAGCCTGCCTTGTAACGAGCTGGCATTTCTGAGATGCTGCTACTGGTGACGCTGCTGCTGTTGCTGCGTAAGGTGATACATCTACCCAGTGGGCTGTCACAGTCATATAGTCCTTAGTCTGCCCTGTTCCACTTGTCCACATGTCCGTGGTTAAGTGGACATTGTGTACAACGGCATTTTTCAGGACACTGAGGACACTTTTTCTGACGTTTCTGTACAGTCTCGGTATCGCCTGCCTAGTGAAGTGGAATCTAGACGGGATTTGGAACCGGGGACACACTACCTCCATCAATTGTCTAAATCCCACTGCACTAATGGCGGATACCGGACGCACGTCTAACACCAACATAGCAGTCAAGGCCTCAGTTATACGTTTTGCTTCAGGATGACTGCTGTCGTACTTCATCCTCCTCGCTAAGGACTGTTGGAGGGTCAATTGTTTAGTAAAAATAGTGGTGTTCCTACTTCCTCTCTGGGATGATGAACGCCTCCCAGCAGCAGCAACAGCAGCAGCGGCAGCAGTAGGCGTAGCAATGCAGGATCCTCCAGAGGAATCCCGGATAGGAGAGTCAGTCATGCCAGTGACATGGCCTGCAGGACTACTTCCGATCCTGACTAAGGAGGAAATTGACGAGGAGGGAGTTGACGGTGTGGTTTGCAGGCGCTTGGATACAACAGGACAACGGGATTTAGGTGTCCCTGGACTGCTTACGGTCTTAGCCAAAGTTTCTGAACTTGACAGTAACTTTTTATGAACGCGCTGCAGGTGCCGTATAAGGGAGGATGTTCCTAGGTGGTTGACGTCCCTACCCCTACTTATTTCACCTTTACATATGGTACATATGGCAAGACAGTTGTTGTCCGGATTTGGATAGAAATATTGCCAGACCAAAGAGGTGGAATGTTTGGTCTTCTGCCCAGGCATGACCGTGATGGGCTTTTTCATCCCACGGACAACAACTGTCTCCCCCGGAGCCTGATTTAAACAAACCACATCACCATCAGAATCCTCCTCGCCAACTTCCTCCTCAGCGCCAGCTACACCAGTATCCTCATCCTGTTGTACTTCAACAGTGACATCTTCAATTTGCATATCAGCAAGTGGACTGTGGGTGCTCCTTTCAGCACTTGCAGGGGGCGTGCAAATGGTGGAAAGAGCCACCTCTTCCCGTCCAGTGCTGGGAAGGTCAGGCATCGCAACCACCACCACACTTGGACTCTCCTTGGGGATTTGTGATATCTTCTTAGAAAGCACAGTTCTTCGCTGTGCTTTTGCCAGCTTAACTCTTTTGATTTTTTTAGTGGGAGGAGGGCTTCCATCGTCATGTGAAGCTGAACCACTAGTCATGAACATACTAGGGATCGACCTTAGCCGTTCCTTGCCACTCCGTGTCGTAAATGGCATATTGGCAAGTTTACGTTTCTCTTCAGCTGATTTAAATGTCTTTTTCAAGGTCATTTTCCTGAACTTTGCCATTTGGGATTGTATGTGCCCTCTACTATGACATTGGGCATCGGCCTTGGCAGACGACGTTGATGGCATGTTATCGTCTATGTCATGACTAGTGGCAGCAGCTTCAGCACTAGGAGGAAGTGGTTCTTGATCTTTCTCTATTTTATTTTTATCGGAGAAAGTTTGGTCCTCCATTTATGTTATATCGATTTGATATATACGTGCGGCTAAACACAGAAAATAATTTTTTTTTTGGTTTGGACTGGAGTGTACTTTCGGGGGTTACAGCACCCTTAACGGTCAAGCCAGCCGGCCCTTTACTTATGACACAGGCGCACGCTTGGCACTACTTTGTTGATGCACGTGCGGCTACTGCGCACACAATTCACAAACACAGAAAATAATTTTTTTTTGGTTTGGACTGGAGTGTACTTTCGGGGGTTACAGCACCCTTTAACGGTCAAGCCAGCCGGCCCTTTACTTATGACACAGGCGCACGCTTGGCACTACTTTGTTGATGCACGTGCGGCTACTGCGCACACAATTCACAAACACAGAAAATAATTTTTTTTTGGTTTGGACTGGAGTGTACTTTCGAGGGTTACAGCACCCTTTAACGGTCAAGCCAGCCGGCCCTTTACTTATGACACAGGCGCACGCTTGGCACTACTTTGTTGATGCACGTGCGGCTACTGCGCACACAATTCACAAACACAGAAAATAATTTTTTTTTGGTTTGGACTGGAGTGTACTTTCGGGGGTTACAGCACCCTTTAACGGTCAAGCCAGCCGGCCCTTTACTTATGACACAGGCGCACGCTTGGCACTACTTTGTTGATGCACGTGCGGCTACTGCGCACACAATTCACAAACACAGAAAATAATTTTTTTTTGGTTTGGACTGGAGTGTACTTTCGGGGGTTACAGCACCCTTTAACGGTCAAGCCAGCCGGCCCTTTACTTATGACACAGGCGCACGCTTGGCACTACTTTGTTGATGCACGTGCGGCTACTGCGCACACAATTCACAAACACAGAAAATAATTTTTTTTTGGTTTGGACTGGAGAGTACTTTCGGGGGTTACAGCACCCTTTAACGGTCAAGCCAGCCGGCCCTTTACTTATGACACAGGCGCACGCTTGGCACTACTTTGTTGATGCACGTGCGGCTACTGCGCACACAATTCACAAACACAGAAAATAATTTTTTTTTGGTTTGGACTGGAGTGTACTTTCGGGGGTTACAGCACCCTTTAACGGTCAAGCCAGCCGGCCCTTTACTTATGACACAGGCGCACGCTTGGCACTACTTTGTTGATGCACGTGCGGCTACTGCGCACACAATTCACAAACACAGAAAATATTTTTTTTTTTGATTTGGACTGGAGTGTACTTTGGGGGTTACAGCACCCTTTAACGGTCAAGCCAGCCGGCCCTTTACTTATGACACAGGCGCACGCTTGGCACTACTTTGTTGATGCACGTGCGGCTACTGCGCACACAATTCACAAACACAGAAAATAATTTTTTTTTTGGTTTGGACTGGAGTGTACTTTCGGGGGTTACAGCACCCTTAACGGTCAAGCCAGCCGGCCCTTTACTTATGACACAGGTGCACGCTTGGCACTACTTTGTTGATGCACGTGCGGCTACTGCGCACACAATTCACAAACACAGAAAATAATTTTTTTTTGGTTTGGACTGGAGTGTACTTTCGGGGGTTACAGCACCCTTTAACGGTCAAGCCAGCCGGCCCTTTACTTATGACACAGGCGCACGCTTGGCACTACTTTGTTGATGCACGTGCGGCTACTGCGCACACAATTCACAAACACAGAAAATAATTTTTTTTTTGGTTTGGACTGGAGTGTACTTTCGGGGGTTACAGCACCCTTAACGGTCAAGCCAGCCGGCCCTTTACTTATGACACAGGCGCACGCTTGGCACTACTTTGTTGATGCACGTGCGGCTACTGCGCACACAATTCACAAACACAGAAAATAATTTTTTCTTGGTTTGGACTGGAGTGTACTTTTTGGGGGTTACAGCACCCTTAACGGTCAAGCCAGCCGGCCCTTTACTTATGACACAGGCGCACGCTTGGCACTACTTTGTTGATGCACGTGCGGCTACTGTGCACACAATTCACAAACACAGAAAATAATTTTTTTTTTGGTTTGGACTGGAGTGTACTTTCGGGGGTTACAGCACCCTTAACGGTCAAGCCAGCCGGCCCTTTACTTATGACACAGGCGCACGCTTGGCACTACTTTGTTGATGCACGTGCGGCTACTGCGCACACAATTCACAAACACAGAAAATAATTTTTTTTTTGGTTTGGACTGGAGTGTACTTTCGGGGTTTATAGCACCCTTAACGGTCAAGCCAGCCGGCCCTTTACTTATGACACAGGCGCACGCTTGGCACTACTTTGTTGATGCACGTGCGGCTACTGCGCACACAATTCACAAACACAGAAAATAATTTTTTTTTTGGTTTGGACTGGAGTGTACTTTCGGGGGTTACAGCACCCTTAACGGTCAAGCCAGCCGGCCCTTTACTTATGACACAGGCGCACGCTTGGCACTACTTTGTTGATGCACGTGCGGCTACTGCGCACACAATTCACAAACACAGAAAATAATTTTTTTTTTGGTTTGGACTGGAGTGTACTTTCGGGGGTTACAGCACCCTTAACGGTCAAGCCAGCCGGCCCTTTACTTATGACACAGGCGCACGCTTGGCACTACTTTGTTGATGCACGTGCGGCTACTGCGCACACAATTCACAAACACAGAAAATATATTATTTTTTTAGCACTTGGGGGGAGCACCCCTGATGGACAGAGCACCCCCTGGACAACACTACAGCACCTCTTTAGGACTGGGACACTGCACAGGACTTTGGAGTGGACACAGCCCCTATGGAGAACTGACTGCACAACACAGTCCAGCCAGCCCCTATGGACTTTGAAGTAGTGGACACAGCCCCTATTAACAACAGCAGCACAGCACAACACAGCCAGCCCCTATGGACTTTGAAGTAGTGGACAACAGCAGCACTACACTACACTACACTACACAGCCCTAACTCCCACCCTCCCTCTTCACTGTCCACAGCCGAGTGAGAAAATGGCGCCGACGTGGGTACATTATATAGGATCCAAAACCCGCGAGACTCGGAAGGCGGGATGATGACGTTTTGCCTCGATTTCAGATCCGAGTCAGGCGGGAAAAGTCGAGCCTGATTCGGATCGGACTCGGATCGGGGGGGCTCGGGGGGGTTCGGATTTCAGAAATCCGAACCCGCTCACCCCTAATGTAGACTAGAATAACTATGAGCAACCAAACAGCAGGGCGGATTGGTCATAGGCTTCACTGGTAGATGTATGTAATTTGTTTTGCCCAGTATGCAACAGAAATTGGGCAACAAGAGTCCAAGTGCACAGACACTCAAGCATGGTGATCTCCCATACTGGTCTCCACACAGTTTGTTGGACACTGGCTATAGCCAGAGTGCTGTTCCATGAGCTTGTCATCCAGAAGTGGTAAAGCTACAAGTCTGGGGTGCTATGTACATTATGATGTACTGTATGGCATCACCTTGATGCTCAATGTACTGTATGACATTCAATGCAATGCTGTCTGTACATTATGGCAGTCACTGGGATGCTGTCAGGGCTGTATGGTGATCATGGGATACAAAATCTTTGCTGTTTGGTGGTAACTAGGATGCTGTTTGTGCTGTATTGTCACTAGGATGTAATGTCTCGCTGTCTCTGGAATGATCTCTGTGCTTTATGGTAGTAACCAAGCTGTCTCTAAACTTGTGGCGGTGACTGAGATACTCTCTGTACTGTATGATGATCACTGGGGTCAGGGGCATAGCAAGACTCATAGGGATGGGGGCCCATAGTAAAATTTCCAAAGCCCCCCCTGCAAATAATTTTGCAGTTTATCCATTTTGGTTGTAAATTATCTAGTATCTGCCTACTTAGCATACATGCAGGATTAAATGAATGGTGATTAGCATATAGTAAGCATTCTAAACAAAAAAATCGACAGTATATTTGCAAAAATTATATAGCCTCCTTAATACTAAAGCTGCATACATACGTAAAGATTTTCTGTCCAACCATCCAACTAGTTGATTGGTTGGAATGAAAATCTGGTAACGTATGGGAGTAACTGATGATCAGCAATTTGCTCCTAAATGCCAGAAAACAGATGAATATGGTCATCAGACAAGTTTGTTAAATGTTTGATCTAAACAATTAGTTTAAACAACAGTTTTTGTCCATTTTCCGGCGTTTGGGAGCAAATTGCTGATTGTCATTTGCTTTCACACGTTACCAGATTTTCATTCCAACCAATCAACTAGTTGGATGGTTGGACAGAAAATCTTTACGTGTGTATTCAGCTTAATTGTTTATGATAAAACATGGTATATAAGAAGACTATGATTCACTCAAAAATCAGTTAGTGAGGATAGCTGAAGGCAGAGATGGCTGGATCAGTGACAGCAACACTCGGAGGCGGCCTGGGCCCCATAGCAGCCCCATTCTCTGCATCTACTGTCTAAGATCTACTTATAAAGTCCTTACCTGAAGATGTTATTCAGATTCTTTTTTTGAAGATGTTGCTGTTCAGGACCTTATTGGAAGATACAGTATAATCCAAAGTTCACATCAGTAGATGTTATCCAAAGTCGCCTACATAAAGCAGGAACTACTCAGAGACTATCAATGTAGGACCACAAAATGGCTGCCAGTAGCTGGGCATTCTTTATATAGGGTTGTGATCTGCATTGTGACATCACAATGCATGCAGGCATCAGCTAGAGATGGCTGTAGCTTGGATCAGCTCTGGATCCAGATGCCCTGCAGCAGCACTGAGAATAAAAAAGCTGGGGCTCAGGAGATGGCAGTGTAACTTTGTACAGGGAGAGGGTCGGGGGCCAAGAGGCAGGCACAAAGATGTGTTGTATGGCTGTCAAGTTGACTGTTTGCTAGCATGTTTGTTTTGGGGCACCTACAGTTTAAACTTGAATGAGGCCACTGGTGTGTGTGCTGGAGTAGTACCCTCAGGAGTAGATGGTGCATGTTCTGTACAAATGTGTGTTTGTCAGATGATTGTATAACATAGCTGTTCTGTTGTGGAGCTTTACCTTGTACAGCAGCCAGCTTGTCATAAAATTTGTGAACCTTTCCTCAGCAAATGCTGGTCAGAATGTCCTGCCTTCTCTGTGAGGCCATTGTATTGTGGTACAACTGGCTGCTAGTAACATGCTAGATGCATAAGGTGAGCGCAAATTCAATGAATTCTCTGCTAAAGAACTGCATGGAATTGTCAGTCATGAGTTGTCTCTTAATACCATGAACTACAACATGTGGGTTGAGAATAGTGATTACTGTGGTACTGGTTAGGTTGGATACTGTAGGTAGCCAATTTCGAACTAGTGTGAGTATAAATCTACTATTGCCAGATGTTCTTTCCCTCGACTTTCAAAATGTCTTCCACATTCAGTGGCCAGGGCATGTCAGGAATTATATGCAGGTGCATTGGTTCTTTAGTTTGATACGTTTAAGCTTGTTTCATGGTGCATACTGGGAAACAACTGTTTTAATGTCACCATAAATGGATGACCAAATCAGGGGCATAAGTTCATCTGAGATGCCCGAAGGCAAGTTATCATTTAGTGCCCCCCTATCCCCCATATTTACAGCTTTAAGTGTGGCAAATATATTGTGGGTGATGGAGAAGGTGCCCCTTCAGTGCTGGCGCCCGGCGCCTCCATTATCTCCAATACTTCTGCCCCTGGACCAAATCATGGTTTACGTTGTCGAAGTCTTGCGGCTGCAATGCGAGGGTCTTCCTCATAAAGTTATCGGACATAATACTTTTGCCGAGATTAGGGTATGCTAAATCTTTGACCTCACAGTATATTGTTCTCATTTACTCTTACTTGTCCCTCATAGACAAGAGTAGTCGTATATCATGTTGCAATTCCCTTGATGAGTCAGGCCAACCATGCATGATGTCTTGTATCAGACAGGTCCCCAGCCAGTGTAAGCTCCTCAATTCTCCATGAAGAGAGCACTTTAGTGGTTATAACATCATAATCAACTCAGGGGGTCAATCCAATTGTCTGCGATGATCTTGTGGGTGCAAGTCATCGAGGCAACAGCAGCACTTTACGGCAACCCGAACTCACTCAAAAGTACCCCTATGGGGCTGCGAGCAAAATTGTGTGAATTCGGGCTCAGAGCGAGTTGTGAGGGGTCTAGTCAGGTGCAGTTGCTGGTGTTTTAACACCAAGGGAAAGGCAACTCGCACCCTTCCCAGAAATTTGGTTTGACCCCATAGTGTGTGAGGAAGTTGTGTAGAGTGGCTATTTTTATTATCATGATAAATTCTGTCTGCACAGTAACGGGGCAGTCATAATTGTGATCATGGAATTTATTACATGCGAACACTAACTCCAACAACACATTTTACCTAGTATGACTTTATGGTTTCCCTTATGGTTCTGGAAGTAAAAGCCACACCCTGTTGTGCTGTAAGCAGTCTGCACCCAAACTGTGCTGAGAAGCATCTGTAGGTAGAGCCACTGACCGGCATATAGTAAAGCACTGGTGGGCTTGTCAGTAGTTCCTTTTGCTGGTCAAACACAGCTCCCTGGTGTTACTGCTAACTTGTATTTTGATGAAGGAACTGCTGCAGTGGTGCCTTCACCTCACTGTAATTCATTATGACATTGGATAGGTAGTTGGTAATTCTGAGGAACTGTTGAAGTCCAAGTTTATCCTCAAGGGGTGGAATTTTACAGATGGCTTCAGTTTTATTGGTGCATGGTATGATTACCTTGTCCATTAACAAGTGACCCAACCATTTAAACTCTGAGACCCTAAACTGGCATTTGTCATGGTTCAGAATAATTTTCCTTATCCTTTCAAGCCATAGGCATTCATTGCACTCTGCCACGGAGCGACTCCAGACCAGTATGTCATCAATAATGAATTCACATGGCCGTCCAGCTAACAGGTGCCACTTGCACATTTGGAGCATTTCACTGCCAGTCACAATGCCATGGCATTAGTAGAAAGGTATATCTGCTGGGACATAAATGTGGTGAGCTTGGATTACTCTTCAAGCCAAGATTTGACAAAATCCACTCTTTCCATCCAGTGTGCTGAATATCTTGCATCTGCCATCTCTGGGCCTGATTCAGACCTGGACACTATATGCGGACGGTCGTTCAAAAAAAGGGGCCGGCTAGTTAAATTGTGCGCTCGCTCATTGCAGTTTGTTGACGCCTCTGTTTTGTAAAGACGCCCCTTTGCCGTTCGCATCACACGTAATCTCCGGTATTTATTAGATTAATCGGGTACATCGACAGGCACTGAACTGCTCGCAGTGCTTGTGGTAGGTTTTTCCTACCGCAATCACTGCGAGCAGTTCAGGCTAAAAGACAACCAAGTGACGTGGTCGATGACGCTCCTTTACTAATTATGCACTCCCATTAAACGCCCTTTTTATCGTTAGGCACGCCTGCGTTCGGATCTCCACTCCCCCATTTTCAAGCACCTTCCCCTGTTACCACCCACAAACGGTACATTCTGTCAATCAAATTAGCAGCCCCTCGCTGTTTTGCGAGCGCTCGATTTCCGACCTCAATGACTGGTTTGCGCATGCGCATTACGACCCTCAGAGCGAACGAGCAGCCGCTTACGAGCGGCTCTGAATCAGGCCCTCTGTATTCACTTGCTGCACTGTTCTCAAAGGATGGTGAGGTCTTCAAAGAGCTTTGTTCAGATGCAGGTACTTCCTGTGCCATCTTTGTTTGTTGCAGCTACCATGGCAGAGACCCATTGCATTACCACGTTACTTAGGCCAATGATCCCGAGCATTGTCATTCTATCCAGTTCCACAATAATCTTATCTTTCATGGCATGTTGTATTTGTGTAGGTGCACAGATGATGGGAGGAACTGAGTCGTCTTCTAGTTACATGTGACATGACTAGAAGCTTACAGTTGAAAAGGTCTGAACTCTGGAGAGTCTTCCTGGACTGTACTAACTACGCCCTGAGCTTGATGCTGTCAGGCAGGCTCCGCAGTGGTTTAACCTCACGGTCCACAAGATTCTTACAAACATATTGCCGCAGCATATTCTCCCATGTGCCTTTGTGGAGCTTGTAAGTGATGCCTCACGGCTCCGCCTCCAGCAGCACCTGACCAAGTGTCTTGCATGTTGCATCACAGGTGGTGAGCCGGTTAGGACAGAAGCGGCTGTGCCTGGCACTTTAAGTGACTCTCTGATTGTGTGCTGCGTCACAAACTAATTTAGGTGATGCAGGTACAGCCAATTATACTATACTGTCTGTAAGTAACTGTATTATATATTGGTATATTGCAGCAGGCTAGGGTCCAATCTAATGTGATAGTTATTTAGGTGATGATGGGATTAGTCTCATCTCTCTCTGTCCCCCTTTCTCCTCTGTCTCACCTTACCTCTCTCTCTAATCTGTGTCTCTATCATCAGCTCCTCTTTGGCCAGGTACATACTCAGGGGTATTAAGGTGTGCCAGGGCTGGGGTCAGTGGCGTAACTACGGCCCCCGCGGTGGCTTGGGGTGCGCTGGGGGCCATTGCTTTGCCACCGCAACTGGGAACGCTGGCCTCTGAATTGATCAGAGGCTAAGGAAGCCTCCAATCGCTTCAGAGGCCAGCGTTCCCAGTGATGCAGTGCGCCGGTGACGTCATCATGTCACCCACAACGTGAGGAGACTGCACGGCCTTTCCTGCTGGATCAAATTAGATTCAGTCAGCATGGCAGTGGGAGAGACAGCCCGGACGACAGACACGTAGATTCAGGTAAGTACTGGGGGGGGGCACAACTACAGGAGGCATGGGGCACTACTTTAAGGGGCATAACTACAGGAGCATGGCATATGGGCACAACTACAGGGGGCACTTCATATGGGCTCAACTACAGGGGGCACTGCATATGGGCTCAACTACAGGGGGCACTGCATATGGGCACAACTACAGGGGAACTGCATATGGGCCCTACAACAGGGGGCCCTGCATAAGGGGCACTGCTACAGGGGGCATTGCATAAGGGGCACTGCTACAGGGGGCATTGCATACGGGGTACTACTACAGGGGACGTTGCATAATGAGCACTGCTACAGGGGGCATTGCATAAGGGGCACTAGTACAGGGGGCATTGCATAAGGGGCACTAGTACATGGGGCACTGCATAAGAGGCACTAACTTGATACATGCAGTTTACAGGTGTTACTCAATGTTCCCAATAATCTAGTTCTACACGGACATAGAAACTATGCAACTAGTCTTGAGCTGAGGTGACAGACTGGCAGGAGCAGAGAGGAGGGATGGTGAAGTAGATCTGTCAGGGTGGGATGTAAGGGTCATTATTGTGTGGCATAATGTGTAAGGGGCATTACTGTGTGGCATAATGTGCTATTAGGGGTATTACTAAGTGTGGCATAATGTGTTATAAAGGGCATTTCTGTGGCATGTGTTATATGTGGCATAAATTGTTATAAGGGCATTATGGTGTAGCATAATGTGTTGTAAGGGGAACTATGGCATAGCATACTTTGTTATAAGGGCATTACTGTGTGTCATTATGTGTTATATGTTGCATTATTGTGTGGCATAATGTGTAAGGGGCAGTACTGTGTGGCATAATGTGCTATAGGGGCAGTACGGTGTGGGGTAATGTGTAATAAAGGGCATTACTTAGTGTGTCATAATGTGTAAGGGACATTATTTTATCATGAGACCGCACACCTTAAACGCCTGAAACTTTTTTGGGAGGAGGCAGCAAAATTTATAGTTACGCCACTGGCTGGGGTTTAGGGGTCACTCAGCCCTGGGCCCCTTATTCCATGTTACATACCATCTACTTACTGTCACTTTAGGGTTAGGGTTCGGTAAGGGGGGCTAGGGTTAGGAACCCCTGGAGGGAGGTTAGGGTTATGCACCACTAAGGGAGAGTTAGGGGGGTAGGAATAGGGTACTTACCTGCCCTGTCGGGATCTTCTCCCTTCGGGCTGCCGGCGTCTGGATATGATTATGAACTGGCAGCTATTCAGCTGCCGGGACTTCATACCCATTCCGCTCCAAGACCTGAGCACTGGATGAGATAATTCCTTGTGGGGAAGCTGGTGCCTTTTGTTTAACTTCCGGGATTTCCCCAAATATCTTTTAGATTGTAAGCTCTTGCAAGTGATGGGAAACATCTGGGCAACACTTACTTTTTTCCTTCGCATGACTTTCAGGATTGCCCCCTTGGGGTAGCAAATGTAATTCCACTCTGTTTCCTGCTCTCAGAATAAATAGTGAGTGGGACCTCATTGTCCTCTATATTAGGATCGGGGGGGGGGTGGTTCTGATCCCTCAGCCTTCTTATCATTTAATAAATTAAATTAAATAATTCAGCCAGGACTACTGCACCAAGGTAAATGGTGGGAAACTCAGGAGCAGACAACCCTGTGATCAAAATGCAGTGGGGAAGGTGAGTTAGTGAATCAGCTGGGATCAATCCAGTGCAGGTTACACCATCACGGTTGCTGTACAATATTGTTCCATCACCTAAATAACTGTCACACAGGATAGTTAAGGACAAGCGCTGATAATTATTGTTTCTCTATAAAACAATAAGACAGTCACAACTCTCAGCATGGCAGGACTTGTAGTATCTGGCAAGCTAAAGAGAAGACAGACAGGATGCCTTCACTTTCTATAGCATAAACTTCCATAGAGGGAATAGGGAAGGACCTGCAATGCTGAGAGTTGTAGTTGGCAGGCACTGGAAAACTGTGTACGGCATGGTGTAGGAGTCTGACATATAGTGAATTGCAGGGCTTTTGGCTAACAATAGGTTAAGAAGACTGTAGTAATGATGCTAGTGTGGTCTGCAAGCTCCCTATAAACTGTGCTCTTTAGTCTCATACCCTTGGCAGTGAAGGGGTTAGAAGGACTGGTGCTAGGGTGTCTGTCCCTGTACTCTCTGCTATGCAATATAATGGCATGCCCTTGATAGTGAAGGTGTTATATATATATATATATATATATATATATATATATGCACTGAAGTGCTAAAAGTCAAGGGATAGATGCCTACTATAGACCCCCTCTAGCCCAGTGAAGTACAGCAACTCAACGTGGCATTGATTCTACAAGTGGACTGAAGCTCACTAGAGAGATGTTGACCCATGGCATCTGGATAGCTTCCCACAGCTCCCTGATAGTTGTAGGTGCAGGATCTTGGGTGCGAATGGACCTCTCCACCACGTCCCATAAATGCTCTATTGGGTTCATGTTGGGTGCACGTGGTGGCCACACCATTTGTTGGAACTCTCCAGAATGCTCCTCAAATCAATTATGGACAACTTGGGACTGATGACATCATGCACTATCCTGCTGGAATATTCCATCGTTGTGGGGGTACATTGAGTCAATGAAGTGCTGCAAATGGTCATCAAGCAATGCAACGTAGCGGTTACCGGCCAATGACAGCTGGACCCACACCATAATGGAACTACCACCAGCTGCACGGTGCCTTGTTGACAACTGTCCACACTCAAACCCTACCATCAGCCCGAAATAACTGCAACCATGACTAATCGGACCACGCCACATGCTGCCAGTCCTTCAAAGTCCATTTAGCAACGTCACGAGCCCAGGTGAGGCGTGTGTGAACGATGTCGTATTGTTAGCAGGGGCAGTCCGGTGGGTCTTCTGCTCCCATATACCATGGAAGCTAAAGAACACTGCACTGACCTGCTGGATATGCATTTGAAACCTCCTGCATTGAATCTGGATGTGATTTGAGCCAATGTCTGTGACCACGGGCAATTCTGACCAGATGCCACTGGTCACGATCATTAAGCACCCGTGGTCGGCCACTGCACTGTCCACAGTGGGTGTAATGCCTTCCATGAGGTCTTCCCGGTGCAAACATGACACCGTAGATCGAGGAATGTTGAATGACTGCACAACTTCGGATATGGAATGTCCCATTCGTTGGGCACCCACTATCGTGCCTCATTCGTTCTCCGATAATTCACATTGCCTTGCCACGAGTAGCCTAGCCGGTGTTCAAAATTACTCAGGAAATGGCAGATTACATCTGATGCAGGTCTGGGCATTTCCAAGATGTCAGTTATTTTATATAGCAAGCACCACTATGGCGTAGTATATAACACTACGGGCCTAATTCTGAGTCAGATGCAGTGGCGATGTTGGACGCAGTGGAGCAATGTTTTTGTCTTGATTTGCAGCACGCATACATCTCAATGGTGTTCGTACAGAGAAGCAGTACATATTCAGATGCATGAAGAAGTGTACTAGAAATGTATTGTGCATTCCTGGGTGGTTACAGGGGATTGGCTAATCATATGAAGATGTAGCGATGGGCGTGCTACTGTAGTGTCGCAGGGGTGTTGCTGAAAGTGATTGTGTACAGAGACACGGAATCGCCCACATTGGAGACCATAAACACAGACGGATGGTCTGCACTTAGCATAGGACTGGTGCACGTTTCCACGCCGTGCATGCGGGTCAAGTTGCTATAATAAGAGTTTGACATGGCATAACGTTTCTTTTACGATTCTCTATATTTAATCAGTCATGTTGTTGGGGCTGATTGGTAGCAAAGCTAAAAGAGGGAGCATATTTGCAACTTGGCAAAATCATGTAAAAATAAAGCTGCCCAGCATTCATGAGCTACATGCAAAAGCAGGCAGCACTTACCCTGTGTGCAAAAACAAATTGATTTAGGGGTCTATTTACTAAGCAGTGTTAGGAGACAGAGTGGAAAGTGATAAATGGCAGCCAATCAGCTCCCAACTGCCATCTCACAGGCTGTGTTTGAAAAATGACAGTTGGGAGCTGATAGGCTGACACCTTATCACTTTGCACTCTGGGCCTGATTCAGAGCTGGATGCTCTGAAAGAGCGCTCTCTCTGAATCTGGGCGTTTTTTTTTTTTTTTGTGCGGCCTCCCGGCTGCTCGCATAGCTGTGGGTGACCACCCAAAGCTATTGCGAGCAGCCAGGTTGATGGTCGCGATGGTCAAGACCATCACGACCATCGGGCTTGTGACGAGACCCTTGTGGTAGGGTCTCATGGCCGCAAGCCCCAGAGAGCTTCTGGCTCTAATAGAGCCGGAAGCTCTCCCACTGACATCACTTGTGATGTCAGTGGGGTCGCTCCCAAACGGCAGGCGTTCGCTTGGGAACGCCTCCGGTTATGAAGCCAACCCCCCTGCCCGCCTACCAAACGGGGCAAGCTGTTGATGGTGATCCTTTGGTGCGAGACCTGGAGCGATGGAGCACCCGTCGCTAGCCGGGTCTCGCGCATGCGCACGACGGAGTCGGCTCCATCGTGCGCATGCCCAGTGGGCAAACATCGACCCGGTTGCGAGCGCTCAGCGCTTGCGACCGGGTCTGAATCAGGCCCTCTGTCTCCTAACACTGCTTAGTAAATAGACCCCTTAATTTGATATGGCTATGGCTGATTCTCGAGGAGGCCTGCAACTCGTGATGTGTCTAGATCTGCAGCACTATGCATAATGGTTTCATTACAGACCTGAACCACAGCGCTTGTTGAAGGGTGAACATTAATGTCTTCCAGGAGAGTCATACCCATTGTTGTTCCAGCTCTGTACATGTGAGATTGTGCATGTTACATGGAATACATTTTAGCCTCCTGTTTTACTTGTGCTGCCTTCAGATTGCTCATTGAGCATACATATATTAAATGCAGTTCACAGGGGCTCAGTATATATGTTCAACAGTCACAATGTCAACATTTATCACGTTGACATGAGACATGGCCGTAATGTCGATACTGAACATGTTGACATGTTAATGATGTCAACATGCAGCATGTCGGCACAGTTGTTATATTGACATTTTTAGCTTGTGGGCATAGGGGTTTTCTTTCTGCCCCTAACCCTGATGATAACCCTAATACTAACCCTAAACATCCTGGAATTTCGACATGACATTGTATTTTGTATTTTATTTTATGCCAGTATTTTCAGTGTGAACACTCGTGACTAAATAGCACCATAACATTTTTTATTTGTAACGTTATGTCTCTCTATTATAACATTTTTTACCGGAAGATCTACAGTATTTCTTCAAATTTCTAATTGTACTGTAGGGTCTCCTCTATCTTCTTCTTCCTCAAAAACAAGTGTCAGAATTTTCAACAGACTCTGCATCAGCTAGATTAGTAGTATACTGTCTATGCCTGGGTCAATTTTGATTTATCTGATAGTCCTATGTGGTAGACACGCCAATCCTTCTTCTATACTATTTGGTCAAGTTGTCGGGAATTTGCTCATAAATAAATATTAATGCAACTTTAAAAATAAGTTAGTCAAGTGATTGAATAGAAGTTGGCCACTAGATGGCAATATGTAACTATCGAATCCTATGAAATTGGAGCCGCTCAGCAGCACAGCACAGTGCCCTATTAGGGAAACAGATAGGCAGTTTTGTCCCTCGGTAGTTGTACCAAGCAGAGCCGTAACTAGACTTTTTGGTGCCCTGTGCCAGAAAGAGCATTGGCGCCCCCCTCTTTTTCAAAGGGACATAATGCACCCAAAAAAGGGCCATGGCTTCATGGGGAAGGGCCAGGGAAGAGATAGGGGAGGCCAGGAGATGCTGGGGGTGAAATAAGAGGAAGCTACAAGCAAGAATGATAATAAACAGAAATTTGATAGGCCCAAACAGCGCCCTCTGACCTGTGGTGCCCTGTGCGATGGCACCGGCCGCACTACCCTAGCTACGGCCCTGGTACCAAGATACAAGGGCAAAGCTGAGTCACAACAGTAATTGCTGATATGTCCGAACGCACAATGGGCCCTAAACACATTTTAAAAAATTAATCTCTGAGGACCTCCACAGTTTGGGTTCATAATGACTCAACCAGGTAGCAGCAGGATAGTGCATACTGTATCTATTCTTATATTTTCCAAGGGTGATAAAGAAATGTTATCAACTGAGCACATGCGTGCACATGTAGCTTAACGTGAAGACCATGCGCCCGCCATTGCCACACTTCAAGCACAAAAAATTATACCTGTTTAAAGAAGGTAAAAGAAAACAATAATGGGTGGCAATAAAAGCTGCAGGTAACAGCAAGAGTACCTCTGTTTTAGTACCAGAATGCGACTAATTCATACTTGCCTACTTTTGAAAAACACTTCAGGAAGATTGTGAAGGCAACACCTATGAGTGCGGCGGTAAAGTGGACGTGTACTGCTACATCTGAGAGGTGTGTCATAAAATTGACTTACATCCAAATGTAATCGAGCCCCAAAGCAGTTAGTAAAGGTGCGTACACGTGGAGCGATATTGTGAGTGATAACGATATCGTTATCTTTCATACCGTTTAATATCGTTCGTGTGTATATGCAAAACATCTTTAACGATGTGTGCTCCCGCGGATCGTTAACGATGTCTTTCATCGCCTGAACATGCAGACCAACCTGACGATATCGTCAGGCCCTGCATATATTTGGGCCGGTGATGTCACTGAACGATATCTTTCAGTGTGTATTTTCAATGTCTGGAACAGCATTGAGCAAGGCAGGTGAGGAGACAACACTGAACGATGTCGCTCATAGAGCATATTGTTCAGTGTGTACGCACCTTAAGATCTAGTTGTAGATGAAAACTTTTCAGGATTTGCTCATGTATTGTTTTACAAGGGGTTCCATGTAAGTTGCAATGAGAAACCTCATATGAAAATGCATATAGCCATAGGGATCATTGTGCCTTATACAGGGAAATGGCACTGATTATACCATTTGAATATGTACATTTCTGATTTAATTTTTTTTTTTCCCAAGTATATAATAGCTACATAATGGGGATAAGGTGCAATCAGGGAGAATACTAGACTCTTCAGGGAATCAGGGAGACTGCTGCTTTTTTCGGGGAGTTTCCCTGACAATCAGGTATGGACTAAGGGCCTGATTCAGACCCCCCTGCAAGCGCATAATGCTCGCAAGCGGGTTGATGTTTGGCCCCTGCTCATGCGCCGCCTCCGGTGTACGCAAGCACGAGCCCCAGCGAGCGACTGAATTTCATATATATATATAAACAGTGTGTATATATATATATAAAATATGTTATAGGAAACAAACAGTACCAGATCATCCGACACGACCCCTTCCATCAGGTACAAAATGCTCTGCTCCTTCCCACCTAATGTATAATTTCCATCACCTGTGCTGAACTAGTTAATTGATGAGAAGGGTGATTCTGAAGCCGAAACAGACTGGCATAAAAGCCTAACCTTCTGTGGGATGGGGGAATCGAATGATGACCCCGAGGCCATGAGAGAGCGAACAGACAACACGAGAGCTTCTGCCTTTTCTGGCTGTGTAGGAAGACCGGTGGAAAAGAACCGGGAAGGTGGACTCTCTCAAAAGTGAGAGTGTAGCCCTAAGGTACGACATCTCTGACCCAAGCGTCTATATGCATCCGCACTGCCGAAAAATAAACTAGCCGGCCTCCCACTCCGAGGTCTCCCAGGAGCAGGCCCGCCCAATACTGCAGCAGGTTTGTCCGCTGGCTTGGCAGCTGGACATCTAGTAGACCAGGGTTGCTTACCTCTGGGCTTGGAGCTCTTAGAGGCTGAACCCTGGTTTAGGGAAATGCCTCTGCCCTGTGTAAGAAAGGAATGAGATACTAAAGTTTTAGGTCTCGGGGTGGCATCAGATGGCTAGAAAGCAGATTTAGATGATGCCAATGTGGCCACTATCTTGTCCAATTCTGGACCAAACAGAACATCACCCGAATAGGGAAGGGCCTTCATCCGTGTCTGCCTTCCAGGCTGAACCTATAGCTACTTCGGAGAGATAAGAAACCGCCTCTCTAACGTTGTAACCATAGAGATGCACCAGAGGAAAGCCCTTCCTCCAAAGCATCTGCCCAGCGGCCGACCGATTAGCCACCCAAGCCGATGCAAGAGCAGGACGAGCTAGAGCTCCTGCATTCACATAAATGTTTTTTAATAAATTTGTTAGCTTCCTATCTGTTGGATCTTTAAGAGATACCGTATTAGGAATAGGAAGGAGGGATGACCTAATTAGACGAGTAATATGGGCATCCACAGGGGGAGGAAACCCCCACTTAGTCTTATCCGCCGCTGGGAGAGGGTAAAAGGTAGCAATGCACTTGGCTACCAAGGTTAGTCCTTGCCTCCCCTAGGAGGCAGCTGAGCAGAAGATGGAAATTCTAGAACTGTCTTCTACTGCTTTGGATCTGGGAGGCTTGTTCTGAGTCTTCCACTTTGAGAAGGGACTGTACTGCTCTGACAAGAGCCACTTCGTCTACTGGGGACATAACCCAGATAAAGGAGTAAGGCTTTCGCATTCAGTAGGCCTATGTCTGAGAGCTCTATCCTTACCTAGCATCTGCTGAAAGGACGTGGACCTGAGCTGACCCCTAGACGGACTGTTGGAAAAGTCTGCATCCCGGGTGGCTCCGCCATGGAAAGCTGAGACCTGCGACAAGGACAGGGAGCATGGAACTTCCAGTTTACAAACTGTAACATTACCAGTGTTAACTTGGACACCCAAGCCAGTTCCTAACTGGATTCAATGGGCAAAGTCACAGCAGGCGCAAAGGCCATCGTGTTCCGGATCCTGAGGTGAACTGACAGTAACATACTTCTTATATGTGCGCAATACTGTAGCGCCTATCTCCAAGGTAGTCTTGTTTCTAGACATCCTAAGTCGCAGAAATCCCCATACGCCTAAATAAATTATGCTTAATCACATTTATAATATATATATATATTTTTACAAGTGCACAGCACTGGAATCACCACCTCCATGGTAGCTCTATTCTTGGAAGACATTATAGCTGATCCAAGAAATTCCCCACACACAAAGGCATAAGCAGCTAGTGTGCTACCCGAGGATTAACACAAAGAGTGTCCAAATGGGGTTTGTGTAATAAAATATACAAGTATATATCTACATACACATACATATCTGTCCCCAAGGCGCCGCAGCAACAGCAGGGCACACAGACACACAGTACAAATACTGACATGCACCCAGACCACTCAATGCTGTAGAATAAGTGGGCTAATAATGTTAATAATGCTCAACAAACCAGCTTATTAATATCAAGCAGGAGCTAATTACATAATCTGGCTTTGAAAAGCGAGATATGCAGGAGACAGAAGCCCAAATATCTCTCCCTGAACTGAGCTGAGGCTGGCAATGCATAAAATGGCCACTCAGCGTCTCAGAGGAGGTGGAGAGAGGGGAGGATTGAACCTGAAATGCACTGTCTGCAGTGAGGAAGCGCGCTCAGAGCTGGGGAAGGGACTAGCAGGAGGAGCCCTGTTTCCCCGACTGGTATGGACCCCAGGGTATCGGCCAGCACCGCTATTAAGCGGTGGCCCAATACAGTCGCAACCCTGGTCATCTAGTGAGCGGCGCGGAGGCAACTAGTGCCCTCACAACCAGCACCGGCTGTGGTCTCCTGCACCGCGGTGACTGCTGAGGTGTGTGCGACTCCTTGCTAGCAGGGAGTGGCTCTTACCTTGTGAGCTGTTCGGCTCTCCCCAGCATTCGGCTGTGGCATGCGGCTCCAGTGGAGTCCATGGCCGAAGTCACTGACCCAGTTGCCAGTGCTGCCTCCACGGCGCTGGGTTGGTGGAGCAGCGGTGACTGTGTCCTATAGGACGCAATCAGTATGAATTACTGCCGGCCGCATGGCTCAATGGTTCAAATCCCGATGCTAGAAGCCCGGCATGGGTGAAGATCCAGACAGCGGATTTCGGTAAGTAACCATAACCCTACCCCCCCCAATCCGAACCCTCCCCTAAGGGTGCCTAACCCTAACCCCCCTCTAAGTGCCTAAACCTAACCCTCCCGTCTCTGCAGCCAAAAACCCAAGTCTCCCCAGGGGGGTGCCTAACCCCCCCCTGGGGGTACCTAAAACTAACCCCCCCCTTTCCCTAGTCTAACCCTCCCGGGGGTTGCCTAACCTTAAGTCCCCTAGGGAGCCCTGAAACCTAACCCCCCCCCATGGCTGTCCGCGCCCGGCTTACCTTCGTTCGGTATGCCGGGTGTCGGGCTCACGGCCAGGGGCGTATCGATAATGGGTGCATGGAGTGCGGGGCACACGGGGCCCCTGGGTCCAGGGGTGCCCCGCACCGCACACCCTCCACCCATAATATACTTACCTCTCCGGAGTCCCACGTCGGTGCAGGGGTCCGGCGTTGTAGAAACATCTGGAAAATGGCCATGGTGGCCATTTTCCCGTCGTTTGCGCATTTGCAGTACAGGAAAAATGGCCGCGGCAACCATTTTCCCGGTGACCTGCGCATGCGCTTTAGACTCTGGGCACACTCTGTGTAAAAACGGTGCCCAGCTCCTGCCTTGGCATCAAACTAAAACGGAGTTCTAGAGTGGCTGGGGGCGGGGTATAGAGGAGAGGAACCTGGGCTTGTGGGTAATTTCATTAACTATTTGGTGCCCAGACTCTCCTCTCCAGGCTATACCCAGAGTGGTTCCTGTGCCCCCTAGTGGAGGAAGAAGAAACATTTTTTTCAAAAGCATATAACAGATAACAAATTTGTTCAGTGAAATATTCACCAAACCATTTAAATCCACAGAGCAAAGTCACATAGCTCGTAGGTGAGCACTGAGGGCCTGATTCAGACCCGCTCGCAAGCTCCGTCGTGCACATGCGCGAGACCCGGATAAAGACAGGCAAACCGTCGCTCCGGGTCTCGTACCAAAGGGGGCGTGCTGTCGATGTTGAGTGACAGCACGGCCCCTTTGGTGGGCGGGCCGGGGGCATGGCTGCCCAGATGGAGGCATTCCCATGGGAACACCTACCATCTGGGGCCAGCCCCACTGACATCACAAGTGATGTCAGTGGGAGAGCTTTCGGCTCTGTTAGAGCCGAAAGCTCTCTGGGGCTTGCGGCAACGAGACCCTACCACAAGGGTCTCGTCGCAAGCCCGATGGTCGCGATGGTCTTGACCATCGCGTTCATCTTCCTGGCCGCTCGCTATAGCTGTGGGTGGTCACCCACAGCTATGCGAGCGGCCAGGAGGCCGCTCTAAAAAACAAGAATGCCGGGCCTGATTCAGAGTGAGCGCTCTGTCAGAGCGTCCGGCTCTGAATCAGGCCCTGAGTCCCATTCTCATTTGAATAACATGAGGAGTAACTTGCAATTTCGAAAATATTTACTTCAATGAAGAACATTATACGTATTATAAAATCCCTGAAATATCACTATAGACCTTGAAAAAAACATAAATTGGGTTTTACTTACTAATTTCTATGAATCTTTATAATAAGATTTTCCTCCATCCAGTTACATAATGCCAGATGTTTTTAACAGCTAAGACTAAGCTGGTCATGTGACTGGCTGAGATCATAAACAGCTTCTGTGATGTCACTCAGCTCAGGTATAACAGTTATTGCTGAGCGCAGAACAGTCACTTGTTGGCTGTCTGTGGGCAAGTGTGTAATAGATAAAGGGCCAAATGTAATAGGGTGTCAGTTTTGGTAAATTGCGAGTTTGGTGCTAAACTCGCAATTTTTCACAACTCTCCAATGTAATAGGGTGTCTGTTCACTGAAACTCACATTGAAAACAATCAACTCGCCCAATGTAATAGGGTGTCTGTTTTAGACTCGCAAAAAAAAGATTACCAAAAGTCCCCAAATATTAGACCTGCTTCAGGATAGCGAGTATATCCTGAGCAGGTCAGATTAACACAGAAACATGCACATATCCATGAGATATGTGCATGTTTCTGTGTGTACTTATGTAAAAGGTTGTAAATGTAAAAAACAATGACGTGCACCCCCTCCCCAAAAGCATAACCAGCCGCGAGCTTTATAAAGCCTGCTCTGGTTCTAAAAATACAGAGGCCAAAATGCGTAGGGTGCCCCTGTATATTAAGAACCAGCACAGGGCTTTGTTGAGCTGGTCCTGGTTCTGGAAAATCATTGAAATCTATGCAGGGAGCCGCTACATCGTTACCGCAAGCTTAATTGAGGTTAATCTTGTGGTTACATCAATGATACAATGTCGCGACATTGTATCAGTGATGTAACCGCAAGATTAACCTGAGTTAACCTTGCAGCTATGATGTAGCGGTTCCCACCATAGACTTCAATGGGGATTTCTCACCATTGAAGTCTATGTGAGGCACAAGCTGGCCACATTCAGCTAATAAGGGAGCTGCTCTGACGTATATGCTCCCTGATTGGCTGGCGGCCTCTTCAATGACGGGGCACACGTGTGCCCCGGTCATTTACGCGGAGCAAAGGTATGTGTACACACATACCTTTGCTCAGTCCGGCATGGCTCGTTTTTTTTTGTGTGTGGATTTTTTTTTTTAACCCCTGGAATGCCTACTTGGACAAGTGGACGCGATCTACGCATAGGAGAGGTGAGTATGGATTTTTTTTTTCAGGTACACCCCTATGGATTACTTCGGATACTAGGTGAGTATGTGTGAGTGTGAGTGTGCATGTATGTTTTATTAAAATTTTACATTCACGGTTTGTGTTTATTTACGTATTTCTTTAGTTGTGGAACTACAAGAGCCAGCGGGTCTGTAATGCCCCGCATGCTGGTATTTGTGGTTCTCCAAATACCAGCATGAGGGGGAGGCTTGCTGGTACTTGTGGTTCTGCAACTAAAGACGATATGGAAACTTTCATTTTACACTATCAACCCGGCACCCACCGCCCTAGGGTGCCAGGGATAGCCCCGGGCTATCAGTCTAGGCCTGGGGTGCCCTGGAGAGGGGTACCCAACTCCCCAGGGATCCCCAGCCTGGACTGACTAGCGGTCAGGGATAATGCTTTGGCCGGGGAAACCGGTGAAAGGTTTTCCCTGGCTGTGGCATTATCCCCCCGCTAGAAAGAGTTCGGTGCTGGTTTTGGAATTTTCAGGGGACCCCTACTCATTTTGTCCCCTGATTTTCCAGAACCAGGACCAGCTCAACAAAGCCCTGTGCTGGTTCTTTATATACAGGGGCCCCCTACGCATTTTGGCCCCTGTATTTTTAGAACCAGAACAGGTTTTATAAAGCCCGGGGCTGGTTATGCTTTTGGGGAGGGTGTTCACATTTTTTTTTTTAAACACACACAGAAGCTATCACTGATCTCACTGATCTGTGATGGCTTCTCTAAAACTCGCACCTTTAAATGCTACTCGCATTAAAAGGTGTCAGTTTACATAGTCCTAAACTCGCCTAAACTCGCAAATGCAGTAGCCTCGAGCTGAAAAGTTCACAGGCTATTGAATTTGCGAGTTTCAGTACAAACTCGCACTTTTTAAAAGTGCGAGTTTGTACTGTTACTAATACTGACTACATTTGGCCCATAGTCTTCACTAATTATTTATTTGATTATCTGTTAGATTTGAACTAATATACTATAAAGGAAAATTAATTAATATAATGTTAATGATAATATTAATTGTGTAGTGCCACATTGTCTCAATTTAAAAACATATCAATGTATGACCCAATAAAGGGACTCTCATTGTTAAAAGTTAGAATCACTCCTACCAGAATATAAGTGCCATGAAGTGGCTTATCATATATTTGTAAAAATAAATGTAGGGGCAGTGCCAACGGGTGCCCAATCTCTGCAAGGGAATAGAATTGAGAACAGGAGAGTATCTTCAGCGCTGAGAAGGGTACTTTATAGATCAAAACTTAATTGTGACACTTCCGATATGCAAAACTAGTCCTTTACTCTCCATAAATGGGAGCTTAGCAATATACTGTAGGATTGTTAAAGGTAGTATCAGCACTTAAGATATAAGTGTTCAAATGCCCTCTTACCCATACATGAAAATATGCGCTGCAATTGGCAAATAAGGGATGACCCAACAAAAAATATATAAAGCAATAATCAAACAATTTATTAGTTAGATTAATTACATCAAACTAAAACTCACGTTTTCACAAATTTTTCTTTTATGCTTATTTTTTAAGCATGATTTTTAACTTGCGATACTGTGTTGTTAAATATTTTTTAATTATTTGTATTTTTAATTATTCCTCTAACTATTGATGTCTAATATGGTAAGAATTGTGTTTATCCATTTGTTTATCCATGACTAGAGTGAGTTGTATTATGATGCCATTAATCTAACTAATTAATTATTTGAGTATCATTTATCTGTTTTTGCATAAATATCAGCATTGCGTACATATTGTGCAGAGTGAGATGCATCAGTTTATACCTAATTAGCTGTAGTGTCCAGCGTTGCCTGTTTTTTTTTTTTTCTGTTTCTCCACCATCTCTCTCCACTCCTTTCCCCCATTATCTTTCTCTTTCTCTCTTATTTTTCCTGTTCTCCTTCTCTTTCTCTTCTTTTCCCCTGTTCTCTTTCTCTCTTCTTTTCCCTGGTTATTTCTTGCTCTTTCCCCCATTCTCTTTCTCTCTCCCCTTTTTGCTATTTTCTCTCTACCCGTTTCCCCCTCCTGTTCTCTCTTCCCCCTTTAACTCCATTCTCTCTCGCTCCCACCTGTTCCGTCTCCCCCTCTTGCCCTATTCTCTGTCACCCTCTTCCCACTTCTCTATCCCACGCTTTACCTTGCTCTCTCTCCCCCTCATTCCCACTAGCTGTATATTGGTGTGTAGGCATAAGCTTATAATAATGTATGTTTAGGGGTATGAATGTGTACTGTATGTTTGTATTCACTATGAGTGTGTGAATGTGTGTATAAAATGGCAGCTGCTTGGGTATTCTTGGAGAACTGACAGGCACAGTGGAGAACTGAGAAGTAATCAGGCATGTGACATGCAGGTTAGGTCTAATCTGGTGATGTCATTTTTCATTATATAGATGTTCCATGTAAACCTGGATACATCATTTATACCCCTTTCACATTGCAAACACGGGTTGGACCCAGGTCAGGGCCTTTTACATCGCCTTAATAAACCCGGGTTATTGCAGATTTGGTGCCTGTTAACTCAACCCGGGTTGCCCATGTTAAAACAGTGTGATGTCATTTTTAAAAGATTTTATTGGCTCACAATTATGATGACGTTTTCAGTAAAGAAAAGGAGGGGCTGGGGAATGCTTGCAGTGCAGATGACTATGTCACAGGTCTGCTTAATGCAGTATGGCCAAATGCATTGGCACACAGCTCAAAGAACTTCCAGTCCACACGGGCAGCACCACTGCGATTTTCTATTGTGGTCGTTCACCATATGAAATTGCTTCTTCAGTGCCTTCAGCTTATTGACGACCTGCTGTTGGCTCCTGATGAATCCAGAAGCAGCCAATATTTTGCTGATGTTGCGATAAGTTATCGCATCCTTGACTGTGCCAGTTATCTATTTACATATTTCTTCCTCACTTCTGATCCGCAGCAACTCCATTACTTCTTCATCACTCCAGTTTGCCATGATTCCTCCAGTGAAAGTATAGTACAGTATAGTACACTGTGCTGTCTGTATATAGCTTATTATTAGCTGCGTGTGCAAAGTGTGCAGTGCAGGACAGTAATGTAAATACAGAGACATGTGCTCTGTGTGCAGGCTGGTCAGCTGACTGGAATAAGCCAATCAGCACTATTTTCTCAGACCCAGGTTGAATATCCCGGGTCTGTACCATTTAAGAGCCAAATAACCCGGGTCCGACCCGTGTTTAACCCTCCTTTTAACCCGGGTTGAAATACCGGGTCGGTCGACCAGGCTTATTCATTTTGGTGCTTTTTAAAATCACGTCGACCCAGGTCGACCCAGCAATAACCCAGGAATAACCTAGGTTATTTTGGCGATGTGAAAGGGGTATTATATTGTGCATATATAATAAGTAAAATAAGTAACAACAACAGATTAAAGTTTTTACATTTTTATTTTAATTTTCCAGACAGACAATTTCTGATACAGACCTCTCCAAATTTGCAAATAATCAAAAATCCTTATTTACAAAAAGATCATCTAAAATTTACCATTTATACGAAATCCTTTACATCTACAGGATAATGACACATCGAGTCCATTCCCTAGCAATCAGATGACTGAATGAATAAATAAATACAAAATATATATATTTTTTTCACTTATTTTGTTTCACGTGAAGTCTATAAGAAATATTGCATACATACAAAAACATTTTACAGTACTTTTACATCTATTTCCGAAAAAGGACCAGCTATTTCGGTGACTGAAGAGCAAAGAGACAATAGAGGGATGTTATTTTAAACAACTGAGATTCTGTACCAGAAAATAGCACATTAGCACTGATCCTTATGTGCTGAGGTTTGTCTGTAAATCCCACTAGCAAAGCTTGTTTGGGCAATTAATGTGTCCACGTCAACCTTTTCTAAAACTATTCCAGAAACTGACTAGGGTGATTTTAAGTGGTTTTAAAATAGGAATGGTAACCACCTAATAGTGCAATGCAAAGACATAAAGAATTCCATTGTCCCTTATGTGTCAAAGGAACTAGTCAATGTGCTTTTAGCAAGTACAGTATGCCAACAAGAGTGGTGTATAATATATCTAAATTAATATTTAGTAGATAGATGAAGGGGTGTGATCACGCTATCCTGGTGGCATTGTTACGCCTCCCGTGCAGGCCTGCCCGCCCTTTCGGTACCCATAGTCCTATAACAATGGCATGTTGACCCTGCTATAAGACGTTTCAGGACCATTGGCTTAGAATATACAATCCTTTATAGTTTATGGTTATCAACTGTCTGCTTTTGCAACAGTAGTTAGTCAGTGATTGTGTAAGGCAGACAATGAAAGCAATGTGGTATGCTGCACTCATTGACTAAAACTATATACAATAATACTTGCACCTGTATGACATATAGAATTCTACAATGTAAAACACCTTGATTAAAGTGACCAGTTTGCCATTTAGCTATTTACCAATAGACAATATCGGGGACGCTATGTAGGCTGCTCAGTATATGCTTTACATACGGATTAATTTTTAATATAATGATCTAGTAATTTTCCTAGTTTAGCTTTTACATTGCTAAGGGCAAAATCTAAATGTTAAACTTAACAGGATAACTTTTTGGCTAAAGCTCAGTTTGGCTTGTCGGAGCTATGCCGTCCATACATGCTACACAGACGTGAATTCCTTGTATCATCTGGTGTATGTTATACCTGACAGTCTCTATTTATTTCAACGGAGTATATTGGCGGCGAAGGATATACGCCCTTTGTGAGACTTTGGTCCCCCATCATGCTACTTCGGTTCTAAACTCTAAAAACATAAGTGTGTATTTACCAAAGTTGCTGGCATCTAGCCGAAAATGTTATGCATTTCTTATGGCAGAGGATTGTGATCAGTGGAGCAAAAAATTGAGGTGTTACCAATAAAATATATAACAACTGAGAATTTTGGCAAAACTGTTTGATGCAAACAATCACTATAAACCTCAATAACATTATCACCACAAAAACAGCAGTTACTAAAATGAACAATGTGCAAATAAAAATAAAAACCCCACTTGTTGGCAGTGACTTAAACCCCATCATCTAGGAAAAGTATAGTCACACTCACACCACAGAATCAAAGTGTTGTTTGGGGGAAGCATATTGCATGCCAATTTTCCACCCGCATTAGGGCAGCAGTGGGTGCCGAGTATATGGGAGCTTGGCACGATGAACATGAAAGCCTGGGGTGACTGTTTCTGTAATAACCTGCTACAATGTACTGTATATGCCACAAGCACAGTCTGTGCAGGGTCAATGGGAGGAAAGGTTGTGCGTTCTGACTCGTGTCAGTGTCTGCAGTCCACCCAGTCCTGGCAGTGATAACAGTGGTAAAACCTCATCATCGATTCAGCTTCATAATTTCATTTTTCTCTCCACGGGAAAGGGGACAACTTGGTAGATTTTTGCTGCTTCAGCATTAGTGACCAGTTTGGTCCAAATGGGTTTGAAGTGTCCTTTATATCCAACGAAAGCTAGTTTATCTGCAATCAAAACAGGAAAAGGAGCCTGTTATAAAAACAGCTCTGACAGTCTGCAGGCTCAAAAGGCTGAAGAGAAAGTTACAAAAATGTTTTCAACATTGTACTGTATATTAGGATACTCATTCAATAATCCTCTCTAGTAAACTTGAAAATACATTTTATATTTTGTGAACACTGTAAATTAACAAATAGTAAGAACTTCATTTAAACATGTATTTTTTTTAGAAATATTCACTTCCTCTGCTATCATAAAAGAAGGGACCCTAAGTTTGGTTCACATTTAGTTACACTATTTGTACAGTAAGTTTGTGATAAACACCTCAGCTGGTGCTCTCTCATAATGCACCACGGGGTAGATTTACTAAAGAGCGGGTTTATAGAAGTTAAAACAATAGTTGGCTGCGCATTCAACAACACTTACAGTTCACAGAAATATGTATTTTAAAATATAAAATATACATTACAACCTACATAGCATATATGTACACATTGACCTGAATATTTGGCATACCTCCTAACTTTTATGGGTAACGATACGGGACATTTTACGGGCCACAGGCGTGAGTGTCTGAAAAGGGGGTGGGGCTTCCTTTTAAGGGGCTGGAGCCGCAATGAAATGGGTGTGGAGACAACACAGCACCCTTGCTGGCATCACTATGGGGGCATGCGGGCCGCATGCGGGCCGGGCAGCATCACTCCGAGATGCTGGGCAGCTCCCAGGATCTCCCTGCACTAGTGAATAGATGCTGTGCGCATGCTTTTGTATAAATTAAGGCCCTATTTAACAACGAAGCATAACCTCTTTAGTGCTCGCTAAAGAGATTATGCGACCCTTTCTGGATTTAACATAATATAATATAAGATTACTGCTGTTTGTCAAGCATCGCTCTTCCCATCTTTTAGATGGTGATAGCAATGTGCTCCTCATTGCCAGCAATGGAGACCTGTTGGTGCCTTTTGCGGCTTCAGCGAAGCCTTCCATGCCCGTGTCATGCGCAGACGGATGGTCGCGCATGCACATTACACAGAGACCCGTCGCTGGCAGCGGCCCAGCGGAGGACCTCGCCGAGGACTTCACAGGACCTCGCCGGATGGGTAAGTATTGGTAAATACCAGTGAATTTTCAGTAGTATCACAGTGATACGAAACGAAAAATTCCGCTGGTATTTGCCTTCGTTGTTAAATAGGGGCCTAAGTGTCAGACCCATTCATCATTCACGTAACGCACAATTCTCCCACGATAATTTACATAGTCCCCATACTTTAGTATAGGAACGTAGAAATTATGTAATTCATCAAGTTCCGAAAAAGCTCTGAGATGGCGTACAGGCCCCTGAAAACCTTCACAAGAGCAGAGAGGGATCTTTTCAGATCCCTCCCTGCTCTATCGCCACTGTCTCTGGCAGGGGCCGATACAACTCCCTCCCTACTCCCCCCCCCCCTCCACGGCACCTGCAGACTAGCTTCCTACATCCAGAAGCTTGTCACCGCTCCCTGCCTCCATCTACAACACTGCCGGTGGCTCTACCCTGTCACTGGAGACAGGTTGCGGTAGGAGACAGCAGGGATTATGGACTGGCTATGGGTAGGAGAGTGCAGGGAGAAGGAAAAACAGAGGAGAGGATAGAGGCAAAGTGTAGACACGGGGCAGATGCTGCGGGTAGGAAGAGGGGAGACACGGGGCAGAGGCTGCGCGCTGGGATGAAAACAGCTTTGATAAAGGGGAAAGTATCACAATTCCGAAAAGCTGACTTTGCAAAAAGAGCAGCTTTTTGGAAGTGATACTTTTGTTACTATGGGGCCTATTCATCATCGGAGGCCCCTGATGATTAAGCAACGATCTCGCTGCGAGGGATACTTAAGTATCCAACTAGCAGCGAGGGAAACTCATGCACAAAGCTGCCGGGGAGGTAGTGAAGAGGCGACGGAGGGATCCGCTTCCACTCGGATTCCTCTTCGCATTCCCAGAACTCCTTACCATAGGAACAAGCGCCGTCTGAAGATGGCGCTTGTTCTTGTAGCTATAAACTATAGAGGCTATGCTGCCTCAAAATAAGCCCCAATATATTCTAGATTCTTGCGGCCCAAAAGTGCAGCCCTTCTGAACATGGAACAAAAAGTTGCAGGACTTATTATTGTCTCTATGTATAAACCTAAACACATCATGTTTATACAATGTTAAGGGGTTTTAAACCTTTTTTGGGGCGGTGATGGGTTTCTCTCCCCTACTCTCCTACTAGAAAATGTCTTTTAGATCATGTGATAATTGTGGCGATATACTGGATACTGGGGAATTCTAAAATATTTCTCACCTTTCAGCTTTAGATCTGCTTCAGCTCCAAGTTTTCCCAGGACTTTGACCCATGGCCCTTTGTTGTACAGTCTTCCTTTTGATACAATTACCACAATAGAACTAGAACAAAAAGACCATTATAAGCTGGGAAAAGATCTCAATTAAACTACAAAAGTCTCTCTAATACAGTAGAAACATCTCCTTATCTTGAATAGTCAAAATTAAATAAATTCTTAAATAAACTCACAAAAACATAAATGATGAAGAAAGCAGCAAGCAGTACTAGTGGAGTGGTTGGCTAGTGCCGGGGACCGTTAGCTTCTTTATCTGCTATTTGCACCTGCCCCCGACCACCCGCAAATAAAGCAGCTTACCCATGAGTATACACATCTGTTTCCCTTACTGCATGTGTTTGTAATTGTGCAAACATGCCCTTATTGTTAATTTGCCCGCGTTACTACGTTCCCGTCCTGTCCTTTTCCACAAATCCACGTGCAGACAAGTGTAAGTGGCAGAATTACACAAGTGTGCATGGGTGTATATATGCCTGCATTCACTGTCCTGGAAATGTGCAATGTGACTTCCCGCAAAGCATGCTATAGCTTAATTGGGTTGGGATCCTGGCGGTCAAAATCCCGATGCCGGCATCTCAATTGGGTCACAATCCCAACAGAAGGGGATAAGTATACTTCTTTACCCCTAACCCTCCCTCCCCACAGCCTAAACCCTAGCCTCCCCCCGTAGCCTAACCCTAACCCTCCCCCTAGTGCCTAACCCTCCCCCTAAACTCAATACTTACCGTCGGGATGCCGGCAGTCTGGTGCCGGGATTCTGACTGGTGTTGGGATTTTGGTGCCGGCATTCTGAGCGCCGGATTCCCCACAGCTGGGATAATAACTACATCCCGTTTTATTGATGTCTAATAGCAAATTATACCCCTTTTACACCAGAGCAAAAACCTGGGTTTTTGCTGGGTCTACCCGGGTCGCAGCTCAGTGTAAAAGGGTCCCTGAAAAATAACCTGGGTCAAGTGACCCAGCAATCCAACCCAGGTAGCTACCAGGGTTGGACCCAGGATGGACTCGGGTAATGGTGCAGTGTAAACGGTGCAACCCGGGTTATCTGACCTGGATCATGCCTAAAATGAGCTGATTGGTGGTTGTGGGGCATTTACCTCCCACTTTTTATGACCTCACAGGTTTAGCAGGGCTGACCTGAGTTCAGTGTGAACAGGGCTGACCTGGGAGTAACCCAGATCGAAGGTGCAGTGTAAATGGGTCTGACCTGGATCTGACCACGGTTGGAACCATGCCCAAAAACCCAGGTCGGACCTGGGTTTTTGGTGGAAAAGAGGTATAAGTTTGCTGCACATAATTATTTGGTTTACAACATGGGAGCAAGTGGGATGTACGTGTGACGTGTACCTGTTGTACAGCACATGCATATGCTACTGTTTCGGCCAACACAACTCATCTTGTGATTTGCGCTGTAGTGACAATATACTTTGTTTAAATGTGTTTTTTAAGTGTAATTTATGCCATTTGTGCCCAACTTTATATTGGTCCCATGGTGTTTATATGTATTTATTAACATTATTTTTACTAAAATAAAGTGAAAAAGGGTGTTTTAGTTTCACCTGTAGTTATTACAGGGCAATTGGAGTAGAATTAGTAAAATTCTACTCCAACCCCTAAGTATCACTTATTTTTAGTAAAGCAGATCGCATTTCCCATAATTGTAATGGGAAATGTGATCCGACCAGAGTTACTAAAAATAAATTGTAAAAAAATACCGGGGGAAGCCCTGTGATAATAAAGCCACCTGAAGGTGGCGTTATCCAGGGTCTCCCCCGGTTACTGGGCTCCCACTCTGCTCTAACGGGGAGAGCAGAGCTGGGAGCCGGTACCAGTAATCAGCTATGTGGTCTAAGCAGACCACAAGCTGATTGCTGTAAAAAAAAGAAAAAAAAAATTAAACATTTTTTTTTTAACTTACCTGAATCCAGGGACCGGTGATCGTGCCTCCGGTGATGGGTCCTCTCCAGTCAGCTGGTCTCCCATAGTACACTGGGGCCCGGTCATCAGGTTATCGGGCCCCAGTGCAGTATGGGAGATCACCTGATCGGGAAGCCCGGAGAAGATCACCGGAGGCCAGGAGGTGCAGGTAAGTGTAATGAAGGGAAGGGGGGGGTCGCGGGGTCCGCGATCGCGGGGGCGGGGCTTAGCACCAGGGGGCGGGGCTTAGCGTCGGTCGGGGGTAGTAGCGGTGGTCGGTCGGCCACTAGAGTGCGGATGGGATCCGCAGGGACAGAGCTTTATCGCAAGCTCTGTCCCTGCAAGGGATTTATAGTAAATCCCTGTGATATTGCCTGAATTCGCAATGCGAATTCACTCGGTAATATCACACTACAATCCGCATTCAATATGCGGATTGTAGTAAATAGAGCCCAGAGAGAGACAGAGAGAGAGAGAGAAGAAAGGGAGAAGATAAAGTACAATACTCACTTGTCTTTGATATTTGTCACATAGTTATCGAGCTGAGCTGGGATTCCTTGTAGAATGGCAGTTCTGAAACTAGCACTATCTGCAACTTTCCCCTGGCTTCCATCAATCACAACCACTTGTATCCCATCATCTGGCATGAAAAACTTTTTGCTATCCACCTGTTAATACAAAATTGTATGAGATAAACGAAGTTTGCATGTGCCTACTACTGATCAAATCACTGTGCAGATACCGTGCATGAAATTAACATGACGGAATGCTTGGCTTTTCCCAGCAATACAGTTTAGGCAAAATATTCCTGCATCATAGCATGTTGTAACCCAGGTGATTGGCAGCAGACCTGATTGTAACCCAGTGATCTGCAGCAGACATGATTTTAACCTAGGTGATCTGCAGCAGACATGATTGTAACCCAGTGATCTGCAGCAGACATGATTGTAACCCAGTGATCTGCAGCAGACATGATTGTAACCCAGTGATCTGCAGCAGACCTGATTGTAACCCAGTGATCAGCAGCAGACCTGATTGTAACCTAGTGATCTGCTGCACACCTGATTGTAACCCAGTGATCTGCAGCAGACATGATTGTAACCCAGTGATCTGCAACAGAACTGATTGTAACCCAGTGATCTGCAGCAGACATGATTGTAACCCAGTGACCTGCAGCAGACCTGATTGTAACCTAGTGATCTGCAGCAGACCTGATTGTAACCCAGTGATCTGCAGCAGACCTGATTTGTAACCCAGTGATCTGAAGCAGACATGATTGTAACCCAGTGATCTGCAGCAGAACTGATTGTAACCCAGGTCATCTGCGGCAGACATGATTGTAAGGCAGTACAGTTTCATGTAAGTGCAGGAAGTTTATTTTAGTTTTAGAATAACTATTAACGAGTTGATTTATAGGGCACCACAATATTCTACAGCACTGTGTAGTTGACTTATACAAAGGGGCATATTCAATTGGGTGCGAGAATATAAAAAATCCAGCACCTTCGAGGTTTTTCCTGTAGGTGCTGGAGTTTTGTTATTTAATAAGGTGCGTGGGTGGTTTTTTTTGAGAGCCGGGAGGTTTTTTTCCTCGCACCTCCAGAGCAAGTGTGATTTTTCCTAAACTCGTTAATTTTAGGTAAAATCAGTGGGACTTGCTCTGGTACCCCGGCGGCATCCCCCCTTACGACTAATTAAGAAATTGGAAGTTTCCAATTAGCTTAATTAGTCCATAATTACTTACCTTCTGCAGCGCTGTCTTCTGCATCCAGCGTCGGGAGCCGGCTCTTCTGCAGCAGGGTGAGTATGTCAGTGTGTGTGGTGCTTGTAAGTGTGTATGAGTGTGTGTGTGTGTGTATGAGTGTGTGTGTGTGTGTGTGTGTATGAGTGAGTGTGTGTGTGTATGAGTGAGTGTGTGTGTATGAGTGTGTGTGTGTGACCCCCAGTGTGTGTGTCCTCCCCCCAATGTTAATGTGGCCCCCCGGAATGGGCGCTGGGAGAACTACATCTACGACCTGAAGGACTGAACGGTAGACGTTCAGTTTTTCAGGTCGCGTAATTGATAGGCCCCTTAAACCTCTCGCCCAATTGAATCTGCCCCATAAAATGTAGTTGATCAACAAGAATAATACTGAACCAACAGTTCATAAGACAAACATACGAAACGCAGACACAAGAATGCACTGCTTTATGGAATGGAGAAAAAAGGAGGAAATTGAGGGCCTGATTCAGACCCGCTCGCGAGCGCTGAGCGCTCGCAAGTGGGACGATGTTGGCCCAGTGCACATGCGCACGACGGAGGCGGCTCCGTCGTGCACATGCGCGAGACCCGGCTTGCCCGTCGCTCCGGGTCTCACTACAAAGGGGGCGTGGTGTCGATGTTGAGTGACAGCATGCCCTCTGGTGGGCGTGCCTGCCCAGACGGAGGCGTTCCCATGGGAACGCCTACCGTCTAGGGCCGGCCCCACTGGGTGGACTTCTTGCTCTGTAACTACCATAACGGTCTCGTCGCAAGTCCGTTGGTCTTGACCATCGCGACCATCATCCTGGCCGCTCGCACTAGCTGTGGGTGGTCACCAACAGCTATGCGAGCAGGTGGGAGGCCGCTCTAAAAATACAATAGGCGGGCACTGATTCAGAGCGAGCGCTCTGAAAGAGCGTCCGTTTCTGAATCAGGCCCTGAGCCCTTACAATCTGATGGAGGGATGAAGCTGATACAAGAAGGACATGCAGGTCTGGTGTCAGAGGAATTAGGTGAGAGAATCACTGGAGGCTTCACTGATGAAGTGAGTTTTTAAGGAGAGGTTAAATCTTTATGGCTGGTGCATTATAAAGGGTCCTCCCAGCTATTGGCAACCAACTGACACAATGGGGCTGATTCTGAGTTGCGTGCAGAGTGTCTGTAGTTGTAGGCAGCCACCATAGCCTGATGTACTACCTTTACTACCCTCTGCTAAGATTTCTGCATCTGCAAGCTGTACCGGCCACTGATTTTATGCCAGCCGCTGCAACCATCGTCATTAATATCGGCAACTGCACCAGTCCCATGCTAGATGCAAGAGATCCGTCAGAACAGGCTGTCTTTCCCCGTACACACAACTCAGAATCGCACAGAGCTTTAGATACATGCTCATGAGACTCCCAGGATCTGTGCTATTCGCAGCCCAGAGTGACAAGACTACATTGTTACCCTACACTGACCACTGGGGATTGTGGACCTTGTACATCTATGTGCAACTGAGTCTCAAAGCTGTGTAAAAAGGGTTCTGATATGAGCAACTGCGTATTTTCCTACTTAGACCCATATTCAATTAGAGGCGAAAAGTCGGAAAAGTTTTGCCTGTTCGACTTTCCGCCTCCTTCCCCACTTTTCTCCATATTCAATTCTTAAACAGGCGAATGCGGAACAGGCGGAAAGTACTGTCAGTATTGGGGAAATCAGTCTGTACTCTGTACCCCCCAAAAAATGCACTAACATAGGGAATCAATGTAGATGTGTACTAATAGCCCTAATAAAAGTGTTTGGGGTACTTAAGCAGTTAAAATTGATTTTTATTAGCGTCTTTGCTTAAGTGGTGAAGAATGGCATAAAGCAGTATTTTTTGGTGAAAATAAGTAGTCCAGTCAAATTTGGGGTGCTTGAAAATGGGTGCTAGCATATTTTTATGTCTGTAAAGTGAACTTTTAAAAACCGTGAAAAACCACCCTCATACATGCAGCCGCAATCCCAAAAACGCTTGGCCCCTCCTTACACCACCCCAAGAAGTCTTTTTTGCTAGATTTTATAATTGTCCCCCCACTTTTTACTTTTTTGCCCCCAAAACGAAAGTACATTTTGGGGTGTTCTGAGGTAATATTTTTTTTTTTTTGCTGATTTGTCCTTTGGGGGCAGTCCCTAGGGTTCTGAGTAATTTCCCCACGTTTGCACCCCAAAATAACGATTTTGCACTTTTTTTCACCTGCTATTCATAGGAGATACTTTTCCGTCTATTACAATGCATTGACTTTCTGCTTAGGCAAAATCGTCCTTGAATTGAATATGGAGATACTTTGAAAACAGGCGGAAAGTCCGAATCCGCGGAAACTTTTCTCCAAACGCCACTTTTCGCCTCTACTTGAATCCGGCCCTATGCTTCGTTATGATTCATCTACGACTTAGTACTCAAGTTTTCCCAAAAAAGTTGCAGCCTAGCGTCTCTGGTTCACTGTGAGCAGCTTTGTCTGAGGCTACGATGCGACTAGGATGCAAAATATGAAAAAAGATTTGCTACGTCAACCGCATTAGGGCGGCTCAGTGGCTCTAGGCACCATGTGGCGCAAAGATGCTAGACATAAGAGGACACATCTATATGCTACTTATACTTCTCCTTTTACTATTTTCTTAGTATCATATTTTAGATTAGGTTTTTTTTTTTGCTGTCTGGGGTAACCTGTTAGGGGGAACCTGTTATTTGAGCACTTGTGCCGGACTGCTATTCTCTTAATCTCTAGATGCACCTTTAGCTGTGGGTAAATAAATGAAACCTCATTACACTATGAGCAGATTCCCCTGTATGGAAACACACGTGATTCGAGTGCAAAGATAACAGTTGTCAGCAGTGAATCCTGCCGACACCTGCTGCTGTTCTCTGTCATAGCCAACAAGTATTTCTGGGGAACCTTGACTTGAAAACAAAGTGTTGGGAATGTATAACTGCAAGCGACCTTTACAATGTAAAGGTGCCAAACATTAGTTGGTCCCTCTGGTTAAACTTATGTAAGAATAGAAGTCTGAGAGTTGAGCAAAGCCCTAATTTATGATGTACAGTCAGGTGCATAAATATTGGGACATTGACAGAATTTTCATATTTTGGCCTCTATTCACCACCACAATGGCTTTGAAATGAAACAAACAAGATGTGATTTAACTGCAGACTTTAAGATTTAATTTGAGGGCAATTACATCCAAATCAGGTGAACGGTGTAGGAATTACAACGGTTTCTATATGTGCCTCCCACTTTTTAAGGGGCCAAAAGTAATGGGACAAACTAAACAATCCTAAATCTAACTTTCACTTTTTAATACTTTGTTGCAAATCCTTTGCAGGCATTTACAGCCTGAAGTCTGGAACGCATAGACATCACCAGACGCTGGGTTTCATCTCTGGTGATGCTCTGGCAGGCCTCTACTGCAAATGTCTTCAGTTCCTGCTTGTTCTTGGGTCATTTTCCCTTCAGTTTTGTCTTCATCAAGTGAAATACATGCTCAATCGGATTCAGGTCAGGGGATTGACTTGGCCATTGCATAACATTCCACTTTTTAGCCTTAAAAAACTCTTTGGTTGCTTTTGCAGTATGCTTCGGGTCATTGTCCATCTGCACTGTGAAGCGCCGTCCAATGAGTTCTGAAGCATTTGACTGAATATGAGCATATAATATTGCCCGAAACACTTCAGAATTCATTCTGCTGCTTTTGTCAGCAGTCACATCATCAGTAAATACAAGGGAACCAGTTCCATTGGCAGCCATACATGCCCACGCCATGACACTACCACCACCATGCTTCACTTATGAGGTGGTATGTTTTGGATCATGAGCAGTACCTTTCCTTCTCCATACTCTTCTCTTCCCATCACTCTGGCACAAGTTGATCTTTGTCGCACCTGTCCATAGCATGTTGTTCCAGAACTGTAATGGCTTTTTTAGATGTTGTTTGGCAAACTCTAATCTGGTCTTCCTGTTTTTGAGGCTCACCAATGGTTTACATCTTGTGGTGAACCCTCTATGTTCACTCTTGTGAAGTCTTCTCTTGATTATTGACTTTGACACATATACACCTACCTCCTGGAGAGTGTTGTTGATTTGGCCAACTGTTGTGAAGGGGTTTTTCTTCACCAGGGAAATAATTCTTCTGTCATCCACCACAGTTGTTTTCCGTGGTCTTCCGGGTCTTTTGGTGTTGCTGAGCTCTCCGGTGCATTCTTTCTTTTTAAGAATGTTCCAAACAGTTGATTTGGCACACCTAATGTTTTTGCTATCTCTCTGATGGGTTTGTTTTGATTTTTCAGCCTAATGATGGCTTGCTTCACTGACAGTGACAGCTCTTTGGATCTCATATTGAGAGTCGACAGCAACTGATTCCAAATGCAAATGTCACACCTAGAATCAACTCCAGACCTTTTACCTGCTTAATTGATAATGAAATAATGAGGGAATAGCCCACACCTGTCCATGAAATAGCTTTTGAATTGATAGTCCCATTACTTTTGGCCCCTTAAAAAGTGTGAGGCACATATAGAAACCATTGTAATTCCTACACAGTTCACCTGATTTGGATGTAATTACCCTCAAATTAAATCTCAAAGTCTGCAGTTAAAGCACATCTTGTTTGTTTCATTTCAAAGCCATTGTGGTGGTGAATAGAGGCCAAAATCGGAAAATTCTGTCAATGTCCCAATATATATGCACCTGACTGTATGTGACCATATGCACTGTGAAGAGGTGTTCGATGATTCTGTACAAAGTGCATTGTCCTTAGTCAGTGATGTTTTCATTCATTGTGAGTACATAAGTGTGAAAATGACTCATGCTTCATATTCTGCTTCGTTACATCCTCCACGTGCTAGCATGTCTAAGGAAAAGCCCATGGTCATAGGATGGATGCTAGGTGACCAGTGTCCTAGTTAGTGTTGTTGGTCTAGATAAAGTATCAACCACTATCCTGTGGCCTAGCAATAACAAGTGTTAGGTATATTTTGTCAATGTGATGTCTATTACCCATGGAAAACATACAAAGAATTTGGTTGCAAGAGGAAACACAGACCAGCATTAACAAAAAGTGTCTGAATCATTTTGATCCTGTAATGAAGCTGCAATGCAGAGTAGGAATGAATGCTCCCTATGCTCCAGTGTTTTGGTTATGTGTATAGTATGCATTATACATTAGTACTACACAAGAGCCATGCAGAGGGCCCAGAAAAAGTTCTCTTTCATACACTCCTGCACACATTTTATTTTCCTTACAAGCAGCTTTAATATAGTGCAACGTTCAAGCAACTCCTCACCTCAATGTAGGCAAAGTCATCTTTTAGATGGAAGTATCTGGTGTTGTAAGACTGTACTTTGATCTCGAGTAAGTGATCCTTTGTTTTCTCCTGTAACATAAATTTAAGTCTTAGGGCAGCAATCTCTCTGATGATGGCACATAAGTAATGGGTCACTAGGCTCATAAAAGGTCTATTTGTGTTGTGTGCAGGTAAATAGATTGTATATACATGAAAGAGACAGAGGTAAAGTGGAAGCAGGTTGGACTCTGTGGTGACATTTTTCCTGTTTCCACCATATTTCTACTGGGGTGTTTGACAAAGCTGGAAAGTGGATGTCTACATGGTGGACAATTGAGCACACTCTCACACAAACAGGTTGGGCTCACATATATGTGGCTTACTCACAACAAGCAGTGTGTAATGCACAAGGGCCATTCCTGCCGCTAAGACTGTGTGACAGGGCCTGTTTCCATGTTATCCACACCTGGGTGGCCTAGTGAGACTGTACCAGAGCTCATGGAGGCCTGTTAGCACAGTCAGTGTATTGTCTCACAAACAGGTCATCTGCAGTTCAATTGCATCAGACCACTTTCAGGTATATCTCTTCTTTTGGGCCACTCATGTAATGGTTTCAAGCTAATATCACAGCATTTGTGGACAGATTAAGTGACTTCAAGTAATGCAATATCTGAAATGCAGGTTGACCTACATGTTGATCTACTGAAACATAAATATCTGAATGAAAAACTTGCGGGCTTATGTAATAGGGTGCGACTTGCAGCCGCTACTGGAACTCCGGCAAGTCTTCCCGTATTTTTAAAGCAGCAATCATTTTAAAGGCAAAAGCAGCTTGGTTTTGTTTTTAAAATGATTGCCACTTTAAAAATAAGGCATTTCCCGCAGCGGCTGCAAGTCACACCCAATTACATAAGCCCCCTGGTATTGTACTTTTGTTAACCTTACTGAGTGTAAGTAATCTTTTCTTGAGTAAATAGCTCCCTTCTGAGTAATTTATAGCATTCCTGTCACCTACATAACTGCATTATAAGCAGAAATATTAATAGACAACACATATATCGTATATTTAAAACTTTTCCTGCACACAAAGCTTAACTTTTCTGATTTATCTAACTGTGCTTAGGCAAGCTCATAGCTCACCGCCACAAAATAGAGAATCTATTAAACAAAGATTGCACAACGCCACTCATAAAATGTAATTTACCAGATCATTTCCATGAAGCTTTTTTGGCAGCGGCACATCCACTATTGGCATTTGGGAATATTTGGGGTAGGCCGAAGCTTGGCAGTCACTGACACCAGAACCTTTTGGAATATCAGCTTTGATCTTTATTCTCTCGCAGCCTTTCAACGAGCAAAATGCTAACTTCTCCTTTTCATTCTGAGCTTTCAGCATTATAAACAGCAGTCTGGAAAGAAAAACAAAAAACAATAATATATGTTTGCTAAGCAAACAGGCTTTGATTCTGTGATATACGAAATACTTTATGCACACTTTTTTTTAGTACGTGTCATTATGAATCAATATTGTCAGAAACAATATTATATAAAAAGCACCTAAATATCATACTACCCAATACATTTCACGCCGGCTCATCTGGGGCACAGTCTAAGTGAGTGAGCAGTCTTCACCATGATCTTTTCGACACCCACATGTCTCAGCCCCCAGGCTAACCCCACTAGGCAGCAGCTGGCACTGCACAACCAGGATGAAAATGAAATATGACACAGAAGTAGTGAGGGACCTGCCTGGAGTCAGGTCACATGTTCAAATGGGAAGAGGCAGAAGATATACTCTATTTAGGATGCAGCCTTGGGGCCGGATTGAATTAGCTGCGAAAAGCCGAGATCGGCGAAAAACTCAATGTTTTCGCCTCATTCGCCTGTATTGAAGCAAAGTTTTCGTGTACTTTCACAAGGCGCGTCCCCGCTTTTCACCCTATTCAATAGCAAAACAGGCGAAAAGCATATGTGCGAATGCAGCGGATAGCGAAAAGGACAGCTTTTGGGGGGAAATCAGTCTATACCTTCCTGTTCCTTTCAGCTAGAAAATCCAGTCCATTAAATCAGTTCACATAGATATAATATGACTTGATTTGGGTTTCAGGTACTGTCAGGGATATGCACAATTTTTGGGAGACAAAGTACCTGGAATTAAATTGATGGCATAATCAGAAAGGAATGTTGAACATCAGAGACTGCCAAAGAAAGGAAAGCAAGAAAATGTGATGTTTTCAAGTCCACCAAAGCTGCCAAAACATGAAGACCCCCAAAACAGGACTCAATGGGGCTGACTTCTGATTACTGAAAGCTGATTTTACAGTCAGGGTAGTTCCTTATATCAGCCGTTCCATTGAACAGAAGATATATCGCCTAGTGTGTACCCAGCATTACCCTGAGGTTGGTCCACATACCACCTGACACCACTACTGGACTCAAACTGCCAACTCTGGGTTAGAGCAGTGAAGCCTCTGTGCAACTGTCATTTTTCAAACACAGCCTGTGAGATGACAGTTGGGAGCTGATTGGCTGGCACCTTATCACTTACTTATCACTTTTCACTCTGTCTCCTTACACTGCTTAGTAAATAGACCCTTTAGTCCTAAGATGCATTCTTTGTACTTAGAGGAACAGTACATCTTTTTATTAAATAAAAAACTTACTACCTCCTTTCCGTATAACCCTACGCAATGCCGAATTTCACCCCATTATACAATCGCATTAATTCTTGCTGCTGTAATTAAGGGTGCCATATCACCCAGAAAATGATGCACCTCACTTCACAATTCTTACCTTGATCTACAGTGACTATATATTGAATGAAAGACTCAAGAAACGACAATATATATAACCATATATCTCACTGCACCAGATAAGAAGTTCTATGTTGTCCACCTGACAGATTATTGTCATTAGAGGTCATTGCATTTACAGTATATCATATATGTGATATAATTAATACATGTTTTCATATGTTTGGTACATTTGAGTAATTTTTTTAATCTAAAAACTAAAGATATTAATAAACAATGTGTTTCCTCTTACTTTCTGTAAACCTGCAGCTGACAAGAACCTACACTTAGGACTCTGTAGTAGAATCTATGCGCCAGGGCCCATAGTATATATTGTTTGTGATTTTTATTTTTCTTAAATATTGTTCCTGTGTGTTAAGGTGCATATCCACTACACAAGAGTGGAACGACTGTATGATTACAACATTGTAATTGTACAATCGTTCTCCATCCTGTGCAGTGGATAATGTGCCCACACTGAATGATATGTCGTTCAGTGCAGGCACCCTCCCTCATCCCCTAACATGCTCTACCTGTCATTATCGGCAGGTTGGCCTGCATGAAAAGGCGATGACTGATGTTGAAAACGACCAGTGGGAGTGCTGATCGCTGTCGTTTTCAACATTTTAATGCACAATTTAAGAACGTTTAATGAGCAATTGAACGATAACGATGTTGTAATCATTCAATCATTCATTTTAATCGTCTAGTGGATACGCACCTTTACTTTTACTTGTATCCAACAAACCAATACTTATAATAAAAATCCCTAGAGACCTGACAATACAAAATTTTATAGGGGAATCACAGTTGGAAGGGAATCATAATCTGACTTAAAATGTATAACATTACATTGCCCCACTATGACTTCAGATAATTGGTGGAAAAGTGAATGATCATATATTCTAACAAATTTATGCAATAATATATATGGAACATTTTTTCTTTGGTTCGTTCCATTAAATTTTCTTCCATTTTCTGCACTAGAAAAATTACATCCAATGTCTGGTTGCTATGGGTTACAGTACATGTCTGCTATGGGTTACATGTCTGCACAGTGGGATTTTTCTTAAATAACATTATACAATGTGTCTTGGAAATTGGAACAGGTTTGATTATGTGCAGACTAAACAATCATAATGTGTATTGAAGCTGCAGCTGGTAAAAAAAAGAAATTTATATTTCGGATTAATAACATTTAAATATATATATAAAATGTCATATGCTATTTATAGCAAAATATTTTTCCTAACCCAGCAGAACTTGTCATTTTAAATATCATAAGTTCTGTCAATGTTTGGCAATATTTACATTTTTTGTTTGCAAATACTGTTAAATGCTTTCACGTATTGTTGGTGCGGACTGGTCTCGTTCACTCCGAGGGCACATACATATACATACCCGTATTCCTCATCCCAGTAATAATAGCCCCTGCCATGGTGGGCCTGATGTACTTTGTCCATTTGGAAGGTTCGTACAAAGGTTCCTGTCTTGTATGTTTGCTTCGTGAGCCGATTGTGAATGTCTGAGAGGATGGAAAATGTTGTCCCTTTAGGATAACAAAATCCTATTTGAATCCAGTCGTTCCTAAAATAGGAGAATCATGTGTTACCACAAGTAATAAGAACTTGACATAAAATTTCCTAAGAAATCAAGTGGCCAAGAAAAATATTACATTTTGAGATGGCTATTTTTTCCTGGCTCAAAGCGTATTGCGAGGAATTCTAGCAAAACATTTCAATTAGCCCAAGGAAATCATTTTATAGTGCCGGGAACACAAATAATAACACCATAAAGAGCATTTCGGGTTAGATATTCTATCTTTTCTGGTATATTTCATGAATTGTATCCGAATCGTAAAAACATCACTTCAACAGTGAATATCAGCCCGCTGGCAAAGAAGTCTTACATGGAGTCTAATGTTCTCTGGAGGACAGTGTCACAGTAACATAGTCATAACATTGTAGGAGGGAATTGTTCATGCTACTTAAACAAGGGGTTATTTCATGAACTCTGTTTGCCCTGTTTATTACTAATGGTCTTGTTATACAGATGTGAATATACATATTCCTTATAGTCTACTTTAGATGATGAAATGATATAACCACTTAATTTCATTTAGAATAACAGGAACATAAGCATGACTTACCTTTGGAAGTTAATAAGCCAAACAGTCAGCTCCTCGGGGGCGGTCTTATCCCAATGCACGGTGTAACCTTTTTGCAGGGTGATCACTGGCTGGTATTGTTGATAATGATTGCTTTTCCCCAATGCTCCTTCTAAGTACAATGGGTGTTCAGGGTACTCATCTTTAATAATTGTCATTCCAGCATTAGCCGGTCTTCGTGCCTGGATGTAGATCTACAAGCAGCACAGTGTCACTCAGAGTCCAAATATTATTTAAAGAAAGATGATTGGCAACTTTGGCCTAAATACAGGCAAAAGAAAATGGCCACTGGCACAGCAGAAGCAACCCTCATATTCTCGTACAATTACAATTTGACCAGTTTCACTCAGTTCTAAAGTTTCTGCATTTATTTTCTAACTGAATGAATCTGATTAATTAAATCAATCTTAAAAGGTATTTTTAACACAAAATAATTCTGCCAAGGCTAATTCAGTTTGTCAGCATAAGTGTAGAATCAGCGTAGAGAGACCAGCAGAACATTGTGACCCAGTTGAAAGAATTCATGTTGGGAGATCTGGGATAGGGTCAGGGGTAGCAATACATGCAGAATCACTTTTACTAATTAAACCAAATCATTAAGAGGCAAGTTTAAGTAAGTTTGTGATTACTTTCATTTACTACACACAAAGGTATTGAAATACCATTTAAGGATGCTATAGTAGTTCTTCAATAGTAACGTTTGCAGCCAGTGGCGTAAGTTAATTCCAGGCACCTGGAGGCAAGTTATAATTTGGCGCCCCCCCCCCCCCACTCCCTATCACAGCCGCTGACACTGTAAAGTAGCAATTTGCATGCAGACAGGCTATAGATAGAAGAAGGCAACAGCTGATGGTCTGATACGGAGTGTATGGTGGCTTCTCAGGTGTCGGGAAGGGGTGCCATGTATTGGGCGGCCATGACGGTACACTCCGGGTACATAGTTACAGCCCTAAGTGGAGTGAATATGTTGTGGACAACGGAGGAGGTGCCCCTTCAGAGCTGGAGCCCGGCGGCAGGCGCCCCCATTGTCTCCCATAGTTCTCCCCCTGCTTGCAGCTACATTTGTGAATTATGGACAAATGCAGCAATTGCTGCTAAATTAACCATTTGGGGATACTATTTTTTCCGCTTGTTTTGAACTGTTTTGCAATGCACTGGATGCCCTCCCCACTTTGTAATTCTGATTCCTTTTGGGTCATATATATTGTTTATTTTTATGCTATTAAATACAGTATGTTCAAGATAATTTTTTCCATTTCCTAATGAATTAATCCTAGAATCATGAGCTTTATTTATTTTTAACACCTATAAATTGTACTGTGATTTATAGACATGCACTATGTTTTTGATTGTCTTTTAATCATGCTTTAGAAAAGTTTTAATTTCGCATGCAGATACACCCGCAGTCACACACAGAATATAGGCATGCCGCATATCAATTTAATCAGCAGAAACTGCTTGTGCGTCCTATTCACATTGCCTCGCGAATAAGATGTATTTGAAGGTAAAAAGTTGCACGAATAGACACTCGGCGCTACAGCATTGTACAGTGTTCATGCGTTATGTTTAACGTGACTTGTAGTGCACTGAGGTAAGATGGTTGTGGACACATCTGTATTTCAATGGCCCAGATGACTCAGCAGCATGATAAGCATGGTATTTACCGGTCTGGCATGCTGCCTGTATCTGTGTTAGAGGTATGTACCTGTGCATATTTCCCACTGCAGATCGCTCCCTTCCAGTCCGGCACATCTAAGCAGTCAGGATGTCTCAATAACCAGTTGTCTTCCTTCACCAAAAAAGCCCCTGGATATTCTGACACTGAGCCATCGACATCATGAAAAACAGTGGTCTTGTCCCCATCCATGTCCATTTGGTTAAACCATGGTCCCGGTTCACCAAAGAAAACCCGCGAGGAGATCTGCAATAATGTTTATAAGTGGTGAGGTTAGACACATAAATCATCACACATACACAAGACTGAGGAGTTCAACAATGGTCTAATGTAATTCTGCACCAGCATCATAGCTATTACCAGGGCTGTCTACTAACACTGTAAAGCAGCTCTAAACTAAACTCGCAGCAACCAATCAGCAATTACATTTTATTGGTCTAGTCCAAGTGTAACAAAGAACCTCATTCCCATTGAGTGTAGCAATATTTATATGATTGATACAATCAGCAATTACATTGATTGGTCTACTCTAGTCCAAGTGTAACAAAGAACCTCATTCCCATTGAGTCTAGCAATATTTACATGATATTCTGTTTATCTGTGAGGTTTAACCAGTGCAGTTGCACAGGTGACAATGAGTAGAACCGCCATCAGAAATCTTGGGGTATTCTCTAGGAGACCATCCCTCATTCTGGGGGTTACAATATAGTTATCACGGGTCAATTGTATAAACAACAGAGCCCACTCTGGTCATTAAAATACCAAGCAGACTTCAATCTGTTGGCTATAATATGGCAGGATTTTGACCTGGTAGCTAGTTCATGGCACAACCTCCAATTGCAATTACATATCTATAAATGGAAAATGATGTGCTGATATTTAGCTGCACATTTTGCCTGTAAAGTATGCAATCATTATTCACAAGTTGAGATAGATGGCATATAGAAGTACAGTGTATGATGGAATTCAGTGGCAGGGTCTAGAACTCCTTGGCATGTCATCAGACAGATACTGTTTGTGCAATATCATTCAGACTTGGCTTGAGGATCTGGCTCAAACCACCGTCTCTCTGTCAGATAATTACTTCACATGCAATTAGTCTTATTGGCAAAAAAAAGTGACAGATTTCTTCAAATGTGCGACGGTTGTGCTGTGAAAAAAATGAATAGTAACGTATACTGTATTAAGTGTGGTTATTCTTACTTATTTCATGCTCAATATTGCTGTCAGCTGTTAAATATGTACAGTATTTATGCTTAGGTTTGTTCAAAAGGGTGCCACATAAGAATTAATTTACAAATATTATTAATTATAAACCATATTGATATGGAGCTATGTATTATGTTTCTACATATATACATTGGCAGGGTTCTATTCACATACAGTTTACAGCAACACCAGTATAATTACAATATAACACCTGCCCTGTTTTAATTTATAAGTAGAATCATTTGTTTAAAATAAGCATAATCAAATACCAAGGAGAGTTGTACCCTGTGTGTTACAAGCTCTAGTCTTGGAATTATAATAAAACAACAGTAAATCACACATCATTTAGTATTATGTAGTTTTGTGAACTGAGTTTGACAATTTCAAATATACACAATTGACACTTCAAGTCTTTCACTTCTTCCATCAAAGTCTGAGACTGATCAAAGAAATGTTGTACTTTGGTCTTGTTCTATCAATTCTAAAATGTATGATATACAGTACTGAACAATGTTTGAAGTCTGTCTTAAAGTATTACTTATATAATAACCATCTGCTGAGAAGCACTTACTGGTACATCCTCAAATCTGATTTTAGTTATATTGTTGCTTGGACAGCTTTGCCAGGAGTTATTTAAACGAAATCCAATTGCGCTAGTGTGGCGGCCATCCAGGGAGACATATTTGCGAAATGTGCAGTTTTCTACGTTGATTGGTCCATCATAGATCTGTATGCCACGGATCGGGAAGTTCCTAAATTTAGACAAGGCATCATTAATAACTACACAGTCAAGAACTATGGCCTGAACTTCTTAGAAGGCCACAAATATTTTCGTACTTACAGCCCTCTCGGGAGTGTCCTCCCATTGTGATCAAGCCCTCCAGGACCCCAAACAAGGTTGTCTTCCATTTCCGTCCCCACATTGTTGCTTTCCCCAACAAATATGCTGTTTCTAATTTCTTGCTTGGATCCATCATCATCCGGAAAAGTTCCACCACTAGAAGAGTAACATATGTAGTTTAGACAAGAAAGTATCCCAAAATCAATAAATTATGTTTATGACAAGTCAATAATATAACTACCTGGCCAGAGTTAAGCCAATGCCATTATCAGAAAATCTGGAGAAAGAAAAACAAAAGAAAGCAACAACTTAATAAGAATGCTAAAAACTGAGGTGAGGATAATAACTTATAACTCATTACAGGTTTAATATATAGTTTTATTTTTGTCTAGTTAATAATAATAATAATGATAATAATAATAATAATAATAATAATAATAATAATAATAATAATAAAATTTTATTAGTTTTATTGTAGATTTAGAAAATGATAATACTTATTTTCACTAGTCTGTCACCATCAAATTTTTTAAGACTTTTAATCAGGTTTACAAATGTACCAGTACACACCATCACCACCAGCTTTGATGGCACTAGATAATGAGAGTACTGGATATTTAGGAAAGAAAATGGCTGGTTATAGAGCCAACATGTGACTCATCTAGAATTTTGCCTAAACATACAAATTTAAAATATGCAAAAGTAATTCAAGTAATGAAGAGTGAATACGTAAATAAGTGTTTTTGCTCATTTCAGGTACCAAAAACATAAGTTCCTTAATGGATAATGAGTTAACATAAACAAGACAGTAAGTAATTTGATTTGAAACATTTTTTTTATTCATCTATTGGTCTGTTGCTTTTTTAAAAAATACCATCTGCCAATGGTTATTCCAGCAGATTATCTGAAATACTAGTAGAATAAACAAGAGGCTTCGCATCACAGATTGTTAAAATTCTACACTTACTGGCAGCTATCCAACCAGACGTCTCCTCCCCGCAGCCAGGCTCCGTGGTCCTGGTTCTTGTAAGCAATAAAATGCTCTATTATTGCAGGTACCCTCGGTTTTAACGGATCAGCATCCTGATGTGGCCCATACCTGTTGAGCAATTGGAGATAGAAAAAGCAGATTTCTGGTTACTGGAAATATTATCAACTTGCTGTGCTTTGTAAAATTCCACATTTTATTAATGTGCTTTATTGTTTTATTGCAAACCATGAAGCCAGACCGGATTCCTGCTTATAGTGGTGATGGACATCTTTGTGGGCTTCCTAGCATTACCTTAGTTTTTGATAACATAGATTCAGATATCAGATAATATGTAGACACATAGGGGTATATTTACTAAAGTGAGAGTTTTTAGGAGTGGAGACGTTGCCCATAGCAACCAATCAGATTCTAGCTATTATCTTCTAGAAGATGCTAGGTAAATGTTATGTAGAATCTGATTGGTTGCTATGGGCAACATCTCCATTTCTAAAAACTCTCACTTTAATAAATATACCATATAGTGTATAATAGATAAAGACATTGGACCGGATGTAGAATGGGAAGAATTGTTCAAAAGAAGCAGGCACAGAAAATATGTGTATGTCCGCCTTACATCTGCCCTGTACTAGGTGCAAATTGCCCATTTCTACTCAGTTCTGTCTATTCGGTCAAAAACAGGGGTGCATAGAGGGAGGGGAATGGGTACTAATTGCCCAGGCTTGTTCCAGGGACTTGGCAGGGACGCAGGCTACTTGTTGAGGTGGACGATACCCCATATCAATGCTCATAGTATTTTCCATTGATTTGTTTTCAGAGGGGACGTGGTCGTGACTTCCGGGATTTAGCCACACCCCCTCAGTATCACCCAGGCCCATCACATATCTTGCAGGCCCTGGTTGTAAGTCTAGATGTAACTGAAATGTGTAGGACTCTGTATCGCCACATTTGAGTGCGCGTAATTCCCAAGCACATACAGTGTGACTTCATGCAAGATACACTCCGCACACGAGTGCGTTATCAATCCTGTATTAGCCCCATTATCCCTAGACTAAAAAATGTAGTAGAGACATACAGAGCCGTAACTAGACTTTTTGGTGCCCTGTGCCAGAAAAAGCATTGGCGCCCCCCTAATTTTTCAAAGGGACATAATGCACCCAAAAAAGGGGAATGGCCTAATGGGGAAGGGCCAGGAAAGAGATAGGGGAGGCCAGGAGATGCTGGGGATGAAATAAGAGGAAGCTACAAGTGACAATGATAATAAATAGAAATCTTACAGGCCCAAACAGCGCCCCCTGATCTGTGGTGCCCTGTGCCATGGTACTGGCCGCATTACCCTAGCTACGGCCCTGGAGACATATTTGGCTGCATAGTTTCATTTAAAGAACATGCCTGTGGGGTGTCCTTTCATCATGTATGTCATGATTGGATACAGCTAGGAACTTTATAATGTTAACATTATCCAGGAATATGAAGAATAGTGTAAATTAATAAAATTCATAGTAACTATGATTGGGTTTTCAGCACACCTGAGAGAATTTACAATCCTTGATCTTGGAGCAAGGGATTACAAAAGCCTATGTTGACATAGTTCCGTGTAAGTTTTGGATTTCTTTTAAAAATAAACAATGTGCATCTTCATTCATTTTCTCAGACTGGAATATAATTTAACAACTCTATCAGTTTCAATTACCGTGCTCCAATCAGTGTAAGAATTGGTCTCTTGTCCTTATCACTGGCTTCTGTGGTTTTCACTCCATTGTCGATGATCATCCCAGCCTAGAAAAACAATGGAAATGAGAGAGTAAGACTAAATTGCAGTTGAACGAAGCTAAAGGAAAACAGGGACTGGGAATGGCCATGTTGCACAGGTGTGAAGTTCCAACGTTATAGTCTTTAAATTAGATTTTTGCTTCTACATTCTGTATTTCTCAGATTTATTAATCTATGAAAAGAACTGGGATGACATATCTGCTCTGTGTTGTGTTTGCTGTAGGACTGAGAACACTTAACATGAATTATTCCTGGCAAAGTGTGCTAAATTTTGTGGCCAAATGAAGAAGGATCAAATATTTTATACAACAGTTCTGAAAACTTCAGTCATCTCTAGATGCGAATGATAAACCAGATGACATGGAAACATTAACACAGACCAGGCAATAAGACTGGAAAGAATATCACTGATGCCCAGTAGAATTTAAACATACTGTAACAGTCCAATCTTGCTCTTCTCTGGTTATATGAGACAGGTTATACTGGATATGATGCATTCTAAAATCCATCCACAGAAGGCCAATATGTTATTACATTTTTGTATCTTATATTTTTCTGACCAAATGTTCCTTTCAAGGTGTCCATTTAGTTATGGAACAAGAATATTAAGTGATAGTGGGAAACTTTAATGAAAACTGGTGAAAAGGAAAAAAGGTGTTGTTGTCCATGTCTATGGCCAGATTAAGGCTTGTGGGGGTCCTGTGGCAACTAATTTGGCGGGGCTCTACCAATCAAATTGTCAACATGATATATTGGTGATGTTATTAAAAATACTCCCAGCACCACAAATGTGCTAACCACACTGTAGTGCCCCAAGTTCACATTATACCACAGTGCCGCCCATACTGATGATGTAGCAATGTGTGGGGCGCCCCTGGGCAACCTCCACGGCCATCCCATTGTTAATCCAGCACTAACTATGTCAACCAATCAGAAGTTTGCTTTCATTTTCTAAACTGCATGTATGTATAACACCACTTTTTTGTTTTTGTCCCACGCTTGTGTTTGGAAATTGCATATTTCGGAATAATTGGTGTCTTGTTGCTGGATAATGGAATAGTAAAAACATTTCTATATATTTTTTTTGCTTTGCATTGGATAAGAGTCCAGACTCACCCTGTAGTTGGAGTGTGCACGGTTATTGAGGAATTTCCCAAGGGGAGTGAGTTCGGAATGTCCTGGTGCATATAGTCCCTCAGAGGGCCCGGTAGGTACATGGTGAAATATGAACCAAAATCCTGTTTCCTGGGAAAGAAAATCATGATATTTTCAAACTTTTCACACATATTGAGTCTCATCATACTTTGACCCAGCAATATAAAATATGTTTTATTAATATTATTATTTAACTCATTCATATAATTAAACCTATAATATACCATATGAATAAGCCACATAAGACTTTCCACAAAGATTCTCCAGCAGTGAGTATTGAAATGACAGAATGTATGGGAAAATGGTACTTGGGATATTTTATGTTTTTATGTATTTTTGTGCTATGCAAGGCATTTATATTTCATTGATGGTCATAAAACAGAACTGCCCTGGCCAAAACATTAAAGGTGAGAATTAGGAAGGTTAATGGAGCCTATAATTATTCAACATGCCTCAGTGAGTTACACTCAGTAGGAGCTCATACTGGATTCCAAATGCAAGGTAACATATAAACTATTCCAGATGGAACCCTAATTCATGTCAGCCTTAACAGTTCTCTAAGAGTAGTTCCTTTGTTTTGCATTGTGTGGCTACACTAGCCGATGACCTTAATGCTGTACTTACTTCGGAGCCTGCAGCTGAGCAGTTGATGAGATTGTTGTTGGGATTGGCTATCCAGAAAGTGGACACGGCACTAAAGACAAATAGAAAGCATGATAAATGGATATGCTGTATTGTGTACTCTCCATAATGTATTTTTATTTTTTGTGCTGATCTGATAACCTCAATCACAAATGGACAAAAATATGGAAACACCTGGGTAGATGACGGATGCCAAGCATATTGACAGCGAGAGCTTCCACACTTGTGTGGTTCATGCATTATTTGAGCATATGACATCCAGCATACTCAAAGTCATGTGTAAGAATGCTGGACTGCACTGGTTGCCTATACTTACAGCTAGTATAGCAGCAAAAAGACTTTGAAAGAGGGGTGTCTGTGGGGTGTTTTTGGGGCCCTAAGCTTAACTTGCTAATGTTTCACGATCAATAGTTTCTAAGTACATGTCAGCATGGAACTTTCAGAGAAAAATATTAACAGCAAAGGGCAAAAGTGGGCAGTAGCCCATATCCCAAGACTGTCATATCCATGCATTTATTCAAAGTATGAGTACAAGGTAAACAGAAGACAAACTAAAGATCTACTGCTTGCATATGTAACATGAGCAGAGCATTATAGCTGGCACTGCATAAACCACACATACCTCCTGGCAATATACATCTGCAATGGGCAACTGAGCAGTGGAGGAAGGTGATATGGTCATATCCATCATCCTTCACCATGTTCTCAACAAATTCATTTATTTTCTGACCAAGGTGGTGTCTTGAAGCAGGAAAATGCCCCTAGCCATGACACTAATGTTATTGGTATGTCATGGCCATCTCAGTCACCCTACTGAGCACATCTGGGTCTTCTGAATGACACTTGATACATGTTTTCCACCACCGTCAGCCAGGTGTCCTGAAAGTGACTTCTTTCATGAACAATGGGGTTCCAACTCTTTTTTACAATTTCACAAAGGGGTACATGTAAGGTGCACGTGGTGGCCCAATGCCCTAATAAGAGGCATTATATTGGTGTTTTCATTCTTTTGTCCATTAAAGGTATAACCCATTTCACCACCAATGGGAAAACTACCAAACAGCTATTATTATAATTATTAATAAAAACAATATTAAATACAGGTAACCTGATTTTTTATTAGCATATTCTCTGGCTCAGTAAGTGTTATGACAAGTAATATTAGAAATATATATATTTTTAAAGCTATTTTATCTTTGTGTTCAGAAAATAGTTGGTGGGTAGGCAATTTTTGTACTATTTGTTACTGAGACAACGGTGAGAGAACAATTCTCTATTTTAAACACAATTAAATCTAATTGACTTTTGATTCTAATAAGTAACATAGATTTCTTGTTTGAAATTTAAAACAAGCTCACTGTTTAATATTAGCTTCTTTAGTCCAATATATGTAGAAGATGCTTATAACATAATATTAATGATACAAGCTGATGTAAATTAAGCGATATAAACATTAGTAGTATATAATAATGTGATGACCCACCAGATTCTGCTATTAATTAAGGTGACATGTATATTTTGTATGTAAACAGTCTAATACTTACTTGCAGTCCTGCCTGGGTTTTGCTACATATCCTGGATAGGAACCTTCAGTGATTGTCTTGCACATTTTATTATCTCTGTCAGAAGGTAGCAAAGTTCCTGCTTTAATAAGAAGTCCCAGGCAGTGGTCAAATGTGTTGCGTTCCTCAGGACCATCTTCCGTGAAAAAACAATGACCAAGGGTGTCATAACCAACAACATCTTTTACCTAAACAAGAAGGACTAAGATTACTATATTGGCTACATAGATATCGTCATTAGAACTTAGGGCTTGATTCAAAGATGGACGCAAATTCTGTTGCGACTGCAATTCCACATGGAGCAGACTTGTGAAAGTATGCTAATGACTTAGCTGCTGTCTTGTGCACTGTGACGCCCACCTGCAGAGTCTCACACCCGCCGCTTATGCACAAAAGTGGAAACATCGGCTGGACATCAGTGGCACATCGAACTTCTGAGTAAGCCTGTGCGGCCTCATACTTAGTGCAGGGGTGTATCTATAATGGGTGCAGAGTGTGCGGTGCACCCATTTATTTTATTTGGTAATGTGGTAGCATCGCTGTACGAATCGCCTGGAAAATGGCAGCCGTGGCCATTTCCCAGGCGTTTTCTGCATGCACAGTAGGGAAATCACTGGGAAAATGGCTTCCACACCATTTCTCCGGTAACCTGCACATGTGCAGTACACTCTGGCACAGACTAGTGCCCAGAGTCTACTGCTGCGCTCAGTGCGCTGCCAGTCGCCGGTGGAGAGGAGGGGGCCCCGGACTGAGACTGCACACGGGCCCCCTCTTCCAGGGCCTCTGCAGCTGCGAATGAATTTGCAGAGGCTTACTAGAGCATGCCCAGACAATGGTCCTGACATGCCTGCGTTTTCGTTTTTTATATAATATTTTATTCATAGAGACACAACAAAGGTAACAAACATTTTTTGGCGTATAAAGGTATACAAGATAATTATACAAAAATGTAGATAAGAAGCGTCAGATATATACTGTAGCTACAGCTCTTTAACAGTTGACAGAAGTGAAAATGTAGCAGAAACCGCAGATATTGATATCTAAATTCAAATGAGAAGCTTTACCATTACATTACAAATAAAGACTCAGTGGGATGAAGGTGGAGCACACCATCTAGTCTGCATTGTGTATCTGTGACAGTCAGCAACCGCTGAAGATATGGAAATAGTGGAATAGCCAAATTGGGATACTTTTGCTGTAGCTGACCAAGCATGCCTTCGTTTTCCTAACCACCCCCAGTTACCTCCCCCAAACGCTGACTACCTGTCACTTACTTTACAATCAAATCCTCACTGCGACCATCGCTGCTAACCCATCGCCACACATGCGCAGGGCAGCTTTGGTGCATGTACAGTGGCAAAAAAAGCCCCATCAACATTGCGTTCATCTCTGAATCAGGCCCTTAGTACGCTACCAGCAAAAAATATGCATACAAATATGTATCTAACCTACAGGCAGCACACCTCAATTCATGTCCTTAAGGCCACACACCTTTGAATGTATTGCACAATGAGCATTCAATAAAGATAAAGTAGCAATGTTCTATTGTAGAATGCCAGAGAACATATAATGAAAGCATACCAGCAAACCATTGGAGGCATGGACAGTAACACAGCGAGAAAACGCATGATGGATGGAGATGTCTTTCACATAGGTGGGGGGGAAATATCCTCCTTTTTCATCCACATCACCAGCTGTGTGGAAGTGAATGGGATAATGTCCCATTGTCTGCTGCCCCATATGCTTCAGCTCTGCTCCTTCTATATGAACTCCCTTGAAGCCTTGACTAATCTAAAATAAATAAGACATGCCATATTTTCCAAGGTCAAATATACTTTATAAATCATGACAAAAATGACACTTCCCAGACTTCTTCCATTTTATTTCAGCCTTACTCTTTATTACCTTGTTCATATTAGGAGCAGAGTATATATTACATATTTGCTGCCATACTATAGAACAGGGATGGGGAATCTCAGGCCCGGGGGGCACGTGGGATCATTTGGTCTGGCTCGCTGAGCTTTTTTCTGTTAGCCTCATCTGGCTAGCAGGGTGCCTAGAATGGCACCCTGCAGCCAGAATCTATGCAGTAGTGCTGACTGGAGCGTCCTTAGGATGCTTCAGATGGCCACACTGCTACCCTTACAGCTCCCGGGAGCATTCTCAGCATGCTTCGGGCATTGCTGTAATCACTGGCGATTGTGGCCCCGCCCCCATGTGACATCTCATGGAGGGGGCGTGGCCTGAACCGGCCCGCAAATAATGTTATATATATCAATATGGCCCTCGGCAGAAAAAAGGTTCCCCACCCCTGCTATAGAACGTCTCTGATTATATTTTCATTAAATTCAAGATTATTACTAAAGATCAAGAGACATGGAGTTTATTTTATAAATAACAGGAATAAATATAGCCACAGATAGCTAGTAAAATGTAAATATCTGAAACATCCCTAAAGTCCCCTAAAGTTTTATTATTTGGCATGTAAACCTATGCAGATAATTGAGTTTAAAGATCAGATGACTGTCATGTTGGTAATTCATATTATACCTTTATATGTCCTCCAAATGTATCGAAGTCGTAATATTTACACACAGCACTGTTGTAACAACTGTCCTCCATTTCTCCATAAATGACAATATTCCTACTGAGAAGACCAACTTCCGCTCTCATATCCACTCCGTCCATCTCTTCTCCAATGTGGAGATACTTAGCTCTACCTACAAACGTAGTAAGATCTCATTAGTTAAAAAAAAAAAGCACTCTCTCACCTTGGAATTAGATAACAGAATTCCATAGCAGGCACCGCATCACTGTGCAAACAAAAAGTTTTCCTTATTCGGGAATGAAAACCACACATCGGTTGACTCACTATATTTGGAATTAAGCTGACTGTACATATAAAAATGTAAAGGCATTCAATATCAGAAATAATATCTGGGTCAATTGCAAACACACACACACACACATACATACATACATTTATTATTATTATTATTATTATTATTATTATTATTATTATTATTATTATTATTATTATTAGCAATCACAAGACCAGCATCCTTTTTTTTAATAAGCACCTTGGCTGCTTTTTTTTATTTATTTATTTATATATCTAAATATGATTAGAGGCTTGGATAGAAGTCAGCATCACTGTATGGAACCTTCTCAGCTTGAATAGAGATTAATTTGGAGTTGGTGGTAATCAGGGGCAGAGAACTCCAATTTGTGTTATGTACTTCTGTCTCTACAATCATAAGAAATTCAGAGAAAAGCCCATTTGTAGTTGTCACTGGATGAAGTTACAACATACACATTCCTATGGAGAAGAAACCTTAATATCTGTAAATATAAGGAATGCTGAACTACATGGTAGACAAGTAAAGCCAGACTTGTCCAGTCTTCCTATTTCTCTACCTGCTTTGAAGCAAGAAATCACATATGGTCCCAGTTTCTCTCCTGCTAAAATTCCATCATAAAATTCCATTGTCTACTAGAATTAGGGGATTATAAGACACAACATTCTCAGTCTGGTAGCGTGCAAGCTCAAAATGTCCTCTTTATCATGTCTGGCACCCCCATAAATGCCTAGACACTCTGCTCAGCTTACAGTGCACCTTTTATTACAAACTGTAACATATCTATATACTGTATATGATGGGCAACCTTTCAGTTTATATGACATCCAAAAATATACAGGTAGGTTAATTGGCTCCCAACAAAAATTAACCCTTCTGTGTATGTGTGTGTACATGTGGTAGGAAACAGACTGTAAACTCCACTGGGGCAGGGACTGATGTGAATGGCCAAATATTCTCTGTACAGCGCTGTGGAATACGTGTGCGCTATATAAATAACTGGTAATAAATAATAATGACATTAACTACTAAGATGCCAGGCAGGGGAACTGTAAACCTCAATTCTAGAAAGACAGGTAGAGATTCTGATTTCTGTATCTTACAACCAACCAGAAGAGAAAGAAATAACGTACAACAGAAGTTAGTGTCATTTCTGACTTTGCACATGAGATATGTATGTACTATGTATTTATTATGTATATTTCTAGTCAGCAAAAGCTTTATGTAAGTAATGATTTGTAAATATATTTAGCATTTTGTTCCAGTGATGGAACTCACTTTATCGCCGTTTTTATTCACTGTTTTTCAAAAAGTTGCACCATATTAAAGGTCACATGGGTACTATGTCATGATGGTGAAGCATGTGGCAGAGCTATGCTGTGCTCCTTCTGGTGGCAGGAAATTATCAGACATGGTAAAATATTGTGTCCATTATAACAGAGGGCTAGCAGAGCTAACGTGCCAGATTCTGCACACAAATGCTAAAATCAAGTCTTTGTTTTCCCAGGATTAGTTATTTTAGTTACATGTTAAAGCTGTGTATATTGGGAGGCGTTTTTAGTTTTGTGGGTAGACAGGGGGACTTATTAGGGCGCAATATGACCTGATTTTAACATATCCTCTTATGAGGTGGCAATCTGGCAACTGCCAAACAATGTGTACCATCTAGGCACGTCCTTGAGACTCCCGAATTTCAGGTGGCTCCCCCAGACACCCGGAAAAGTGGGCAAGTCTCCCGGAAGACCCCCGATGCCCCCACATTCCATCGGGGGCATAGTCACACTGTTGCAGTCACGTCGTGACACCATATAATTTGCTGGCTGCCCTCTCCTGCAAGAGGCAGCTAGAAAGTCAGTAAGTGTGCCATAAAGCAATGTAATTCAAATTTTAAATTGTAGCAGTGAGTATTGGGGTTAGCTCTGTGGGTGGTCACGCAAGCCCAATATCTGTGCTGCCCACCGTCATGTCTAAGCATAGCAATATTTAGTCATATAGTGGATGTAATGTGAACACCACTAATCATTTTAAAAAGTAGGCTGACATGGCAATGAGATACATGAAACTATGACAGCGCTGGTGTTCCCTTCCTACTGTATATAAGAGATAAGGTTTAAGCCACCCTCTCTTTCAGAGAATAAAGGTAAAAGTGAATTAAGCAGGTGGGTAAGAAGTGATGATAGTTACTACTTTGAAGTGATGTTTATTCCATTGGCAACATACACATTGCCGCAGTGGATGTCTAACCTGCAATTTATATTATACATAAAAATACACAGCATTTTGTCATTGAGATATTGTAAAGATTTAGATTTACGTGTCTCTCGATACTTAGACACATATTTCACGTGCTCTCTTACAATGTATCTAAAATAAACTCTACTGTGTAATTAGCATAGCTGTAAATCAGCTTCACTCCTAATAACACTCCAGAGAGACAGGTACAGATAAAATTCATTCTGCGTCTCCTTGCGTGAAATCTGTTGTCTGTTAGTGAAGCTGAACAGAACAACTGTCCCACTTGCTTTTCATTTAATCCTAAAGCTGGTCATGCTAAGTTGTAATCACTCTAAAAAATGTCAAACATGCACTGTGCGCAGGCTATATATAACCAGTTCTGTCGAGTTGGCTCAACCCACAATGAAAAAGTTATTTTGGAACATTTAATTGTAAAAATACTCCTTTTTAATGATCCATTTAAAAAAAAAAATGGAATGCCTTTAATTTTGAGCCTGAAAAAACACATACCTATACAAACAATAGTAGAAACAGTGATTTTCCATGTTTCTTACTGCCAGAGTTGAATTGGGTTACTGAGTAAAAATCAGTGGCAGAACATAAAGTAACTCTGAATTGAAACAAGGCATAAATATAGAAAAATGAACAATACGTGGCAGGTAGAAAGGTATGCATTTCTCAAAGCCCTTTTAGTTGCTAGTTCACCCATAGCACAGGAAATTCACTGTCCAAAATTCACACTTTGTACACCAGTTGGCTGAGCACTGTAAGAGAATGCTACTGATTGGCTCGCCAGCTATTAAATAGGGTGCTACCAGGGAGTATACCGTCCATTCCATGTGGATGTTATAGTAATTTGCATAGGACCAAGAAGCAAAGATTTTAGAAAACCGTTATTAGGGAACCAAGTTTTACTTATTAATTATGGGGGAAATGATAATTGATGGTATTTGTAATGGAAGCCATGTGAATGTATTATTTTATAACAGGTTCATACTATTTTAGTTTTGTTCCATAATGGGGCTATATGAATTTATTTATGACTGAGCAACACATTATTTCCTGATGAAAGCACCATTTTATAGTGTATAACCGTGGCGCTATAAGTGCTAGTATGCGCTTCAGCCCATGTGCATGATGGTGGTTGTAGTTCTAGTTTAGCATGTAATAACACTCCTGGGCTGCCAGTGCTGCTGGCATTGTACCACCACAAGGCTTGCACTATATTTTAACATTTTAATCTTGGTACCCATTGACAAAGGATAACGGGAGTTGCCCAGTGCTACTCAGCTTTGTGTCAGTACTCTCTTGGTGTGGGGGCACAATCCTTTTTTCATGCTGCCCCCTAGAGGTCAGGTACTGAGTAGGCTGAGCTGTTACAGACTGTTTTCTGTACATTATCAAACATTTCGCCTCACTTTCTGGTGACTATGTGCAGGCAACCTATACCTGTTTCTCCACAGACAACAGTACTTGCTGAAATCCTGGACTAGATAGTGAAGCATGCTGGGATTTGGAGTTTAACAACTCTTAAGAGTGGCAGATTGCCGAAACTTGGACTAAAGTACAAGAATCCTAATGTTCATCGCAAACAGAAATTATTATTTGAAATGGGTTGGGTTTTCCCGATAAGACTGCTCTCCAGTGACATGACTACACATAATATAAGTTTATTATCTGTTTCAGTAACAGGCAATTCCACCAAACCCTTCCTTATCCAAACTAATGTTATTGTAAGATTTAAAAAAAAGACAAGAGCCTGCTAATCTTACTCTGAAGAAATGCTTTATTATTGTAGGAAGTATAAATAAAGATTATTTGCAAGAAGTCAGCAATTGTTTAAGTGTTATATTGATATAAAAAACAATGTTCTCGGCAACACCAGAACAGAATCATCTGGCACGTGCAGGAGAAATGCATAATTTACATGTGGTAAGCTTAGCTCATTACTAGGCATTAGGGATATAACAAGCTGGAGCATGGAATGCAGTGATTGTATAATCATTAGCAATTACAGTAATCCAGTTTGCCTGTCAAGACAGTATTCTAAACAGTATTCTAAACTGGATCTTACATATTTTCAAATATAATTACATTCAGCCTTTATGACTTTGTGGTAAATTGGCTCCTCTAGAATAATAAGCATCACGTGGCACCATTCTAGTAGCCCCTTTGTTTAGGGAAGAGTAACAGGGGGTCCTTTATTTAGAAGCATAACAGTTGCTGCCCTGAATGAAAACAATACGTTATTTTTCTCAGCACACCTCTCTGCCCTATTGCTAATAATACTATAAATCTAAATAACTTTTCTTTACAAAAATGCAGATGTGTCCCCCGTTTTCTGGGCGTGCCCTAGTCAGCCCCGGTGTCTTAGCTGAGACGGACATTCTGAGACCATATGGTTGCTCAAAAGTTCGATGGTTCAACTTACAGTCAGGTCCATAAATATTGGGACATTGACAGAATTTTAAGATTTTGGCCTCTATTCACCACCACAATGATTTTGAAATGAAACAAACAAGATGTGATTTAACTGCAGACTTTCAGATTTAATTTGAGGGTAATTACATCCAAATCAGGTGAACGGTGTAGGAATTACAATGGTTTCTATATGTGCCTCCCACTTTTTAAGGGGCCAAAAGTAATGGGACAAACTAAACAATCCTAAATCTAACTTTCACTTTTTAATACTTTGTTGCAAATCCTTTGCAGGCAATTACAGCCTGAAGTCTGGAACGCATAGACATCACCAGACGCTGGGTTTCATCCCTGGTGATGCTCTGCCAGGCCTCTACTGCAAATGTCTTCAGTTCCTGCTTGTTCTTGGGGCATTTTCCCTTCAGTTTTGTCTTCATCAAGTGAAATGCATGCTCAATCGGATTCAGGTCAGGGGATTGACTTGGCCATTGCATAACATTCCACTTTCTAGCCTTAAAAAACTCTTTGGTTGCTTTTGCAGTATGCTTCGGTCATTGTCCATCTGCACTGTGAAGCGCCGTCTAATGAGTTCTGAAGCATTTGACTGAATACGAGCATATAATATTGCCCGAAACACTTCAGAATTCATTCTGCTGCTTTTATCAGCAGTCACATCATCAATAAATACAAGGGAACCAGTTCCATTGGCAGCCATACATGCCCACGCCATGACACTACCACCACCATGCTTCACTGATGAGGTGGTATGTTTTGGATCATGAGCAGTTCCTTTCCTTCTCTTCTCTTCCCATCACTCTGGTACAAGTTCATCTTTGTCTCATCTGTCCATAGCATGTTGTTCCAGAACTGTAATGGCTTTTTTAGATGTTGTTTGGCAAACTCTAATCTGGTCTTCTTGTTTTTGTGGCTCACCAATGGTTTACATCTTGTGGTGAACCTTCTATATTCACTCTTGTGAAGTCTTCTCTTGATTGTTGACTTTGACACATATACATCTACCTCCTGGAGAGTGTTCTTGATTTGGCCAACTGTTTTGAAGGGGTTTTTCTTCACCAGGGAAATAATGCTTTTGTCATCCACCACAGTTGTTTTCCGTGGTCTTCCGGGTCTTTTGGTGTTGCTGAGCTCTCCGGAGCATTCTTTCTTTTTAAGAATGTTCCAAACAGTTGATTTGGCCACACCTAATGTTTTTGCTATCTCTCTGATGGGTTTGTTTTGATTTTTCAGCCTAATGATGGCTTGCTTCACTGATAGTGACAGCTCTTTGGATCTCATATTGAGAGTTGACAGCAACTGATTCCAAATGCAAATGTCACACCTAGAATCAACTCCAGACCTTTTACCTGCTTAATTGATAATGAAATAACGAGGGAATAGCCCACACCTGTCCATGAAATAGCTTGTGAGTTGATAGTCCCATTACTTTTGGCCCCTTAAAAAGTGGGAGGCACATATTGAAACTGTTGTAATTCCTACACCGTTCACCCGATTTGGATGTAATTACCCTCAAATTAAATCTGAAAGTCTGCAGTTAAAGCACAACTTGTTTGTTTCATTTCAAAACCATTGTGGTGGTGAATAGAGGCCAAAATCTGAAAATTCTGTCAATGTCCCAATATTTATGGACCTGACTGTATATTCCAGATGTTGCGTCTTTTTTACATAAGTGGCAGGTCTGAGTCATTAGCATATTTTCACTAGTCCGCTGCATCCGAAATACCAACTGCGTCTACCTCTGAATCAAGGGCTATTGTTCCCTATTGGACACTATCCTCATCTCCACTCTAGCATGTGCTGTACGTCAACATACTGAATATAAAGCAATTTCTATGTTAACATGTTTGATGCTTTTATTGGATTCAATTTGCTCCCTAGACGTATACACAAGAAAGGGACAGTTTGGAAGGAAGAGACTGGGGGACCCTGCCATCATTAGATAGGCTTCCTTCAACAGAGGATCGTTGGTGCTAAGGTATGCAGCAGTGACAACGTTTGGGGCAAGGCTATGATTTTTGATCCACACTGCATTATGTTTAAAAAGTAACATCTGAAACTTCCAGAATCTTTTAAAAAAACTTTTTGAAATTTTTAGACTAAATAATTCTAAAGGGGGGAGTACAATGAAGTATTTACATGTTCCTGCTGAGCTTACTCCTTAATTCCACTTTACAGCTGCTGTCATTACCGGAATTATTATAACACATACTGTATACGTCTATAGAGCGCTCTGTCCTGAGAGACAAATGGCTCATGATAGTGAAGAACGTGTTGAATAATTGACAGAGAGGCTACAGCTGCAATTAACAGCGTATTTGGTTTGTTTTCGGTAATCCAGGTTGTGACTCATGGCATAAAGATTTCACAAAAACCCACGCAGGCTTTTTATAACATAATTACAAATATTATTTTGTAAAGTTTTTTTTTTTTATTGCTAAGTGACAAGTGATTGAATATGATGTTATGATGCATGGATATGGGGTTATACAACATGCCAAACCTTTTGCTCTGTGTGTGTAATGAAGAACAGAGCTAGGTCAAACTAGAATTAGGTTTTGTGATACTCACAGATGTTTGGTAAAATTAATAGAATGCTGGAGTTACCACATAAACAGAAAAGTGCAATTTAAGCTTAGCAAGGGTACTACATGAGCAAACTATTTCCTGTCATAAGCCTCATGCTTCCAGTGCCAATCCTTTGCTTTTTACTCTCCTAAAATAGCCCATATCAGCAGGAAAACAATGGCCTGCTTCCATTTTCCCTATGTGGGCTGATTGAAATATGCTATGTTAAAACACCCCTTTTAATATAAATTATTTCATGTTATCCAGATATCGGAAAATTAGTGGGAAACAGGACGTCAACAAAAGGACATTTCTTTTTTTTTTTTTTATAAAGGCTTTTGTTCTGCATTTATCTCAATCTTTGGATGAAGGAATGGTCTACAGAACCAAAATCTGAACTCTTTGAGCCTACATAATATTCTCCTATCTATAGGTCTGATCTTATCCCACCTCTCTTACTAACTGTTGTTTAACATTCTTCTTCTAGGATCTTGCTCTTCCACTATCATTGGATCAGTGCTTCAGACTTCTATTCTCTTTTTATACTGTGTTCTGGAAGCATAAACTTTTGTTATCATCATCAGGTCATCTCAACACCTCTTTCTCTCTGATAGCAAATAGTGCCCATACGTGGCCATATTCTGGCCCCGGCAGAGCAGTTCTATCGGGTGATGACTGTGATGGTGATCCGGTGCAGCATCTTTGTCCCAGCACTCGCATGCCGACGGTGTGTTTTTTTCTTCACACACCTCCTGCGGCTTTAGCATATTTTAGGGTTTCAGACTATAGATAGACAGTAATTAGTTAGACAATGTCTAGATAGACACCAGATGTTAGACAGGGACAAAACTTTGACAGGGACAAAAGTCAGACACACTAAAGTTAAACATGTAAAAAGATCGACAGGGTCAAAGGTTCGACATGAAAATGGTCGACACAAAAATGTTCGACATATTTTATTTTATTTTTTTAGGGTTAGGCACTTACTGGAGGGTTAGGGTTAGGCACTTACCCCCACGGTTAGGGTTAGGCACTTACCCAGACGTTTAGGGTTAGGCACTTACCCAGACGGTTAGGGTTAGGCACTTACCCAGACAGTTAGGGTCATATATGCAAAAAAATAAGAGGGAAAGTGTTCCAAAAGGGGAACTCATGGACTATTGATGTATTGAAGCATCCTGCTATGAGAAACTCGTTACTGGTAACCCAAGAAATGAAAAACATAAAAAATTTACTTTTAATTGGACTATTAAAATATTAGTGAAATATCATGTGCAAAGTTGTGTTAAAGTGCTTATTGTGTAAGACAATACTAACATATAAATAATATGTTGTGTCCACCTCAGTCTAAATTAATTCTCCTTGTAATAGGATGCTAATGATTCCTAAATGAATTCTCCTTTACAGTGTAAGTACTCTTTCCCCCTATATATTATGGGGTTAATAGAATGGTGTAGATATCACTATAGTCTGCTTCAATACAGATTAATGATCCTAGATCCAATCACTCCATCGCTGTATGTGATTTATGAATTGCTAAAACACATTGGTTCCATTTCTCATGGCGTATTAGTCCACGTGTTTAATAGTATGTCACTTTACAGTAAAACTAAATATCTATCATGCAAGAATGATTATGTACCATCATATAATTTATAGATGGATGTGTTAAATGTGTCTCATTAGTGCAAATTGTGTCTGGTTACTCATCCTCAGTTAGAGCAAGTGGATTATATTCATCACCCCTAAAATGTAATTCAGTCTGGTAATCTGGTGACGGGTGTAATGTGCCTGGTCATAAGCTTGCACAGCTATGGTTAATCACCCCAATCCGTGGTTAACCTTATTGCTGTAAATGTAACTTGCTAGTAGCGATAATATCCTCAGCAGCTATATGGCACTTAATTGCCACATTACTCCCTAGACATATACAGGGGTATTCAATTTGGAGCGAAAAGTCCATTCTGGGCTTTTCGCTCCACATCGCTGATTTTCCTGGGATAAAGTATCGGGTGCGCGCCCGCTTTATCCCCGTATTCAATTAAAAAGCTACGAAAACGGGAGCCGGCGAAATAGGATCAGCGAAAAAAAACGGGATTTGCCTGGAATAAATTGTAGGACCCCCCTAAAGCTGTAAAAACATGGGGGATCACTATGGGTACCCCCGTTTTAGCCTGCAAATGAAAGTCGGGGTTTCAAATAGCCGCGGCAGGTGTTTTTTTTCCGACATTGAAGAAGTGATGCAGAAGAGCACTTAGGTTATTTTTTTCGTTTTTTTAAGTGGTCCCATCAAATTTGGGGTACATGAAAATGGGTACTAGCATATTATTATGTCCCTAAAGTAATTTTTTAAAAATTCAGCAAAAATGCACCTGCAGCTAATAGCCTATGCTAGAAAACACCTGCCGCATACCTGCAGATTAGCCCTGAACCTATTTTCCTATTTTTAAACACTTTTTAAACACTTTTTTACATTTTTTTTTCACCCCAATTTTTAAACATTTTTTTTGGGGTGTCCCTAATTTTATTTTTACTTTTTTTGACGCAGTTTATTTTTTTTTAAGCCTGCACCCCTAAACCTCAATTCTGCACTTTTTTTCGCCACCTATTCAGTGGTAAAAAGTTATCCCCCTTTTTTTTCAAAGACTTTTCGAACCTGCGAAAAGTCTTTGAAATTGAATACAGGGATCATTGAAATTGGCGAAAATGACGTAATCGGCGATAATTTATCGCCGATTCTGAAATTTTCGCTCCAAATTGAACACCCCTGATAGTATCATGGTTGCTGCTATTACACCCATTGGAAATATTGTAGCGATGTTAGAGAGTATAAGGACTATCTATTGCGGTGGGTGGTATCATGTGCCTAATCACAGGCTTGCATCGCTATATTTAATCACTGTAATCCGTGATCAACCTTATTAATACAAATGTAAATTACTTATAGCGGTAATGTTCTCATCCGCTACATAGCACTATATTATCGCATTACTCCCTAGACACAAAGTATCATATTTGCTGTTATGACACACAAAGGAAACAGTGCAGCAGTATTTTAGAGAATAAACCTTTTTCACTATGAGCCCTGTATTCAGTGTGTCTGTATGTACTAGATAGCACTATATTGCCACATGTACTTAACTCTCTAGACACATAGTTGCTGACGTGACACATATAAAGGTATGGTAATAGTGTGAGCGGTTATAAGAGCTCTATCACTTGGTATGTCTGTATTTGTATTTGAGCCCTGCAATCACAGCGTCTATGTTTACTTAGTACTGGTGTCCGTATCAACCAGCAGTTCACTGTATAAGGAGGACATTGAGTGTGCACACAACAACTAAAATCACAGAACACGCTATCCCGCGTGTGCGGTATCTCCAGGGGTAAATGCAGGATTTGTAAGGGGGGGTTTCTGCATACAGTATGTTTGTATGTGTATGATATATATATATATATATATATATATATATATATATTTGTCACCCACATGCCTCTCACACATGGATGGTTACATTTTTACAATGTATTGTGTAAGTATAGTTGTATTCCCAATTTGGACTGCCCCCCTCCTCCCCTCCCACACACAGACACTCAGAGCAGATTACAGACACCTTGCACTGCACATTACACACAGACACCTTGCACTGCACATTACACACAGAAACCTTGCTCTGCACATTACACACAGACACCTTGCACTGCACATTACACACACTCGAACTACAGACCATCAGAGCTGCCAGGTACCTGTGATGTTGTTTGTGGCAGTGCTAATTACATGCTGTCCGGACTTGAGCAGATGAGGAGGAGTGCAGTGAGTGACATCACTGGCACTCAAAGGCACATGGGAGCTGTCAGGGAGGAGCTGCAGCCACAGCAGCTCCCTTGTACTGCTCAGCCATCTCCATAGCTACGCGGAAGCTGCCCAGTCGGAGCTCACAGACCTCACGAGCCTGATGAGACAGAGACAAAGCTCTCTGTCTCACTTTAAAAAAACAAATAATACTTGTTCGCTGCGGTGATGGATTGGGTACTCAGAAACCCCCCCTGCGTGCGCTACTGATCTCCTAACGTACATTTCACTAGCGCTTAATAATAGGATCAACCCGATAAGTGGGTTGCACGGAGCTATAACTTCACTGATCACCAATCGGTGTACTTGCTTATGATTGACAGATCTCTCAGCCCATCCGTATTGCCTGTCAGCTTCCTTATTGGTTGGATCGCGGTCCTTCTGTTTTGTTACAGGGAAACTGCTATAGTTGCTATGAATGACAGGTTTTCCAACCAATCGTCTTTCCCAGATGGTTAGGTTTAGTCACGAGGAGGGAGGGTTTGGGTTAGGTACCAAGGGGAGGGTTAGGGTTAGAGTTAAAAAACAAACAAACAAAAAATGTCGACCATTTCATGTCGACCTTTTGACCCTGTCGACCTTTTGTACCTGTTGACCTTTTTACATGTCTAATTTTAGTGTGTCTGATTTTTGTCCCTGTTGAACTTTTGTCCCTGTTTAACTATTCACTGTCTAAAATCTAGTGTCTATATAGACATTGTCTAACCAATTACTGTCTATCTCTTATACCACACTCCTTTTGGTGAACCACCAATTTGTATATTTTCTAATCAGTAAATTCTTACTTCGAGGTTCAAGTTCACATTGATAGCTTGTTTTTTTTTTAAATAAGCTGTATAATTAGGGATGTGCGCTGGACCATTTTTGCTGGATTTGGATTTTGCTCTGATTCATCGTCTGGCTTTGGATTTGGATTTGCCAAACCGCCATGACTGGTTTTTGGATTTGGATATTTTACAAAAATTTACAAAAGAAAGCTAAAATCACATAATTTGGGCTTTTATTTGTTCTTATTCCTATTAACCTCAATAACATTAATTTCCAGTCATTTACAGTCAATTTAGACCCCCTCACAGCTCACAATATTGTTTTCACCATTATTGGCCAAAGGCTGCAGTGAGCTGGCTGGTTACTAAGTGACAGAGCAGCGGCACAGACACCACAGTTTAAAGCACATCTATGAAATATTGGCACACAGCAGTGGCAGAAATGAAAGGTAGTGCAAGATGGAATTGTCCTTGGGCCCTCCCTCCCACCCTTATGTTGAATATTAAAAAGTACATGCACACTTTAACAAACTGAGCACTTCAGCGACAGGGATTGCTCTACAGTGGCAAAACAAGCTACCAACGGCTTAAGGCAACAACTCTACAGTGGCAAGATGTCACTGTCATTGCCATCCTCACCTTCAGCCTAATTATTTTTACTTTTTTAAACTTTTTTTTACTTTTCTTGCGTTAACTTGTCACAGTACTTGTGTGCTACGAACACGCAGTGGTCTACAGCCCAAGGAGTCACAGTGTTTGTATAAACAGTGGGATATGGCCAACAGAGTAACAGTACTTATATACACAGTGGGCTACGTCCCAAAGAGTCACAGTGCCTGTATGCACAGTGGGGTACAGCCAACAGAGTCACAGTACTTTTTTGCACAGTGGGATATGGCCCAAAGAGTAACAGTGCTTGTATACACAGTGGGATATGGCCAACATAGTCACAGTACTTGTTTACACAGTGGGGTATGGCCCAAGGAGTCATAGTGCTTGTACACACAGTGGGGTACGGCTAACAGAGTCACAATAATTGTATACACAGTGGGCTACGAACCAAGGAGTCATGGTGCTTGTATACACAGTGGGGTACAATGCCAAAAAAAAAAAGTTTTTTGTTTAGGTTTTTTTTAATATTATTTTTTTTACACTGGAGCAGATGGGCATGAGTACAGCGCAGCATACATCAGCATGCCTTGTACACACAGCTACTTGTGAATCTGGACACAGCCACTGTAATCAGCAGAGTATAGTGCAGCATACATCAGCATGCAGTGTGTCCCATACAGTCACTTTACAAGCACAGCCACTTGTGAGTCTGGCCACTTTAATGAACAGAGCAGTGCGCAGCATGCAAGTGAAATGGCGCCTAATCCCGGACGCAGTGTTTATATAGAAACCAACTCTCGTGAGAATCCAACGTCGGGAGGATGACATTCGGCCTCGAAGTGGGATCCGAGTCAGGCGGGAACACCCGAACCGCGGCTCGGGTGGACTCGGATCCCTGGTGTTTGGAGCAGTTTGGATGCCAAAGAATCTGAACTGCTCATCTCTATTTATAATGTTGCCTTTTCTGCCTGTCTTGAAAATAAAAAATGTGGAGGAGGAGGAGGAGAAAGTGAAGGAGGAAATGGAGAAAGAAAAAAAATAAAAGAGTATATACACATATATATGTAGAGGAAACGTGACGGCACTCTCAGGATTTGAACACCAACGGACATACACCAACATACACAGTTTGTCAATGTTTAAGAGGGCAACCTCTTTTATCAAGACATGACGTGATAAAAGAGGTTGCCCTCTGGAATGTTTGCAGTTTACAAACTGTGTATGCAGCAATCTATTGGTGTTCCAATCCTGAGAGTGCTGTCAAGTTTCCTCTACATACTGAGTGTTAATGGGACAGGCACCGGGGTAAGCTGCTTCTTGTTACCGAGTGCCGGACAGCAGGACTGTATACACACACACATTATATATATATATATATATATATATATATACATATATATATACACATATATATATATATATATATACACACACACACAGTGAGTTCAGAAAGTCCCTTCACAGTGACTGTGTACTAAGTGTGGGACAGACAATGGTGCCTCCAGAGGTGGGGCTGCAGCGCAGTCCAAAATTCAATTAGGGGAGCCACACCAACTGTCACCCCCAACCGCTACCAAACATCGCCGACTAGAACTCAGTGGCAGTTGGTGTGGCTCTTCTATCATACACTTAGCACACAGTCAAACTCCCTGTATTTTAATAGGTTTATGAAATCTGTCTAATAGGCAGTGACAGTTAAACTCATGGGGAGGGATGCACTATCATCAATAATGCAGTCAAACACCTGAAAATGCAGTTTTTGGGTGTTTGACCGCATTTCTGATATGCACTAAGCTTTCGGAAAGCAAATCTTTCTGCAGCTTTAGATTTGAAGCCTATGGGGTTCTTTCCGCATCGTGTTGTGAAAGGATCCAATCAGATCCCTCCCAGCACCCACGACGGCATGCGGAGCATTCTGCGCATGAGCAGAGGGAATTCTGGGTCATAAACCCGTAACTCCCTCTCTCGCAATTTACTTTATGCACACTGGCGTTAACGCCTGCATGCATGCAATAGGAAGGAAGAAAATGTAATATGAAATATGGTATAAAAATGAATTTATTTCTACTTCAACCATTTCAGTAATTTCACCTCCTGGCCTGATACATGCTGCACAATGTCACAGAACAGGGAGCCTGGAGCAGAAAGCTGGATACCACGTGGCAACTGGATCTCCAGGTTGCAGGGTGCACATCCAGTCACTGTATAAGCTGAATGCATGTGCCATCTGGGCAGCGACAGTACTGCCCTCTCAGCCTTGGCTGCACACCCCTAGTAAACTGTATACATGTCCTGTAAATCATCACTGAAAACATTTTGCAGAAAATTTCAGGTAGATTAGTTCTAAGAACAGAATATACACAGATTTTTATGAAAAGACATACAGTAGGTTGGCTGCCTGTTTGAGAGAGCCTGACAGATGACGCCATATTTGGCTTTGTAAGTAAAACAGACCTATATTGGTAATTTTCCACTGCACAGGCTCATGGTTTTCTACCCATCACCACATCATACATTATTTTTATAGTGAATTATGTGTGGTTGGCAAAGATAAAAAAGCAAAAGAAAAGAAATGAAAAAAAAGAAATAAAATTAACATAACACCCTAACTATGTTGAACAGTGCAGGCCTATGTGTCTACTTTGTCTATATGGTGAACACAGAATCCTATATAGTCACTGATTTTAAGCATTCTGATTTTTAAAGGTTTTTTTTAAGCCAACTAAGAAACCAGGTTAATATCCAATAAACTGGCTGTATTTTCCTTTACTACTCATAATTTCCTTTTCCATGTTTTAGAAAAAGAGATTGCCATTTACAAGCATTGCAATAAGTTGGTTGAAAGTAACTACCAACTGTGTTTTCATTCCATAGAAATGTTTACATTTAACAAAATGACAATAGCAATATGGAATCCAAAACAAACCTCTATGAACTGGTACCCGACGTCTACATACTGTGCTACCTGACGTCTCTATACTGTGCTCCTGGCATCTCTATACAGTGCTACCTGACGTCTCTATACAGTGCTACCTGACGTCTCTATAGTGCTCCTGGCATCTCTATACAGTGCTACCTGATGTCTCTATACAGTGCTACCTGACGTCTCTACACAGTGCTACCTGACGTCTCTACACAGTGCTACCTGACGTCTCTATACAGTGCTACCTGATGTCTCTACACAGTGCTACCTGACGTCTCTATACGGTGCTACCTGATGTCTCTACACAGTGCTACCTGACGTCTCTATACAGTGCTACCTGACGTCTCTACACAGTGCTACCTGACGTCTCTATACTATGCTACCTGACGTCTCTACACAGTGCTACCTGACGTCTCTATACTATGCTACCTGACGTCTCTACACAGTGCTACCTGACGTCTCTACACAGTGCTACCTGACGTCTCTACACAGTGCTACCTGACGTCTCTACACAGTGCTACCTGACGTCTCTATACAGTGCTACCTGACGTCTCTATACAGTGCTACCTGACGTCTCCATACAGTGCTACCTGACGTCTCTATACAGTGCTACCTGACGTCTCTATACAGTGCTACCTGACGTCTCTATACTGTGCTACCTGACGTCTCTATACAGTGCTACCTGACGTCTCTATACAGTGCTACCTGACGTCTCTACACAGTGCTACCTGACGTCTCTACACAGTGCTACCTGACGTCTCTATACAGTGCTACCTGACGTCACTACACAGTGCTACCTGACGTCTCTATACTGTGCTACCTGACGTCTCTATACTGTGCTACCTGACGTCTCTACACAGTGCTACCTGACGTCTCTATACAGTGCTACCTGATGTCTCTACACAGTGCTACCTGACGTCTCTACACAGTGCTACCTGACGTCTCTATACAGTGCTACCTGACGTCTCTACACAGTGCTACCTGACGTCTCTATACTGTGCTACCTGACGTCTCTATACTGTGCTACCTGACGTCTCTACACAGTGCTACCTGACATCTCTATACAGTGCTACCTGACGTCTCTATACTGTGCTCCTGGCATCTCTATACAGTGCTACCCTACATGATGTCTCTATACAGTGCTACCTGACGTCTCTATACAGTGCTACCTGACGTCTCTATACAGTGCTACCTGACGTCTCTACACAGTGCTACCTGATGTCTCTACACAGTGCTACCTGACGTCTCTATACAGTGCTACCTGACGTCTCTATACTGTGCTCCTGGCATCTCTATACAGTGCTACCCTACATGATGTCTCTATACAGTGCTACCTGACGTCTCTATACAGTGCTACCTGACGTCTCTATACAGTGCTACCTGACGTCTCTATACTGTGCTCCTGGCATCTCTATACAGTGCTACCTGACGTCTCTATACAGTGCTACCTGACGTCTCTATACTGTGCTCCTGGCGTCTCTATACAGTGCTACCTGACGTCTCCATACAGCGCTACCTGACGTCTCCATACAGCGCTACCTGACGTCTCCATACAGTGCTACCTGATGTCTCTATACAGTGCTACCTGAAGTCTCTATACAGTGCTACCTGACGTCTCCATACAGTGCTACCTGATGTCTCTACACAGTGCTACCTGACGTCTCTATACAGTGCTACCTGACGTCTCCATACAGTGCTACCTGATGTCTCTATACAGTGCTACCCTGCGTCTCTATACAGTGCTACCCGGCATCTCTATACAGTGCTACCCTACCTGATGTCTCTATACAGTGCTATTTGAAGTCTCTATACAGTGCTACCTGACGTCTCTACACAGTGCTACCTGACGTCTCTACACAGTGCTACCTGACGTCTCCACACAGTGCTACCTGACGTCTCCATACAGTGCTACCTGACGTCTCTCTATACAGTGCTACCTGATGTCTCTATACAGTGCTACCTGACGTCTCTCTATACAGTGCTCCTGACGTCTCTATACAGTGCTAACTGATGTCTCTATACAGTGCTACCTGACGTCTCTATACAGTGCTACCTGACATCTCTCTATACAGTGCTGCCTGCAGTCTCTATACAGTGCTACCTGACGTCTCTCTATACAGTGTTAACTGACGTCCCTATACAGTGCTACATGATGTCTCTATACAGTGCTACATGATGTCTCTATACAGTGCTACCTGACTTCTCTATACAGTGCTCCTGATGTCTCTATACAGTGCTACCTGACGTCTCTACACAGTGCTACCTGACGTCTCTATACAGTGCTACCTGACGTCTCTATACAGTGCTATCTGACGTCTCTACACAGTGCTACCTGACGTCTCCATACAGTGCTACCTGACGTCTCTACACAGTGCTACCTGACGTCTCTACACAGTGCTACCTGATGTCTCTACACAGTGCTACCTGACGTCTCTACACAGTGCTACCTGACGTCTCTACACAGTGCTACCTGACGTTTCTCTATACAGTGCTACCTGATGTCTCTATACAGTGCTACCTGACGTCTCTATACAGTGCTACCTGATGTCTCTATACAGTGCTACCTGACACAGTGCTACCTGACGTCTCTACACAGTGCTACCTGACGTCTCCATACAGTGCTACCTGACGTCTCTCTATACAGTGCTACCTGATGTCTCTATACAGTGCTACCTGACGTCTCTATACAGTGCTACCTGACGTCCCTATACAGTGCTACCTGATGTCTCTATACAGTGCTACCTGACGTCTCTATACAGTGCTCCTGACATCTCTCTATACAGTGCTGCCTGCAGTCTCTATACAGTGCTACCTGACGTCTCTATACAGTGCTACCTGACGTCCCTATACAGTGCTACCTGACGTCTCTCTATACAGTGCTCCTGACGTCTCTATACAGTGCTACCTGATGTCTCTATACAGTGCTATCTGACGTCTCTATACAGTGCTACCTGACGTGCTACCTGACGTCTGAGAAGTGAGAGAGTACTGAGCTGCCATGACATGTAGGCCCCACCGGCAAGATATCATCTGCATCAGATTACATAGGACAGTACAGTACAGTCTGTAACTGTATCATAAATTAGACAAGAAGAGTGACAGGTAGCATATACAGTTATGCGGAAGCAGCAGAAAGAGCTTTAGGGGTGACTTATAATATAGAGATGTAACAAGTTACTATAATCCTGAATAGGTCTTTGTAGCAGTCACGCATCTGCATATGTAACAGTTTCCATACTCAGAGAATGAGTATGAGGATTTTATTGAGGACGCTGTGCTCTCCTGGGGTTAGGCTTCCTCCTGCCCACACACCATTACAGCTGGGGATCTCTGTATAGTGCGGTCTCATGGACTTCTGTGTGGAGCTGAGGAAGCCTGTCTGGGTAGTGTGAGCAATATAATGTTCAAGCCAGGAAAGCAAAAATATAAGGTTACAGTACCTGGTTATCGGTTCACTGTAACCTATTTATATTTTCTATTTAATGAGAACTTGCTACTATAAATTAACACTTGCTGAGTTTAATTTAAAAAAACATAGATTATGGTAGTGGCTTGTTCTGGTAATGCTACTATGATTCAATATTTAATTTATTTCCAACATATAGAAGCAGAGCCTAATGCAAATGAAGGAAGAAAGACTAATCAGCTATTCTAGTGGTTTTAGGGGGTCATTCAGACCCGCTCGCGAGCGCAGGACGCTCGCAAGCGAGTCGATGTTCCCCCACTGCACATGCGCACGACGGAGGGAGCTCCGTCGTGCGCATGCGCGAGACCCGGCGAGCAACGGGCTCTCCATTGCTCCGGGTCTCGCACCAAAGGGGGCGTGCTGTCGATGTTGATTGACAGCACTCCCCCTTTGGTGGGCTTGCCGGGGGCATGCCTGCCAGACGGAGGCGTTCCCATGGGAACGCCTACCGTCTGAAGCCGGCCCCACTGACATCACTAGTGATGTCAGTGGGTGTGATTTTGGCTCTGATAGAGCCAAAATCACTCCAGGGCTTGCAGGGTCTCCGTCGCAAGCCCGATGGTCGCGATGGTCAAGACCATCGAGACCATCATCATGGACGCTCGTATATGCTGTGGGTGGTCACCCACAGCTATGCGAGCGGCCAGGAGGCCGCTCCATTTTCATGGAGGAGGGCCCTGATTCAGAGCGAGCGCTCTGGTCAGAGCGTTCGGCTCTGAATCAGGCCCTTAGTACAGCCATTCTAGAGAACATTTTTCCATCTGGACTCTTCATTTATGGTCACTACTGTGGTCTACTGACTGCTGGAATTACCTCTGAGCAATATGGAAGCTCCCATAACTTCTGTGCAAATGGAAAACATAAATGTACACAAAAGGTGTATAGACATTAATGTATTCTTTTATATTTTTGCAACAAAGTATGATTATGTTTAATGTCTCATAAAAAAAAAAAAATCTCCAATGTTATTTTTTGGGTGTATGTTAAATATAGAACACAGTATAAGGTTATAGGGAATCTCTGTTGCTGCTTTACATGAGAATGAGCTATATTTATAGAAGTGGAGACTCTGTTCCATGACCTGTAATGCCCCTCTGCCTGAACCTTGCATCTCACTGCACTGCCTGATTTTATCCCCGTCTCTATTTCTTCATAGGATTACACTTTCCTGGCCGCGTTATTTTCTTTGAGAAATGTCCAATCTTTCCCTTGGCAATACATTCCCAGTCACATCGGGTGGATACAATTATCCTGATACAATTTTTCATGGACGCCAGCACCCCCTGCCCTCTTGATAAAAAAGATAATGGTGAATTAGTGAATGTTTCAGTGTAGAAGAATGTTCCGCTACTTATCAGATATACTAACCTCTTACAGGGAATGGTCAGGAACTCAATGGGGTTTTTCAGGGTGACGATAAAGGGAGTGGTCACCCACAATAGGAAACCAGAGCCAACTCCATGGAGCTGTTTACCAAGGATGGCTGTGATTATTACCTAATGTATTTCATATAAAATAAATCCCAGGTGATCACCAAGATGGAGTTACAAGCTGATATGTGATGATAATACATCTTTTTAGATCATATTATCTATCAAATGTGCACAGCGGCTCTTGGACTTCAGGGACTAAGCAGAGTAACCTGCTGGGGAATTATAGGAGAGATACTGCAGATCTGAGATCTCTATAGTATCTGTCTGCTAAAAAGGTCTAGAAGCAAACCATTCATTTCAATTAAGTCAGATTGGAGCCAGTAACTCAATTCAGCAATTGTTCGTAATACAGTGCTCATTATATATATATATATACTAAAGAACTTGATACCACATATATGTACTTCATTTTACATAGTATGTAAAATTCTGATTGGATATGATGCTCAATGCAGCCACCACTAAAGTAACACTGTAGGGACCCCAGACTGTTAACATTCCAGATCACAATCCATTCAACATGCCAGAGAATGTATCATAGGGAAACTGCTAGCTTGTTGAGTTCCCCAACTAAGTTTGTCATCTTCCTTCAGCCAAACATGATTTATAGTGTTCCCTTCATCTATACCACAGAGGCAGAGCACATATAAGTATTCCAAAACTATTGGTCCAGCACAGAAAGTGCTTGCTCCATTGCAAACATTAAAGTGACACTTATAGGCTCAGTACATACTGTAAGTACATATACTCTTATTATACATTTATTCAAATTCTTGTGGACCTGTACTGGGGATCAAAAGAGCACAAGAATACTATCGCTCCCATTTATCAATGATCACTTTTGCAACACGTGCATGCCATGGTCAGTGCATGCCGGTAACGCCCATGATCGCATTGGAAAGTGCGATCATACCGTCCCTGCGTTGTCCCCGGAGAGCTGCAGGCCAGTGCAGGGGGTGCTGGGCATGCGCAGTCCCGTGGACTGTACATGCACAGCCGCCATAGCTGGGGAGGGTTCCGGCGGATACCTCCGCCGGCTAACTATGCGCGGTGTAGCACATAGGCTACAGCGGCTAACATCATCTTCAGATGGCGTTAGCTGCAGGGCCAATAGCTTTAATGCATCACATTCCGTTTTTTGTTAAATTTGGCAGCATCGCATCCCCCATAGAAACCTATGGGGGAAGCGGCTGACAACGGTAATGGAGGGATCACAGCAGGTATCGGAGATATCTGCTGCGGTCCCTCCTTAATACATATGGGGGATAGTTAATATTTGAGGTAAACCCCCAAAAACTGGTGTTTTTCGGGGATTATACCTCAAATACACTTTGATAAATGGGCCCCTCTATATCTATACACGCGTGCTGTATCTATCTATAACTATATATATGTGTGTGTTTGAATGTATTTGTGTATGTGTATCTTGGGTATATGTAAGAAATATGTAGTTCTGAAAGTAGGGTAAACCGTTCTCCAAGTACATAGTGCACTGTGCAACAGAAATGTATTATAACAATAATGACGGTTATTTTATGACATTTAATACAATGCAACCAATCAGACATTCAATTCCATTGTTCACTTGACAGACGTAACCTAATTATTGATTTGTTACTATGGTTTTAGACCAGATTTGCCCCTATGAGCAATGTAATATTAAATAATGCTATTTACCTTCCACTTTGATCTGGTTGGGAGTGCAGGCCCTGCAGGGCAGTACTTTGAATTCTTCCGCTTGATACATGGAGTAGTCTGTGCTGGCCACCACAATGATATCTCCAGCTCTCCAGGAACGGGCATTGTCTGCCAGATGCAAGATGGTGCTGTTCACATTGGTGTCTACAGTCACTGTCAGTCTGGGTCTCACTGTAAAACATAAGACAGGGACCATGAACCTGGGATTCATACTGTCCAATTATTACTACAAGACTTTACCACAAAAGCTGCAAACACACACAAGCCAAATACCCTCAAACATGCATAACTTTCTATACTGTGTAGTTTACAATTGTGTGATATTAATTTACTATATTTACCACTGACATAATACTGAATGAAACTTTGCTGACTCCTTTATGTATGTGTGTATATATATATATATATATATATATATATATTTATATATATATATATAAATAAAAATATATATTATTATTATATATGTGTTCAAGTCAGCTATGCCTTGATAAAGACCCGTGGAGGGTAGAAACGCGTCGGCAGCTGACTTGAAAACAAAGACTTTGCCGCTTTTACCATTTACAGTACACGGGAAAGGGAGTGTAGAATAGACAGGTGGCAGCTGTCGGAAAAACCAGAGCAGCTGGGACCCATATGATCAGCCGCAGGTGAGAGCCGCGAGCACCCTTGTCGTGAATAAGATCCACGATCACGTCAGGGTGAGTGTTGGAATAAGCGGACAGGTCTCGGGTGAGAGCAGAGTCCTACAAGACATCTACCGCCCAGAGAAAATTCCATCCTGGCATTACCAGGTGTAATAGGATTCCTTCTGTGAACACACACTCGCCATTATAGACGGAGCAGATTGCACCACATGTTACTGGCTCCCTACAGGTCCGGTAAGCCACCCCTTTTTTTGTGTACTGATTTAACAACATTTGGATGGAAAAAAGTGTTTTTTGAGGAGACTTATTTTAAAAGTACATATTTTTTGAATTTTGTTTTATTAAAGATTTGTTTTTTTTATGGAAGATCACCTTTTTAGACTCTTATTGACCAATTACTTATAATAATATCCAGACAAAATTTTTGGAGGGATCTTGAATGACTGGTCTGAGAAGTACAGCTTGATTTATGTTGTCCAGGAGGAGTACAATTTGATACACTGAAGCTATCCTGCATTTGAGCAGTACGAACACAGCGCTGCAATATCGGATACGGTGTTCATACACCATTCTTTCTAGTTTTCATAGTCAAAGCGCCTCTAGCTGTTGGGTGTAGGAGTCAGGTGCAGCAGCAGTGTGGAGCGCTCTATCAGAAATCTTTCACAGAAGAAAATAATGTGTATGAAAACTGTCAGTTAGAAGCTGATTGTTTGGATCTTTATTTTTCTCCACTTTAGCTCTCTCCAAGGTTTGATACATCTCTCCCAGAATCACTTGTGTTGTTTGAAAATGTAACTTAGGTGCAATACTCTATTAATGTTTTCAGTGAATTCAAAACATAATCTGTCTAGGACTGTTGTATTAGGAAATGTATTTTTTTTTTTCATGCATGGAGCCTACAATTTAATAAGAATATATTTTTAAAGTTATAGCAGCAGATATGTGGCAAAAACAAAAATGGGCAAGTGCCTTGTTTTTGGAATAAAATAATCATCTTGAATAGTGAAGCGGCCACTAAATTCCATGCGGGGTATTGTAACACCCGTAACATATTCATTTTGTTAAGGAAAAAAAATGATTTTACTTCAGACATGTGGTAAAGATGATGCAGTTGACAATTGTGTGTGAATGCCAAATTCAATGAGGAATATTTTCCAAAATAGATTAAATGTTTAATTCATTCTGGCTCCGCTATCTCTGTTAGATTTCTGTAATAGCACAACCGATAAACCTCGTTCGTTCATTATAACCCTATATTTTCTTGTAAGATGCAGGTTATGGTAAGGGTGCCCGGACCAGAACATAGTACTAGAAGAATTCCCAAACCTTCCCCAAAATCACTGTGCCCGTAGGACCATAACCAGAGAAGAAATAAGCCTGGGTGAAGGGTGTGGTATATATTACAGAGAAAACAACGTATGTTTACTGCATAATAGTGAAATGTCATATTTGTGTGTATTAAACATTTGATACACTGTGAAGGCTGTGTGCTTAATTAGAATACAGATTCCAAAGCACTCATTGATGAACGAGATAGAAATAGAAAGTGTTTAGGTAATAGATAAAGCATAAATGAAGAGTGATCATATCGTACCCATGGCTAGAGAACTATTAGGGCTAATGGAAGTCTTAGGGGGAGAGGTATCAAACCTCCCATAGAGCAGAAAAGTGGGCAAGTGGACCAATCAGCTTCTAGCAATTTATTTTAATAAATGTACTTGATAAATATTAGCTAGAAGCTGATTGGCTGCTTATGTGCAACCTGCTCAATGAGATGACCTTGACGCTGGTGGGCAGGCTCGTATCATTGGCCATTGATATGCTAACTATCTCTGAAATTATATTTAATAAATTTAAATGTGAACAGTAATTATCGCATAGTGCATCTGAAACTCTGTTTTATGAGCAAGTGCTCCACTTGTCCACACTTTAGGAGGTTGGATAGATTGTCCATTTAGTCTGTGACAGCATGACCTATTGTTTATTCAGCTGTCTGTGCTCTGTGGCAGAGAAGAACGGTCATTTTCCTATGTAAGCCTCATATAACTTAAAGAGTGGCCATGTTGGTGTTACTCTCTATAAAAATAATTAGATTTTTATCCTATTTTAGAAAGGTAATTCCAGCTACAAATGTTTCTTCCCCCAACTAGCGGAACAATTCCCTCTGAGGGACTGGTGTAATTCAGAGAAAAAACAACAATACCAGTGATGCAATGCTTAATTCCCTTACATTTGGGAAAAAAAGTAGATTCAGACAGCACTAGGTCATTCCTAACGGGTGCGCACTAGACCCGGCTCTGTGATAACAACTGGCAGAGTGCTGTTGGAACCTGAACCATTCCTGTTATGGTGGGGTTGAGTTCTCCTGACAGGTTGGCAGTCTCTGGCAATGGAGCTCCCATAGTTAAGCTAAATTACATTTTATCTGGAGTTCTCCTTTAATATGTCAGACTTCATAAACAGAATATATTTAGAACCAGTCTGACTGTGCATATGAAGATGAAGGAAGATCTCAGCTCCCATACTATATCCTTATGGTCTGCTTTCTGTGTATGGGAAATTATGTGCACTTCTACTCATGGAGATGATATGTATATGTTTGTAGACTCCATACACTATATATATGCTTTAATTTTCTACAGCAACACATTTGGGCATAGGTCTATTCAGAAAATATTTGTGATCACAGTAAATCTGTCTGCAAGTATTAAATGTGCCCTTGCTGCAACGCATCATGGTTTTGCCAAGGTGTAAAATTGCACCTTTTAGTCCCAGTTATCCCTAACTCTAAATGAGACCTATTAAGTAGTTTATCAGTAATAAAGGGTGATAAACAATAGAGTGACTTTCATTAGGTGCATAAACAATTAAACATACCTGGCTTTCCACATAGGAAGCGGACTTTGTAGTTTGGGCATCTTGAATGGATCTGGTCATTCTGCCGACATTCAAACCTGTAATCGTGGCCCCCTTTGTAGAAGACTTGGGTTGGTATATTAGTTCCATTAAGTGTAATAACCTAGAGATAGCAGAATATATGCTACTTATGTCAACTGTGCAACCTAACAGCATAGAATCCTAAATAAATAACAATGGAGCCGACGAGGTACACAACATCAACTGTAACAAGCAATACACTGTATCCAGCACCAGGGGGGTAAAGATTGCAAGCAACACAATGGCCACAAAGATGCCAACTGTTCTTATCTCCAGTGACAATCTAACTTGTATCAGAGTCTGCTACAATACACTAAAATATATTGTTTTATGTGGAGATTTGTTTCTCTTTTTTTGTCTAGATGAATTATCCACCATCATTTAAATTATTTGTATAAGTCCAAACTGAGGGCCTGATACAGCTGCAGACGCACTAGTTATCGCAGCTGCTACCATGGTATGCCATCAGCCGGCTTAGTGGGACCATGGGGTCACGTAAACTGGGCGCCGCAGATGCTGAAAAGAGGCCAGGAAATTTCTTTCAGCCAATGGAGATCCTGGCCTTGTCACTCCCCCACAACGGCAGACACACGTCTCCTCCCCACCCGAAACAGCAGCAGACCGTCACTCACTGAGAGTCTGCTGCCGAACTGCGAGCAATAAGGCAGAATCATACTACACATGAGCAGTATGGGTCCGGCACATGCTCAGATTCCCGAATATCAGGAAACTGCGTAAAAGACTGAGCTGCGTCCACAGCTGAATCCTGCGTTCATGCAGTGTTTCCCTCAGACATGTCACTCCCAGAACTCATAGCTAGGTATGTCTGGATGCTGTTTTTTATTGATGTCATCAATACAATCTATAATGTTTATGTTTAGCTACACTTTTGTGCTGTGTTTTCTTATAATATAGCCTTTGTTTGGTAATTTATTATATAATCTAGAATTTTTCTTTCCTGTTATTAAACCAAACAGCATCTGAAAATCCTCTCTCTGTGAGGTCCTTTGATGGCATTTCGCCGACTTCCCTACCTATGGAGATGTGAATGTAGTGTCTCCTGCTCCCTCTGCAGGGCTGTCTGGAGACACTTGGTAATGACACTGATAGTGATAACAAACTCAGCCACTCCAAGGCAGCTTAAGATGCTCTGTCTACACAAAGGGATGTAATTGGATATGCAGCATGTGGTCTTTTTTATGGCTAGTAATGAGACGTTCCTGGGTGGGAAACCTGTTGTTTTATTGACTATGAGACAGGGCTAACCCGTCAGTGTGTCTGTTCTTACACTCTTAGCACTGGGCTCTTTCTAAAACTACAGACATGTTAACTATTAGGGGTCTATTATTATTATTATTATTATTATTATCATTTATTTATATGGCGCCACAAATGTTCAGCAGCGCCTTACAAAGTACATAAACAAGTTGTAGACAAGCGACTTACAGAACAATACAATACAGGACAAGGACATGGATAATATATATTGCTACATTAGCAACCATAACACCCAGATAAGCAACAGAGCATAAGCAACCAAGTGTTAGGTGCCCTAGTGGTGAGTAAGAAGTAGATGAAAGTAAAGTAGGGAGAAGCACAAGAGGGTAGAGGGCCCTGCTCGTAAGAGCTTACATTCTATTTACTAAGCAGTGTTAGGAGACAGAGAGAAAAGTGATAAGGTACCAGCCAACCAGCTCCCAACTGTCATTTTTCAAACACAGCCTGTGAGATGGCAGTTAGGAGCTGATTGGCTGGAACCTTATCACTTTTTACTCTGTCTCCTAACACTGCTTAGTAAATAGACCCCTTAATATCTGGAGCACTAATGACTTCTGACAGTGAATGTTCTCCAGTAATTGTGCATGTAGAACAGTGGTAGGAAACAGGCAGGAGCTCCAGATCTCACTTACAAGCCTATTAATTTTAGAGAGAAAAAAAAAAATTCTCTAGTGAAATTGTGTGTTTTTAAGGGTAAAAGGGCTTCTATTTATCTAGACCCCTCCCTACTGGTGGCGGGATCGGTACGCATGTCCGGCGGTTCAAGCCCCGACGCCGGACGACCGGCTTCAGTGAAGATTCTGACAGCCGCTAATGTAAGTACAAACTAACCTTCCCCCCCAAATGCCTAACCCTAATGCCCCCTTCCCCGCAGCCTAAACCTAACCCTCCCGGGGGGGCCTAACCCTAAGTCCTCCCCCCCCACGAGCCCCTAACCTAACAACCCCCCCTGCAGCTGTTTGCCCCCGGCACCTGGCTTACCTTCGATCGGTAAAATGACAAGCGTCGGGATTTCGACGCCTGTCATTAGACCCTTGCCGGGATTAGACAGTCGGGATGCCAACGGTCGGCATTTAGTCCGTCGGCATCCCGACTGCATACCCTGGTGACAGCCATCACCAGGGCTCTGAGGTGAAGGTTGTGGCAGTACTTAACAATGCAGTCTTCTGATTGCAAGTTAGGATGGTGATATATAGGGGTCAGTGCCGGAGTAAATGCTTTAGTATTCAATTTAAGTATTTTTTTTCTTTTTTATACATTTTTTAATATATATTTTTTTAGATTATTTAGTTTTTGTTGAAACTTCCGAGATAATTTATTAGTTTCCTGTTTTTCTGCGTATCAGCGTTTATTACTGCAATTTCTAACTTGAAGATGCATTCACCATATTGATGTTAATGAGGGGCATATTTCTAATTTATTGTGGTCTTCCCCCGAAAATTAAGATTCCTTATTTCCTCATATCGCAGCAATAAGGAATCATTTTTCACTGGAACGTATTATGCTATAGTCGCCAGGATACAGCCTTTGATAAGAACCCACCCGCTTCTGGGATCACTTTACTTCCTGTTTCGGACACGCCCATCTGCGCACGTGCACACAGGATACAATGCCTAACACCATCGGAAGTACATTTCATATTTTAGCAACCCCTTTAGAAAAATATGGGGTTGCTTTTGTGAATGAAAACAGAGGGGCCGCAGTAGGTATCTCATATATTTAATATTTGCGAATAATCCCCAAAAACATTAAAACACTGTTGATAAATAATTATGCTTCAAAGACATTTAATTCTACAGATTTGCTCATTGTTGCCCCATCTGGAATAATTAAGCCACGTACCTGGATGTCGACTGGATGTGTGCAGATTTTACCAGGATACATGGCCTTGTACTCAGATAGCTTTTCCCACTCCCTGTACCGAGTGCTTTCATACTTGTCAAAATAATCTGTCCACTCCACATCTGGAATATAGAAAGTGCGAAAGGCACATCACACGCTTTCCAGATTAACATATCTATTTGCAAGTAATAAAACATATCTAAAACACATGACAGAATAACAGGCTAATGTTCAACACTGAAAAGGAAACCTATGTCTTGCGGAAAAGAGAAACCACTGGAAGATTCATACACTTGCTACAGTTCCATCACAGTTGCCAGAACCAGTGGATTCAAAACCATACAGTCTATGTTCAAGAAGCATAACAGCGCTGGCTGTAGGTTCTGCCTAAGACCCTGCTAAGCAAACTGCCAGGACCCTCAATGATAACAAAAAGTGGCCCCGGTCACAGGTTAAACTTTTCATTGCTATTACAGTTTTTGATAACATGAGTTTTATTAGTACTAGAAGAATTATATTTTTAATTTACAGGCACAGCACCAGATTGTAAAGTTTTTTTCCTGGATATTTTTTTAAAATGTGCTGTTTTTTATTATTATTAACCATTTACATGTTACAATAGACTTTTTCCTGCATGTCAGAAGCAATTCTTACTAGTTTCCATTTATAACTGCTCACTTATTGAAGAAGACTGTATAATTCTGTTCAATGCAGTAAACCCATACATGATGTGAATTGTAGTGCGCCAAGGTCCCCCAAGATGAGTGACAACCTCGAACCCACTTGCTCAGCAGCTATGTGCTCTTGGAAATTATTTCAGATCATTGGCAACTATACATAATGATTTATGAATGCTAGCTGACCCTGCTTCCATTGTGCCTTGAGCTTTGCCTGGTGTAACTCCGGCATTGTGTAGTAAGATAAAAGTGTGAAATTTAGGATTATCTACAGCAGGAGGTAAAACGGACTGAGTTGTACACAAACCTGATGGCGCATGCACAGGGTCGGTACTGACATGCCGTGTCCGTTTGGGGGAGGTGAAGAGGCGGCAACAGGAAGAGTTCAAAAACCGGCGCGTTTTCGAGGCGTGTAGATGTCAGTGTCTGAAAACGTCACTTGCTACTTTTGATTAAAATAGGCTGTTTTCATTTCACTGGCTCAGGAAGCGTGAATTCCACGGCCATCCTGAGTAACCTGAGGGTTAGGCCCATAGTGTGTGGCTCTCCAGCTGTTCCATATATCTGTCAAGGCATGGTGGGACTTGTAGTTCTACCACCACTAAAGATACAATGGTTGCCAAAGTTCTTTTTATACTTTGCTAATACAAATGGTGGCATCACTGGGGTTGGGTACAAGATGCAGCGCTCGGGATCCTGCTGGTCAGAATCCCAACGCCAGTATCCCGACAGGGTTAGGATACTGACATCTGTCAGTCAGTATCCTAACCCTCCCTCCCCGGTGCCTAAACCTATCCCCCCCCAATACCTAAACCGAACCTTCCCCTCCCCGCACCCTAAACCTAGTGCCTAACTCTAACCCTCCCCCCTTAGTGCCTAACTCTAATCCCTAACCCAATACTTACCTTCGGGATGTAGGCGGTCGAGGTGCCGGCGCCGGAATTCTGACAAGTGTCGGGATTCCAGACGCCGTCATCCCGACTGTTGGGATTGTAACTACATCCCAGTGAATATACCTTAGTAGCAGGGGTACATTTGAGTGAGAAGCAGAACAAATCTTTTAGTGGAATTAGGAACTGGAATTTTATGAGGTTATAGAAAGTGCATATCAGGTGAACGAACTGTATCTCATCAGCCATCGCTGCCTATTGTTATTTATAGGGGCTTGCTAGGTGTATTATGTCATATGCTACAAGTTCCAGAATCAGTAGTGTAGTATAAAGCGATGGATTAAGTAAAGCCTTCTCATTATCCAGATTAACATTCAGCCTCTTGTGTAGAGTCATCAATTAGAATAGAAATCCTGGTGCCAATGAATTCAGCCTATTTTAATCAAAAGTAGCAAGTGACATTTTCAGGTCGTGGAATAAATTGCTGTAAAATTCAATTAGGACAGTACATTTGCTGTTGTCGTCCATTTAAGGCCAAAACCAGAGACCTCAGTTAGCCAAGATCAGCAAACACAGTGTGCGAGTTAAAGGGATGTCTGTATCTGACAACTGGAAGCTCATGCATTTTTCATGTGCAGTCCCCGACTGACTGAGCTACATACTGTAACTGCTTGGGTTTTCTGCAGAGATACCCACAGGTAACTAAATGGTCCATCTGTTCCAAACAAGACGGCACTAACCTCAACAGTAATGAACCAATGTTCCATGAAGGAAAGCAAATATGGGAAGTTTATATAAAAATTGCGGTTTCAGTGTCTTCTAACGTACAGCAAACAAACAGCAGAAGATTTGTCAGCCAGAAAGATACATCAGATTGTCATCAATGCGTCTTTGTGTGGCTACAGGGAAACCCAATGCTATTTTCAAACACTCTGTGACATATTGAAAATGACTTCTTGTCACTTACCCTGAACCCACTCGCTGCCCAAAGACACGTTAAAGCGTTCTCCATTTTCAGCTTGGAAAAGTTTATGTACTCGAGCCACTGCCGGGCCTCTGTTTCCTGTCAAACATATAAATAGCTCAGGAAGCTGGTTAAGTACACAGACTGCAGCAGGTAATGGGTGAAATCATACACATCTCTGCTGGGAGAGGAAACCTCAGTATAAAATGTCATATTTCTTTGTGCCCTGTGTCATTAATTCTATTTATGTAGAAACGGAGGACACAACAATTATATATATATATAGGAAGTGGTAATTGTAAACTAGTGATCTTGCAAAGACAGAAGTCTCCAGCACGAATTTGTAATTTTATGTTAACCCCTCTGGCAAGAAGAAGGACTTCTAGCACTATTTACTAACATATGATAATCCTTAACTGGGCACATCAGAATTTTTTAAAAATTTTATATAATTTTTGTTATTCATTGCCATGGACAGTCCCAGACATTAAAGAAGTATCCCTAGAAATGTCCCTATCTTTCTGTACAGTCTAAGGCCCTCATTCAGAGCCGTTCGCTATTTGCGGTCGTTCGTTTAAAAACAAGGGGTGGCTATTCAAATGATCCGTACGCACATTGTAGTCTGTTCACACCTCTAAGTCTGAACGAGCGAGCAAAACATACGCTCGTTTATTTGTTAAAAACGCCCCCTGGCCGCTCGCATCCTACGTCATGTCCGCTATTTATTAGATTAATCGAGTACATCGACCAGCGTATGAACTGCTCGCTATTCTTGTGGTTGGTGTTTGCTACCACAAATTTGCGAGCAGTTCTGGCTATAAAATAACCCAGTGACGTGAACAATGACGCTGCTGTTTTAAATATACACACCCATAAAACGCCCGTTTTGACCTTTAAGCACGCCTGCGTTCGGATCTCCACTCCCCATTTTCAAGCACCTTCCCCTGTTACCACCCACATACGCCTCATTCTGTCATTCAAAATAGCAGGCACTCGCTATATTGCGTACCAACGATTTTTGGCCGCACTGACTGGTTCGCGCATGCGTACTAAAAACCGTACGCATGCGCAGATGTGCAAACATCGCTCGGAACGAGCGTACTGCCGCTAACGAGCGGCTCTGAATGAGGGCCTAAGTTCTTTTTTCCTGTATTGTACCAGTGTTCAAGCCCTGTTCTTATTCTCTTGGCTTTACTAATTAATATTTATTTAATAATAAAATGGCAAATGCAAAAATGACATCATAACCATGTTGGATCAATGAGTTATGATGTGAATTGTAGTGCACCAAGGTGCACTGAAACTGGACCATGGCGAGAGGATTTTGGTTACACCTTGCTTAGCCGCAAAGGCCATGGAAATTATTTTACAGTGTTGGCATCTTTGTAATAATGAGTGGGGAATTGTGAATTATTGGTGGAAACATTTCTCCTGTTGACATAAAAAAAAAAACAAGCCTATATTATAGTGTATAGTGCACTTAGGAGGAGATGTATCAATCCTTGGAGAGAGATAAAGTACCAACCAATCAACTCCTGTAATTTTTCAAACACAGAATGTATAATGACAGTTAAACTGGATACACAGTGAGCGATGTGTACCCAGCTGATATATCGACCCAACGGGACAACATATCAGATCCTGGGAACACATAAGAATGATGTAATGAATGACAGAAACGATTACTCGTTTCCTCCTTCATTACACTGCATGGCTCCGCATGCAATATTATTAGGTTTGATGTGCAGCACAGAGGCGTCACTGGGTTTGGTGACACCCGGTGCGCACTTTGGTTACCCTCCCCCTGCCGGCGGTGCGCCCGGACGAAAAGGGTGTGTGGCCCAAATAATGGGCCATGGCCTCAAAGGGGATCCCGAACAACACTCCAGGGGCAGCCCAGTATTGCCGGAGATGCTGGGCTGCCCCACGGAAACTGGGCAGTCTGCACTGTCGACTCCTCTTCTATGACAGGAACCAGGTGCTACAGGACAATGTCACACTGCAGCACTCGGCTACTGTCACTGCAGAGGAGCCGGCATTTTAGTGTCACCACCTTTGAGGGCGACACCCGGGTGCGGCTCACACCTTTCTCATGACGCATGGTTCAGCACATCAAGCCTGACGACGTTGCATGTGACATTGGGAGCGCACATATCATGCATACACACTCACAATATGCACAATTTTTCGTTCGGATTTGGACAAATCGGCCAAATTGGAACAACATCGCTCCAGTGTGTACCCAGCTTTAGGAGCTGATTGTTTGTCACTTTGGGGTCTATATACATGGGGTGGGCAATAAGCGGCCCTCCAGCTGTTGTTGAACTACAAATCCCAGCATGCATTGCAACATTTTTAGCATGACCAAATAGCAAAACTGTGGCAGGGCATGCTGAGATGTGCAGTTTTACAACATCTGGGGTGCCGCTTATTGCCCACCCCTAGGTTAGAGACACTAAAGGCAGAGAAAATCCCTTTACATACCACTTCTCAGTATGTACTAAAGGGATTTTCTCTGCCTCCAGCCTGCCAGCGCTAAGTGCAGGCTACAACATCGCGCTGCACCTGGGTCACTTAGCGCTGCCATAGACACCTATGTCAGCACTAAGTGTCCCAGATATTACTAAGAGGACCGGGCAAAATATTAACTGGGTTTCCAATATGATTATATAATATTATCTTCAATCGGAAAACATAATACAATAATATTTAGATTTATCTCTATGGTAAGTGTTACGCAGTCGCTTTGTCTGCCTGCGTAGTGTGTACTGAACTCAGCAGAGTCTTTGACAAACTAGCGCTGTGAAGCTCTTTAAATGCTACTGGCAGCGCTCATAAGGTTATATCACAGCAGCTCACTGTTTATGCTGCCTCTTATGTACAAGCAAAAGCTTTGTTAGCTAGAGCTAACAAAGGATGCACAAAGCACCCATGTGGCACTAGCATTATGTGCAGATAATATAGTAATAGTAATTAACTGCTCTTTAAGTAGTACACTTGAATTGCTCTGTTTGCACCTAAGTATATGCACAGTTTTAATAATGAGAATGACATAAAGCCATTACTGTCACTCAGTAGGTGTTTGGCTGTACCTTGGTACTCCACGTGGTCTTCCACAGAGCTGGATGGATCACCTTTCACGGTGATAAAACTCCAGGGGTGTCTGAAATAAACAGAACAACCTGTATTTTAGAACCAGGAACAAGTCCGTTCACATACAGAGGCTTTGTACCAGCAAGACTGAGCAGAGCTTTGCAGCACTGACAGAGACAGAAAGGCTGTCTGTGTACTAGATGCAGTAATATGCCACAAGTTAAAGCTGCATTAGCATGATACAAAAATGCAGCTATAATAAAGGTTGACACAACTCATTTAGTTTAGTATTAAGTTGTGGAATTGTTCTTCCAGATCATCAGAGTAATTCATGGCAAATAAATATAACATACTGACCGGAATCCCAAGTGCAGGAAGTGTCGGCTCCCTAGTTTGGTCATCACCTTCTTTGCAGCATCGTCCAGGTGTCGGGATCCCTCGTCATTTACAGCCACTGACAATATGGTCCCATCTGTCACTGACTTAATATAGTTAGCCATTCGGGTGCTCTCTCCTTTAGATTTGTATGTATCAAACCTGTCAGTACAGAAAATAAAATGCAAAGTATGTTACATTGTATATAAAAGGAAACAAAACAATTATAAACTAATTATCATCATCAATCATTAATATTAGGCTGGTCTATGAAGGGGTCATCAATAGGAATGCAAGTTTAGTGGCCCATATACTAAGGTTGTATTATAAAGACACTTAAGCTTTACGTCAGCTCAGGGGATCTGCTGCTTTAAAACACCCAATCCAGTTTAGAGAAAATTGCAAGAAGAGATGATAAAAGTAACACATAGCCTGGCATGTAACATACACTTAGTTGTGTGCAGTATGTGTATTTCATGCTTCTTATATCCTCAATATGTAATACATGACGTTAATATACTTCAGGGCATTATTTTCACTCAAGCATAACACTGGCTCCTCAAGGGGTTGGTGTCCATTTGTAAATCCAATACACCTTAGCAATGATATTAAAGTTATTGTTTGAGAACCATTCTTCATTGACCCAAACACTATCAGATTATGTTATATTGTTAGTTCATGAATATGTACAATATTTACATTTAGTTTGGTTATTTCATCTGTGTTTCCATCTTGTAAAGTAAGCTTTCATTTTGTATCTTATGTAGTAGCTATTATGAGAATAATAATAATATCTTGCTGGTTTCAAGCTACCGCAGTTGCATAAAGGACATTGATTTTCAGTAAGAGGCATTCGCAAGACCTAGAAGACTCCTTTGATGTGCACTGTGCAAAAGTGTATCATCCTATCAAAAGTCCAAACTTAGTAATAGCACTTCCATTAAATACAATTTTTTCCTTTTTCTGCTAAATACTGCTGGGTTCAGCCTCATTTATGGCTTAAATTAATCACATGATTGAAGAGACAATAGGTCTGTCTTTATTGTTGTTGCGGGAGGCACTTTTGTGTGTTTAATCTTTGCTTTACATTGGACTAAGTCAGTGTATACTATTAACTATTCCGCCGTAGCACAACTGCTCATCCTGCTGAATTCATAGGATGAGACCAGGACTCTGCCAGCTTTCAGCTGGAGAAAAAAAATCCTTTTGTGGAGCAGGAATTGCTTCATGCACTGCAGGGAAGGCACCTAAAAATGTACCTTCACCAGTTTATCACATTTTACTAAGTTTGTTCCAAAACTTGAGATCTAATTTTTGCACTACCCAATAAAATTAAGAGCACCAGTGCAAACTTCTGCTTCTAAGCAAATACTGTGAATGTGGTGGAGATATAGGTACCTACATAGAAATTGTGGCACACAGCACCTCCAAAGAAGGTTTTGTGCTGCACCTCAGTCATTTTACATTTTGTAAATGAAGCCTACTTTCAATTCAGTTAGGTAAAATCAAAATGTTGCTACATGTGAATTTGAGCATTGTGATATGGAATGGCAGTGAGGAAAGTAAGATCACATGATCAGAAGCTCACCTGTCTGCATAAATCACCTCTCCTGTTTTGGGGTCAATAGCATGAACAATGATCCCACGGTGCCCCCAACTCTTCTCAAAGAAGTATCCCCCCTCACTCATGCCACCAGGATGTAAGGTTTTGTTCAGAAAGGTCCAAGACATCTTTTTCTTTCCATGTATCTCAAGAGTTCCTCCTCTAGCCACTCCAATATATTTATGGCCAAAATAATCATGGGGAGGCTCAGCATCATCTGACCTACAGGAAAAAAAGATGTATGTCAAAAATATTTCAACTCCATCCAAATGATCTAACTGAAGAAATACAGTAAGCAACACTGAAAATGAACACGACATTCAGCAACTAATCCAAAAGTAATGTAGTCTGTCAAGCAGGGCCGGATTAAAGTCTGTGGGGGCCCCTGGCAAACAAATTTGTGGGGGCCCCTATCAGTGATCAAAGATATATATATATGCATACATATTTTATATAATTTAATAGTGTGCCCCCACAGCCAGCCCAGCAGCACCACACTTAAAAAAAACCCAAATAACATTATTTCACTCACCCTACTTGTCACCCTCCTGTCTCCTCTCCTCCGTGGGCTTCAGGTAGGGTTCGTTCAGGCACGGTTGAGGCCGGGTGGGCTGGAGTGGGGCTGCGCGGCATGGCCTCTGACGTCACGCCCGCACTGTCGTACAGCCCACCACAGGCACCACATAGCCTGCCTGCCACACGACCGCCCCTGTCGCCCTGCCTATAATCCGGCCCTGCTTTCAAGTAGAGATGTGCGGGTTCAGTTTTACTTGGTTCTTTTCAATAAAATTATCGCAAGTTCGGATTTCTCTTATTGGCTATCTAAAACACGTGACAGCTGGATAGCCAATTTGATGCCGCTTTTGAGATCCGAACATATCCGAGTAAATCCGAGTAATACTGAATCGCACATCTCTACTTTCAAGTGACTACCAACGAAGTCATCTAAGTGACATGACCAATGCAGTCACTCATCTGACACAGGCAACTCAGTTAGTCAACTGATACATCGAACAGAGTCAGTCAACGGATAAAGCCAACACAGTCGGTCAAAAACATCTCCAACACAGATGCTCAATTGGTACCACCAATTCAGCTGGTCAACTGACTAGCTTGGAAGTTGATTAACAAGACTCAAGTGGCCATACTTCGACAGATGCCTGGGTCGGATGATCAGCAAAATCCAACATGTTGAACAATCTTGATTCACTGATTCCAACCCTAAAATTATCGGAATAGGCAAGTCTGAGATTTTTAGCATGCTTATTTGCTTATCCCCACGAAATCGCTGATCATCGGAGCCTGTTAGATGTATGGCCCACTTTAGGAGTAGATTTACTAAAGCTTCTAAAAATAAAAAAGTTGTGGTGTTGCCCATAGCAACCAATCAGATTCTGTCTATAATATTCCAGGATGCAATAGAGAAATGAGTGCTAATATTTCATTGGTTGCTATGGTAACACCACCACTTTTTACTTTTATTAGCTTTAGAAAATCTACCCCATAAAGCAGGGATGGGGAACCTCAGGCCCGGGGGCCGTATAAGGCCTGCGGGATCATTTGGTCTGGCCCTCGGAGCTTTTTTCTGCTAGTCTCATCTGGCTAGCAGGGTGCCTAGAATTGCACCCTATAGCCAGAATCTATGCAGCAGTGCCACCTTGAGTATCCTTAGTACGCTTCAGACGGTCACACCGCTGCCCTTACAGCTCCCAGGAGCATCCTCAGGATTGCTGTAATCACCGGCGATTGTGGCCCCACCCCCTGTGTGATGTCACATGCAGGGGGCGTGGTCTACACTGGGCCTATAACTAATGTTATATACAGTCAGGTCCATAAATATTGGGACATTGACAGAATTTTCAGATTTTGACCTCTATTCACCACCACAATGGTTTTGAAATGAAACAAACAAGATGTGCATTAACTGCAGACTTTCAGATTTAATTTGAGGGTAATTACATCCAAATCGGGTGAACGTTGTAGGAATTACAACAGTTTCAATATGTGCCTCCCACTTTTTAAGGGGCCAAAAGTAATGGGACTATCAACTCAAAAGCTATTTCATGGACAGGTGTGGGCTATTCCCTCATTATTGCATTATCAATTAAGCAGGTAAAAGGTCTGGAGTTGATTCTTGGTGTGACATTTGCATTTGGAATCAGTTGCTGTCAACTCTCAATATGAGATCCAAAGAGCTGTCACTATCAGTGAAGCAAGTCATCATTAGGCTGAAAAATCAAAACAAACCCATCAGAGAGATAGCAAAAACATTAGGTGTGGCCAAATCAACTGTTTGGAACATTCTTAAAAAGAAAGAACGCACTGGAGAGTTCAGCAACACCAAAAGACCCGGAAGACCACGGAAAATAACTGTGGTGGATGACAGAAGAATTATTTCCCTGGTGAAGAAAAACCCCTTCAGAACAGTTGGCCAATCAAGAACACTCTCCAGGAGGTAGATGTATATGTGTCAAAGTCAACAATCAAGAGAAGACTTCACAAGAGTGAATATAGAGGGTTCACCACAAGATGCAAACTATTGGTGAGCCACAAAAACAGGAAGACCAGATTAGAGTTTGCCAAACAACATCTAAAATAGCCATTACAGTTCTGGAACAACATCCTATGGACAGATGAGACAAAGATCAACTTGTACCAGAGTGATGGGAAGAGAAGAGTATGGAGAAGAAAAGGAACTGCTCATGATCCAAAACATACCACCTCATCAGTGAAGCATGGTGGTGGTAGTGTAATGGCGTGGGCATGTATGGCTGCCAATGGAACTGGTTCCCTTGTATTTATTGATGATATGACTGCTGACAAAAGCAGCAGAATGAATTCTGAAGTGTTTCAGGCAATATTATATGCTCATATTCAGTCAAATGCTACAGAACTCATTGGACGGCGCTTCACAGTGCAGATGGACAATGACCCGAAGCATACTGCAAAAGCAACCAAAGAGTTTTTTAAGGCTAAAAAGTGGAATGTTATGCAATGGCCAAGTCAATCCCCTGACCTGAATCCGATTGAGCATGCATTTCACTTGATGAAGACAAAACTGAAGGGAAAATGCCCCAAGAACAAGCAGGAACTGAAGACATTTGCAGTAGAGGCCTGGCAGAGCATCACCAGGGATGAAACCCAGCGTCTGGTGATGTCTATGCGTTCCAGACTTCAGGCTGTAATTGCCTGCAAAGCATTTGCAACAAAGTATTAAAAAGTGAAAGTTAGATTTAGGATTGTTTAGTTTGTCCCATTACTTTTGGCCCCTTAAAAAGTGGGAGGCACATATAGAAACCGTTGTAATTCCTACACCGTTCACCTGATTTGGATGTAATTACCCTCAAATTAAATCTGAAAGTCTGCAGTTAAATCATATCTTGTTTGTTTCATTTCAAAGCCATTGTGGTGGTGAATAGAGGACAAAATATGGAAGTTCTGTCAATGTCCCAATATTTATGGATCTGACTGTATATATCAAAATGGCCCTCGGCAGAAAAAAGGTTCCCCAGCCCTGCCCCAGTAACAGGGGGAATGGCCTGATCACGGGAGATGTGGCCACGCCCCCTTCCCAGAAACTATGAGCCCCCTCAGCCCGGCGCAAAGCCAGGGGGGGGGGCGATCAGTGTAATCGCTCCCCCGCACAGGCATAGGAGACTGTTGTGGCTGCTGCTCAGCAGTCCCCCACTGCAGCTCAGCACACACTGTGTGCTGGGCTGCTGTGAGGGAGGGGGGCGGCACCGGACCCGGTCCCCCGCCGGGCCCCTCAGGAAGCCCGGGCCCGGGTAATCTGTACGCCCCCCCCCTCTCCGCGCCCCTGCCCCTGCCATAACGTATATGGACATTGAGGGTTCAGTTTTTTCCAGGGTCCAAAGTATTTCCCCTAAGGACTCAGGCCCTGAATCAGGGCCGTCCTTCTCTTTGTTTACAGCGGCCTCCTGGCCGCTCGCATAGCTGTGGGTGACCACCCATAGCTATAGCGAACAGCCAAAAAGATGGTCGCGATGGTCAAGACCATCGCGACCATCGGGATTGCGACGAGACCCTTGTGGTAGGGTCTCGTTGCCGCAAGCCCTGGAGTGCTTTCGGCTCTATCAGAGCCAAAAGCACTCCCACTGACCTCACTTGTGATGTCAGTGGGGCCAGCCCCAGACAGTAGGCGTTCCCATGGGAATGCCTCCGTCTGGGCATCCACGCCCCGGCACGCCCACCAAAGGGGGCGTGCTGTCACTCACCATCGACAGCACGCCCCTTTTGTAGCTTGGCCGTCGCTGTCCGGGTCTCGCGCATGCACACGACGGAGCCGGCTCCCTCGTGCGCATGCGCCCTGGGCCAACATCGACCCACTTGCGAGCGCTCAGCGCTCGCGAGCGGGTCTGAATCAGGTCCACAATGCAAACACTAAAAGCTCTGGACAATTTCCTTCTGACCCTTTGCGGCTATTGAGCATCACTACAGGAAATTCACATTTAGCGCAATTCTCATATTTTATGAAACTTGACTTAACAGCCCTCAACTCTACCTCTGTACCTGCCTCACTGTCCTGCACTCAGGTTAGCGAATACGTTCTATTAAACTACATGTAGGGGGAACAGTATAAAAGAAGGAGCATCACGTGTTGGAAACACATAGTGAAATCTTAATTTTTGACATAGTTGCAGCATGTAGGTTATGAAAATTATTAAATGGCAATTTATTGAATATTACATTTGTTCCATGTGTAATAGTGACAAGCCACACAATGCTCTAAATAGAATTAGAGTTCCTGGCAAACTTTTTTCTTGGTTCCAAACCTGATATTTTTGTTAGTGCCCATTTCAAGATGTTAAAGGTTAGTTCTTATAAATTGCATAATAATATAAATGTATTCACATGACATTGTGTTCTGTGACTCACACTATCGTGTGTTTTTCCTATAATGCAGGCAGTCTGATCTTCTAACCTTTCCTTTGGTTGTCTCTCCCAGTCTGTTTCCACATCCAGTCTAAGGGCCTGATTCAGTACTGAACGGAATTGCAAAGCTGCTTGCGTGCAGCTTTGCAATTTCGTCCTTGCAGGTATGGTAATGCAGCAGGAGGCATCACGCCTCCTGCTGCATTACTTATCTGAGCTGCGTTATACAACACCGCATTGGATAATCTGCGGGAACATCGGCCATCTAAAGCTGGGTACACACCTTACAGATATATCTGCAGATCAAGTGTTCTGCTGATATATCTGCAAATGATGGTTGTTCATACACATTGTACAACCATCATCTATCATCTGACCTCGGTTCCGCTAACCAGGGGGCGTGTTGCGCCCCCCTCCGCGCGGCCTCTGCTGCAAGTGTACGGCTGGTCGGCTAACCACCCTTACATAAAGCACGATGCTCCAATATATCTGCAGATATATTGGGCATCGGCTGTGCAGCACAGCCAACGCGATATGTCTGTGAACGACGTTGTTTGATTGTGAACGATCAATTGATTGGCCAATATATCTGCCAGTGTGTACCCAGCATAAGTGACCCATGAGGTCATGCAAACCGGCTGCCGCAGATGGGAGAAAGAGGCCAGGAAATCTCCATCAGCTGACGGAGATCTTGGCCTGTTCCCTCCCGTCACCGTCCCATCCTGCCCACAAACAATCCCTGACAGTCTGCTGTCGATCTGTGCGCGATCATGTAGGACCCATACTGCACATGCGCAGCACGGGTCGGACATTTGCGCATATTCCCGACCATCGGGAATCAGTGTTCAGCAGTGCACTGCTGAATAAGGGCCCAAGAGCCTGACCACAAAGATTACATTGCCCAGTGTTGCGGTTAAAGTTAAACTATCCTGCACTGCTCCGATATTCACAGACAATGGTTAATAAGTTTACCTTCCATAGAGGATGATGGTGAGATGGCCCGGAAAAGGACAGTCCTCGCTCCCTATGTGCAGCTCTGCCCCATTATCAATCAATATATATCTTGTGCGAAGGATGATTTCTTCATTGCTGGGTTTAATGACAAGTTTACCTGTAATAAAAGGCCTGATTATATTTACAGTAGATCCCCTGGTGTGACACATTCTTTAGATATTATATACCAAAGACTGGGGGGTAAACTTACTAAGATGAGAGTTCTATTTAAGAAGTGATGTTGCCCATAGCAACCAATCAGATTCTACTTCTCATTTATCTAGCACCTTCTAGAAGATAATACCTGGAATCTGATTGGTTGCTATGGGCAACATCACTTCTTAATAGAACTCCCATCTTAGTAAATTTACCCCTGGGGGTCTACCTCTTATTGCCATAAGAAATGATGGGTCTGCATAGTTTAGTAATCATGATAATACAGTATGTATTAAGGACCTGATTCATTAAGGATCGCTATTGCGATCGCAGCTCCATAATCGCACACAGGTCTGCTGCGAAAATATGCTAATGAATGCAATCATAATGTCGTCGCACTGCCAGCATAGAGACACCCACTGCCTTCCACTACCGCTATGTCACATCCGTAATACCTTGCAGTCCTGCGTATACATCGGGAACATCGAGTAACATCGGACCCACACGCAGAACTACAGTAGCCCTGATCTTACTTAGAAATTGCTAACCTCGTAGTACAGTAGGTGACAGGTACTCTTCCTAACAAATTGTCCCTGTTGTATATTGCAGTGGGGATTTATTACTTCTTTGCTTCCCAAAATTGCTCTTTTTAACATACAACTACAAACACACCATACATTATGTTATATAATTATTTGTAATGCGATGTGGGGCCTGCATATGCTATAACAAATCAGCATTTTGGCAAAATGAATAAAGCAAGAACAGTTTATAGCAAGGTCATTCCATGTCAGGTGGACCAGGTGTACCCACCTGGTCATCTCTAATTTTGCTAAAACATGAAGGTTGGAATATGTCATACTAACTTTGGGGATATTTTAGTTCACAATATACAACACGAGGTGTGGCTATTAAATATCGAGACTGTATTTAATAATAAACCATACTGCGTGAGTTAAAAGGGAGTGGGGGAACATTAACCTTAGACTATCTCAGAACGGTATTGAAAGTTTCACCTTGGTCCCATTCCCAAAAGCAGAACTCGTGTGTCTTTATAAAACTGGAATTTTCATCTAGAAACTTGCACAGGTTAATTTACATTAGTGCATTATGTTGGCACAGTTTATTGGGTTCCCAGATCAGCCAAAAAAAAATAAAATACACAATTTCCATTGCGGTGATTTGGACGCTGTATGATTGCGTGGTTTCTGAGCAAGAGTATTTCATATGTGTCTGGTTTAAGATGGCTGACCTGTCAATACTACTGGTAATAATTGATACATTAGAGTAAAGTTCACTCACCCTGTTTACTGCGGCCATTAGTAAGCCTAGCTTACATGTACAGCTGAATCTGATTTGTCTCAGCAGTTAGAGAATCAACTTATGAATTTACCAGCTGCCAAAGAATCTGGTCCAGCTGATCAACAAAATAAATACAGAAATGAATAAAGCCACATTTTGTGCTGAAATATATGCCTTTTGGGATGCGTCCCTGTAATATAAATATTAGCAGAAATAGCTGACTTACCCCCATTAGTGATATGTATGGAGTGTACAGTTACAGACGACTTAAGGAGGAACTTTTTGCTCACGTCAATGGTCACACGATTTTGTTCATTCTGCTCGGGGCTCCATGGCTGTAACTCGGGGTCTTCATGCGGGCAAATTCCTAGCATAACAAAAATAAAGATATACGGCGATTATAGTGATATTTGCTATGTGCTGTTACAGTTAATACGGTCTGCACCACACTGTACAAAAATACACATAAGAAACCAAACGAAAAATCTGGCACGTGGACGAACTAAAACAAATATAATTATGAATTTATAAGAAGAGATTATGGTCTCTGTTTATTATTAGCAGCTCCTTTCTAACGATGAAATATCCCACATTATGAAAATAATATCACAGAGGCAGCTAAGCAATTATGCAATGTAGTGTACACATTCTCAGTATGAAGTCAGCCGCAGTGTGGTCCCATTAGGCAATGGCTCGTCTCAGTTTATGCTGGACAAAGGTTCACAGTCAGCAAATCTCTCAGTTCATCCACATGGACATTGCCAGTTACTAAACCTTATCAGTGTGAACAAGTCTAGTAAAATAGACATAATAATACATTGTAATGCAGCTTCCCTCTAACCCCTGAGAAGACCAGTTGCAATATGTCAGTATTTTTCAATGGCCTAAATGGAAATGACTTTCCTTGGCCAAGTCAAATAAAAAAACAGAAAAAGAAAAAAGAAGATATTTAAAAACAAGAGCCAATAACGATCTAACACCTAATACAACATTGGTAGAAACTTAATTTCCATAGCAGGAAAAAGCAGCCATGAACATTTAAATTCCAACAGTCACATATTTTTAGTCATTTACAATTGTGAGTGCTTCAATTTTTACAATAGTCAGCAAGTGTACAATGATTATGTCAGTTTATATAGTGTAAAAGTATTAGAAAAATATATACATATATATATCGTATTGCTGCATACATGAGCCACATTTATTAAAACATCTGAGATCAGGCGAAAAATGGGAACAAGTGCATTGTTTTATATTTATTGAGGCTTTACTACCCAGAAGCTAACAGAAAGAGTCTTCTCAATGGCATGTATATATGGGATACGTTTAATATCCTGACAGCGGGGATTAATAGATATCAGAGGACACTGACATGTTCCTTGACCATATAAAGAGTAAAAAAGTAAGTTCCAGGTTTCTTCTAAAATCCTTCACTGGAAGTAATGAGTACATTATTTCTTAAAATATTAGATTTTTTTATTTTTATTTGGACAAAAAAAAGTGGCTGGTATGGGGATATATATCTGTATTAACATAGCACAGTGGGGTGTAAAACACATTCTTATCTTAATTTAAAAATAAAAAGTAACATTCAGTTAGGAGTCTATCACTTCCAATTATCCATTCTTCAATCCACTAGACATGATGCTAAGAATCTTTGGAACTTACACTGTCTACTTCGGGCAGCAAACTGGTGTAATGGTTAGCTTGCTGCCTCACAGAACTGAGGTCCTGGGTTCGACTTCGTCCCACAATTCAAAAACACACTGGTAGGTTATTTGGCTTCTTACAAAAAATGAACACTAATGTGTATGTGTGTACATGTGTTAGGGAGCATAGACTGTAAGTTCCACAACGTGAGGAACTGATGTAAATGCTGCGTAATATGTGTTTTGTGATTATTAGTAATAAAAATAATACTTCAAAAGATATTGCTCTACTAAACTCCTTTAGTTAAAGTTATACAGCATGTTCTACAATAAGTATAGGAAAGTTGCAAGCTTTAGTGGTACTGAGCTGCCTTTACAGTTTGTTTTTATCTTAAATAATATAATTCAGCACCGCAGTGGTCTTCAGTCTGCTGATATAGTTATTTTCAAACATTTTTCTTTATTTGCCTGCATACCTTGTGATGACTTTAATTTCCTGGTTTCCGCAACCTCTGAATTTTGCTAAGTACTCTGGTTTTCTCTTTGAAGCTAGCTTCACTGTCTGTGTTTTTTTTCTATTAAGCATATCTTCATATCATCAAGTAGAGTGGTTTATTTTTATCACCCTGTGTTATGACACAAAGCTGTTCTCAAGATACAGTAGAAATGAAATGAATGCAGCGAGGACAGCAGAGCTATGCCATAACCCAGGGTAATAAAATAAACCGCCCTGCTGCATAGTAAGGGCGAGTAAATATTGAAGTCAGAAAGTTAAAGCAGTGCGTTTAGTGAATGTTGTATGTAGGATGGTGTATTCCAGTGAATGAATAAAACTTGTTTGAAGGTGGATAGTCTTTCCTTTTATCAGGTTCTCTAACAGAGCTAAGACTTTTTTTTTTCTGCAGAGGTCGGACACATTTTTGTAAGAAGGTACAATAGTAACAGTAGGCATGGCTGCCGATAAGTCCTATTAAAGGGGATAGGAGGGAGGTGGTGTGGTATAAAGTTCAGACTACATTATATTTTGAAACTGAATTAATATATATCTATTGAAAGCTATTAATTGATAAATTGTCCTATTATTTACAGGGGATATGTAGATTTCTTCTTTCTATCTGAAGATTTCCGGGATAAACCTCTTACTTGTTCCACAGAATTTGCTTTTGAATTTTACACTAACCTGTAATCCCAGGCGTAATGATCACCGCACACAATAGGAGGCGCAAAGTTAGCCCCACGCTGCGCACACACATGGCTCTTGCAATGGACGGCCTCAATTCCAATTTCCTAAAGAACACAAAACACAATCTTATCAAGTGGCAATGTTTTAAAGTGTGTATCAATCAGCTTTTATATCACTTGATAAACCCAATTAGGTAATAGGGGGCATGGTTTTTTTGACGAAAGGATTGCCCAAAAATGTACAACCCCTTTAATGCATTAGTGGATTGAGGCCAACGATTACAGAAGTGGGCCCTACAACCATTTACGAAACCCAAAGGGTAATATACATCTGTACACAGAACTACTTGTGCATTATGCTGTGCAAAAACATTCCTAACATTTTCTAGATGTTGGAAAGGCAGATATCTGCTAAGACTTGGAATAGTGTTACACAGAGCCGTAACTAGACTTTTTGGTGCCCTGTGCCAGGAAGAGCATTGGCGCCCCCCTCATTTTTCAAAGGGACATAAAGCACCCAAAAAAGGGGAATGGCCTCATGGGTAAGGGCCAGGGAAGAGATAGGGGAGGTCAGGAGATGCTGGGGATGAAATAAGAGGAAGCAACAAGCGAGAATGATAATAAACAGACATTTGACAGGCCCAAACAGCGCCCCCTGACCTGTGGTGCCCTGTGCGATGGCACCGGCCGCACTACCCTAGCTACGGCTCTGGTGTTACATCTTGATCTAGTTTTAGGGAAAATTTACTAAAGTGCGGGTTTATAGAAGTGGAGATGTTGCCAATAGCACCAATCAGATTCTAGCTATTATCTTTTAGATGGTGCTAGAGAAATGATAAGTAAAATCTACTTATAAAAACCTGCACTTTAGTAAATATACCCCTTAGTGTTAGAACTTGGGCTTGGACCAAGCATTGAGCTGAAGTTTGTCTAATGTTAATGCTTATGGTGGGCTCAGATTAAATAGATTGATATGGATCAGAGATGTAATACAATACAATTCAGCTTCATATTTATTTTAAGTTTAACAGTTGTTAATTTAAACCAGGAGACCTTAGAATTACCATAGTGAAACAACATTAAAGATTCTTCTCTTTGAAAACTAGAAGACACTCGTTATTTGGGGGGGGGGGGGGGTGAGAAAGCTATTTTAGTGCCTTCCCAATACAGGCACTATTATTGGAAAGTCTCTCTGTCCAAGTGGGCACAGGGCAAATGCCAATTAAAAAGAATACAAAACCTCTAGACAGATCAGCAGTCACTAAGGTTATGGTAGACAGTTGTGTGGTACTGTGAGCCACAAATATGCAGAGCAAGTTTCTCAACATCTTATAATGTCACCATCTTATAATGTCACCATCATCAAATCATGGAGAGAGGACTCTGCCAAGTAGACGCAAAGGGGTATATTTACTAAAGTGTGGATTTTTAGACGTGGAGATGTTGCCCATAGCAACCAATCAGATTCTACTTAGCATTTATCTAGCACCTTCTAGAAGATAATAGCTAGAATCTGATGAGCAACATCTCCACTTCTAAAAACACACACTTTAGTAAGTGTACCCCAAACTATCACCCCATCTGACACACTGCTCTCAGTGATGTAAGGGAGTCCGATGATGAAGAGTCACTGACACAGCCAGATAATAGTAGGTGTCATGGAAGCTTGAATTAAGAGCTTGTAAATGATAAATGCTACATTGAAGCTGATTGGTTGCTAATAGCAACTTCTCCACTGTTCTACATCTTCACTCTATTCACTGCTTTATACATCAAGCCCATCATTTAAAGTCAGACACCAATAGAATACCACATGCTGCAAAGTATACCTGGAGTTCATGCAGCTGGAGGCATACATAGTAACAATTGCTAATATGCAGCATCTGTCTGAGTCCTGCGGCCTGAGTAATACATAGGAGCCTTCGTCCCCTAACTGGCCAGGGAACACTAGCTGGAAGACTGCTACCTGCATCTGTCTTTTCAGTAAACACCTAATTAAGTGTCTAATGTTTCCCTCACACGCGCTCTCTGTGCATGACCCCCTTAGCTGGAAGTCTGTTTGCTAAATTTACACTTTTAGGAATTTTGACTGTTCTGGTTTCCAGATATGGGTTTCTTTAGTCACATAATCCATCTGAGCAAAATATTTATGTAGACCAGTAATCATTTTCTCTGTGGATTAGTCCGAGCACTGAATCTTGCACCAGTCACATAGTACTGCATTCATATCGTAAAGTACATATCACCAGGTTAGCGAGCAATAATGCCAGCTGGGTCGGGATATTGCTGGATGAGCCCTACTAAGGCATTTACTAAATCCATCCTCGTATTCCCCAGTGGGTAGGATGCTTTATTCAGTCCGCCTTGGAAAGACGCCTGGCAGCAACCTCTGGATATATATTCGGATTCCTGGCAAGACCAGTGTTGTCAAATGATTTCCAGCTGTAGAAACTCATCAGTAAGGCTACATCCCAGCACAAAGGACTGGATACTCTAATGTGAGGGCAGTAAAAGATTCAGGGTGTGTGAGAGACAGGTTACATTGGGGGGTGGGGGGGGGGGTGACCTGGACTTAAATTCAACAATTAAACCTATAATTGCTAAGTCAATCAAGTGCATGCAAATATACTGTATATGCATTGCCAGGGAATAACTTCAAATGGACGTTATCTCAAAAACACTCAAGTAATCATGTCATAAATGCTAGGGAGTTTCTGAAATGACACCGATTAAGAAAACAATGTATGTCATCTAAATTTATCAGCACTCTTTCTTTTAAAGTCATTGTATTGAGTAATTGGAAACACTCTGGTCGTTCAGATTAGCCATCACTCTCAACTGCACCATTATTAAAATGTCTCCTAGGTGCTCAGAGATATTTCACGTATGTATTTAGACACATCTGCATGTAACCTTTGTCATTGTTTAACCTTAAACAGTAGTTTTGGCAACTTCATGTACATTTTCCATTGGGGTTAATGATAATAACTTATGTTGTCTCTCACAGGGATAGCTTGTGCAATGCTTGGAGTAATGGCATTCCTGCTCAGATAATACAGGAAACGTACAGGCTCTGCTATTTATCATCTAGCTGTGCCTTCATACAGAGTACAGGATATTGTTAAGGCTTTCAAAAATAAGTAAAGAAGCCCTTTCTTCTACTCAAAAGGGAAATGGAAACTTAGGGCCTGATTCACTACCGATCGCAACTGTGAATACAATAGCGATTACGTACACAGTTCAACTGCGAATGTATGCTAATCCATTGCGATCGCTATGCCGCCGCAACACAACATAAGGATGCCCATTTTACATTACACACATCCGTAATGTTTAGTATGACTGCAAAACCATCGGTACAATTGAGTACCATCGCAGCCTCACGCACACTTGCACAAGGTCAGACCTTACTCAGAACCTGCTAACTTCAGCGCACGCTATGAGTCCTTAAGCTGAGTAAGGCATCGCAGTGGATAATTTATGCACTCCCCTGCAATGGCGTTGAAACGCACTGGCACGCCTGCGATTCGCCAACCACCCCTCCGTCACCTCCCACAAACGGCACTTCCTATCACTCACTCTGCGATGGGTCTGCGTAGTCACTGAGATTGCAGTACCGATCGCAGTGGCCGGTTTGCGCATGCGCGCTGCGAATGCATACGCATGATCAGTACGCAGCAATCGGCTGATTGCATGCGTATAAGCAGTTGCGATCCAAGCTGAATCAGGATTGGTAAATTATTTAAAAAATAAAAGATGACATATATGGTATTAAAGATTATTTTAAGGCAGTCTATTCAGCTGTTGGGGAACTACAAGTCACATAATGCACCGTCAGTCCAAAGTTGTCCTCCAGATGCCGGAACTTTTATCTACACAACAACTAGTTTAACTTAGTTTTAAATACTGCATATCAATGTTTATGCTAAAATTAGTCAGATTGTTTTTTTTATTTGCTATTAAGTTATATAATATTTTTGTCTATAATCCAATATGGAGTGTAAACTATAATCTAGTGATCAGACTATTACTATTGCTGGCGCTCTATATCGGATTGAACAGAGCAAAATATTGCTCACAAAGGGCCTGATTCAGAGGCGCACGCTAACTGCACGCTATGCTGGTGTTCATGTAGTTGAGCGATTAAATGCTAGTGCGCATGTGGAAAATATTCTGAAAACCCCTACGGTGTATGCGTTACCCTGTATGTACGCACAAATGCACTGTTGCATTCGGCTAGTATCAGAAACAACAAGGGAAAACCGTGGGCGTTCCTGGGCGGTGACTTGGAGGTGGCCAACAGTGAGCATTAAACAATCTGTCGCGTGGGCGTGTTATGGGAGTGTCACGGGCGTTTCAGTTAGAACTTCTGCGTTCTCAGGCGCTCAGCTGCAGCCACAGGGGCCATGCTGAGATGGAGATACTGCACCTGTCATAGTGCTGGTGCAAGTGTAGATAGTGCACGTGATAGTGCGCCGATAGAGTGATGTGAAGAATCACGGCGGTGTTACAGAGTGCATGGACACTGAAACTGGGTGTATCAGAGTTTACTCATTCATATGCTGGCTAGTGCTCCAGGGGAGGCAGAAAGTAGTATTTTCATATTATCGCCTCTGCGGTGCGCAAAAAGACTCAGCAGTGACGGCGACTGCGTGCATCTCTGAACCAGGCCCAAAGTAATAAGACAATGCTAAAACGAGACACCTCACCAAACACATTATAAACAAAAATGTCAAAATGAATACAAGAACACATTGCTATTTTTTTCTTGAGTGGTAAATATTTACCCAGCTTTGGAATGTGTATAACTTGATGGATGACGCAGCCCACGCTAAGTGTCAGACACACGTGTCCTCAGCATTGTACACATGTTATCAAACCCTCACGCACAGAAAACAATTGCAAAGCTCCGAGATGCAGGTGAAACATTAACTTTGGACAAGTAAAGAACATATTTTACAGCATGTATCTCAACCATCAAGTCCTTGTTCTTAAAAAAGTAGAATACATTAATCATACCGGCATAAAAACCTGGAGCTAGAATCTGGCATTGGCTAGGTCCAATAAACAGAAGGAATGTGATAAAATAAACAACCCACTTGCTCTCTGAGTACATTAAATAGTCAAGTGAGAGAAAACACAGTGCAACATGGTATACACAAATCACATACCTGTGCAATGCTCTGCCTTACATGGATCTTCTGAACAACCCAGAACGAGCCTACCTGGCACACGTCAGGCTAAACACATAATGATCATAGATGACAGAGATGCTATCGCTGAACAATAAGTGTTCTAAATTCTCATAATCCTCATGCTTAGAGCTCTTCACTATATAAAGATCTCAACTCATGAAAACACCCATCTCAGACTGAACTTCGTTCCTTCCAGTACCATCAGGTGTAATCACAGGACTGTGATCGAAAACTATACTGTTAGGCAGACAGCTCCTCTCTGTCTGTAATTAGTGCTACAGACTATGATTTCAGAGAAACTCCTCCTGTGCTCTTCCTCATCATAGATCCATAGGTACAGTATGCAAGCTGCCAAAACCATGATACCAGATAGCCCACAAACACCTTGCTGGGCTCACGTCTGTCATGGTGAGTGAATACCTCAAGTATGTAGATCGACCACAGGATGAAATCTGATATTGAACACATGTAACGCTGACTTGTTGTTAGATTTGGCAAAATCTGCATGAACATGTAGAGAAAGGCTCAGTGTGAGCTAATCCCATGGAAGAATGCAAGAGAATGTACACAACAAATACCTAACTGAAATATAACATAGAGATATTATAAACACCCAGGAAGGAAAGTGCTGGAGATAACTACAACAACACAAAGTGGGTGGCACAGCCCAATGGGCAGGTGGGGCTTTATCAGACGATGCTGGATGCAGGGAGTGCATGCAGATTGGGAAGGTGTAACAATAAAGATAGAAAAAGAGCTACACAACGCTTCAAATTTCAAGCTCTGATTGAGGAATTCAGAGCAAATTTCCTGGTACAATGTTGTTTTTAATCATTTGATCTTTGAAAACTTCACATTTAGAAAACCAAAACTATGGGGATAAATCTATACATTGCACAGATTTACATTGTAAACATTTTACACCCTTCAAATGTCTTTTATAATTACTTTTTTTTGCTTGAACACTGATAAAAGACTATTGACATAATACTGTGAGTTGTTCCGCAAATGGAATGAGATTGACGCATTTCTTATTAAAAGGTAACTCCCAAGGTGACCACACAGAGAGGACAGATCAGGAGTCATACTGCAGAGTAGTAGATATGGATTGCCTTCATACACAAAATAACAATGTAGTATAATCACAGCTTCCATATTCAAAATAGGTTTCATTACCGCACAGTAACATAACTCTTAAAGTTCTCATCTGACACAGCGTATATATAGAGAACCAGAGAGGAACCTACCGTAAGTGTAATTTAACCATCTCACAACCACAGTGCATAACATGTTAATAAAAGTGTTGTCTTAGTATAAAGCAAGAATGTCCTAACAAACAACAGGTGAACAAAACCATTGTTATCTTGACTGTATATCCTCTGATAAACAACTAGTAGCAGATGGACCCATTTACTAAAAGCAGGTGCAGGTTTCAGACATGGCTCTGGATAATGAATACAATAGCAATCAGATGCATTCAACTTACAGAAAGAGAAAACATTTATTTACTTACTAGACTATATATAAATATATAAACAAACATGACAATATATAAAGGGATAATGCCTGGTCTAAGGCTCATAACATCTTATTGGCTCAGCTAACAAGAACAGAGCTGGAAATCAGGTATTTCTGAGAGGAAGTGACCATTTGTGGTCTGCGCTGACCACATGGGAAATAGGGCACCAGCTGAGAAGTCTTTTCATTGCTAAGGTCTAGTAGTTGGACATCTGTATTCAGCCAGCATCAGTGGCAGGTAAAGGTGTATTGATGAAGATCTTTTCTCTGCACTGTTATTAATGATTTTAATCCAGGATGGGGTGGATAGTCCTTTATAACCAACCATGGCAAAACTACCTGGAAGAAAATAAAAGATTATAAAACAGATTCCGGTTATTACAATGTGTCCTATTTTCATGGTTATCTGTGTCTATCACACCTATTCCGAACACTGGTCTGCAGGGCTGGACGTGCATAATTGGAGACTGTAGGCACTAATTCCACCCCAAAGTCACACCCTTTTTTTTCTACAAAATATTCCTTAGCATCGCCTGTCCTGTCACAATGTACAGTACAATAATTCAACCCTCTCCTCATGGAAACAAGGTGGTATTTCTTATTCACTAAATTCAGCGGTACGAGTGATGTCGTATTCTGCCCCTGAATGTCATGATCAGTGCACTAATCTCCTGAGGTGACCTCTGCTGTGAGAACATTCTGAGGATCCAGATGGCTACACGTCGTTTTGGTGGTTTTCTTACACCTGGGAACACAGGGATGTGCAGTGGATGAAGAGTGACAACAGAAGGAACTCTGACTCTAGTGAAATACATGGTAACTAAAAACGCTGAGATATGTGTTGTACCAGGATAGAGCTGCCACTCAGTCCGCAGCCCCTAGGCACAAGCCTACAGTGCCCAATGCTAAATGCAACTCTGCAAGACTAGTGCCCACTCTACAGGTCATGTCAGAGAAAAGCGGCTCACTTCAGCTCATTACCTTTTGTATGAAGCTCTATCGGTTTTGCTGATCCCAGTTTGGTGAAAATAGACATTTCAGATTCAGAAGCAGTGTCCACAATATCTCTAGAGCAAATGAGAACTACAGACCTAGGACATAAGAACATAAGTTGACCTTGAGCACCTCCAAATCTGATGCAGAATAAAGGATTATGGATGTGGTTAGAAGTAACACTGCGTTTCTGTGGTTTATGTCGGCCTTTGTAGACCATGTAGTGTATGTGTTATCCGTGACACCTGTAGGTGCTCTGTACTTACCTCTGTTTCATCGATGTTTGAATATAACTGGACATTGCTTTTGTTGTGCTAACATCACTGATCATTTCAAAATGTCTCTTGCTTACAACTGTTCCTGAGCACGCATCCAACACCAGTAAGAAAAGGCCTCTCCTCTTGAACATGAAAACTTCTTCGTCAACCTAGACGTAGAAAAACAGTGTGGGGAGTTGCGCCCAACTTTATACATGTGCATGAAACAGTTCAGAATAAATAATAAAGTGTTTTATCCGATGTTTCCATGTGCAAAGCCTTCCAATAAGGCAAAGCAATACTTCCCCAGAATTGGGGCATGGCCACACTCACATGTGATTTCCCAGGTTAATTAAAGTATCAGGCTTGGTCAGAGCTTGAAACTTGTCATGGTGGCTATGGCAAAAGTATTCTTCTGATATCAATTATTAGGAATTTATAGTGAGCTGAAGCATATTGTAAATTTGCACTAGTAGACCCCCAGGGAGGCTCGGGCCTGGTCCTTGGTGACTGCCTCTACACCACTAAAAAATGGAAGTGCTTATGTCACATAACTTGTACATTGGTATGCAAGAAGAAATTATTACATGATCACTGCTCATAGCTTCCAACAAATGTCAGATGAGTAATATATGTATGTATGCATAGGAATAACTATTCCCTATACTGCATGTACAGATTTGACCTCATACACCTAGGGGTATATTTACTAAAATGAGAGTTTTTAGAAATGGAGATGTTGCCTATAGCAACCAATCAGATTCTTAACATTTAACTAGCATCTTCTAGAAGATAATAGCTTTTATCTGATTGGCTGCTATGGGCAACATCTCCACTTTTAAAAACTCTCACTTTAGTAAATATACCACCTAGTCTCAACACTCAATGTAGCATTTGACGCCTGGTGCGAGTGAGTCGCCAGGTCCCATGTGACTCTGATTGCACCGAGTAACTTTTTTGTGTCTTCTTTGGACGAAAATGCATCATAGTCGCGATGTGACACAAAACACACCACAAGACTGTTCTGATTAATTCGATATGCTATACTTGCTTATCTGTGTCTGACTGAGCCTGTAACCGAAGCACAGCGGAACTTGGAATGGAAAAAAGCTGTGGCCACTACATCATATCACTTCGAGTCAGACTCAGTCGCACAAACAAAGATATAGCATATTATTATTATTATTATTATTAACAGTTTCTTATATAGCGCAGCAAATTCTGTTGCGCTTTACAATTTGAATCAACATTAACATTATACTGGGTTGTAAAAGACATACATACATGACATACATAAGGGTAAGAGGGTCCTGCTCGCAAGCTTACAATCTAATCAGTGCAGTCTACTGGTGCGTCTTATGCTGGGTACACACTGGCCGATATATTGGCCGATCAATTGATCGGTCAATATATCGTGCCCCCGTCGGCCAGTGTGTACAGATGATATGTCTGTGAACAACGTCGTTCACAGACATATCGCATTGGCTGTGTCGTACAGCCAATGAAGAGATATGACTGCAGACATATCTGTCCATCGGCAAGTGTGTACGGGCGATCAGCTGATCGCCCGTTATTACTTACCCGGGTCCGGCACAGCTCCCCATCCACAGCAGCCCAGCACACGCTGCTGTGTGCTGGGCTGCACTGGGAGACTGTCCGAGGTTGCTAAAGCAGCAGCCCGAGCAGTCTCCTATGCCAAAGGGGGGGGGGCGATCACGCTAATCGCACCCCCCATTGGCTGTGCGCCGGGCTGAAGGGCACACAGCGCTCCCCTCCCCAACGTGCAGTGCTGCGTCACAAATGTTTGTTTTTTTCCCCCGAAGGGGGCGTGACCACGCCACCTGCGATTAGGCTAAGCCCCCTACCTGCCCCCAGTCCGGCTCGGCACGCTGCAGCATGCAGATGATGGTCGTTCAATGTGTATGAACGACCATCATCTGCAGATATATCTGCAGATCACTCAATCTGCACATATATCACTATAGTGTGTACCCACCTTTAGTCGCATTGTAACTAAGACGAATATTTGGACAAAAAATGCAAATAAAGTTGCTTGGCGCAAGCAGTGTCGCACGGGAGGTGGCGTGCCGAGAGGTGCTATATGTCATGACTTGAGTAACAGTGTATGAGGACACATCTGTATGTAAAGTAAACTAGTTTTCAAGAAGCTTTACTACATATCAGCAATAAAGTACTTCTAGATGTATCTTACAGACTCTAACACTACAGGTAATATACATCTTGCCCAAAGTCGGCCCTAGGCATAGGAATTCTAAAGGTGCGTACACACACACTGGGCGATAGAGGAACGACTGTACGATTATGACATTGTAACTAATTGTACAATCGTTCATCTTCCTGTGCAGTGTGATAATGTGCCTACACTGAATGATATGTCGTTCAGTGCAGGCACCCTCCCTCATCCCTGAACATGCTCAACCTGTCATTATCGGCAGGTTGGCCAGCATGTTCAGGCGATGATTGATGTCGAAAACGACCAGCAGGAGCGCGCATCACTGGTCGTTTTCGACATTATACTGCACGATTAGATTACTGAAAGATGTCGTAATTGTTCAATCGATCATTTTAATCGCCCAGTGTGTATGCACCTTAAGCAAACGCCATGGACATCTGGAATGCCTTAGGTGCATCCCACGGTTCTGTGCCTGCGCCATAAAGATGGCGCCGCTTGCCCAGCCATGGCAACTCCTCCCATGGGCCTCTGCTGAACCCTGAGTGACAACTCATGGCTCCGCCTCCATTAGCCGCCACCGCCCAGAGGCCATCATTCAGGAGACGCCACAGCACTACAGCAGGGACGGTCCCACTTCACTAGGCCTGGCTGAAGAATAGACAGACAGACTGACAAATGGTACTGGGCAGAAAGGGGTGCTGCCTGCTGGATGTATCTGATTCTGAGTTAAGGTGCCCATCCACTAGCAGACATTAAAACGACTGCATGATTACGACATTGTAATCGTGCAGTTGTTTGTCAGTCTGTGGTGAGCCTGCATTGAACGAGCAGTCGTTCAGTGCAGGCTCAATAATCATCTGCAAACATGCTCAACCTGACGTTATCGTCAGGATGTCCAGCATGTTCGCACGGTGATAGCTGTCTAAACGACCAGCGGGCACGCGCATCGCTGGACGTTTTAGACATTTTGCAAACGATTTTTGAACGATCATTATCGTTCAGTCGCTTAACTTAATTGTCTATAGTGGATGGGCACCTTTAGGCCCGTATTCAATTAGAGGCGAAAGTCGTAAAAGTTTCGACTGTCCGACTTTCCACCTGCTTCAGAGGCGGAAACTTTTCGCTCGCGTCCCCGCTTTTCTCCATATTCAATTCCTAAACAGGCGAAACCGAAAGCGGCGAATGAGGAACAGGCAGAAAGTACTGTCAGAAGTGGGGAAATCAGTCTGTACCCCAAAAAAAGATGCACTAACAGGGAATCAATGTAGATGTGTACTAATAGTCCTAATAAAAGTGTTTGGGTTACTTAAGTAGTTTAAATTGCTTCTTATTAGCGTGTTTGCAAAAGTGGTGAAGAATGGCATAAAGCAGTATTTTTTGGTGAAAATAAGTAGTCCAGTCAAATTTGGGGTACCTGAAAATGAGTGCTAGCATATTTTTATGTCTGAAAAGTGAACTTTTAAAAAACTTGAAAACCACCCTCATACATGCACCTGCAATCTCAAAAACACTTGGCCCCTCTATACAGTACCCCAAGAAGTTTATTTCGCTAGTTTTTATAGTTGTCCCCCACTTTTTACTTTTTTGCCCCCAAAACAAAAGTTTTTTTGGGATAATTTTTTTTTATTATTATTATTTTGCTGATTTGTTCTTTGGGGGGCTGTCCCAATAGTTCTGGGTGGTTTCCCCACGTTTGCACCCCAAAAAAAAGATTTAGCACTTTTTTCACCTGCTATTCATACGAGATACTTTTCCACCTATTACAATGCTTTGACTTTCGGCTTAGGCGCAATAGTCCTGGAATTGAATATGGAGATACTTTGAAAACAGATGGAAAGTCCGAATCCGCGGAAATTTTTCTCCAAACGGCACTTTTCGTGTCTAAATGAATCCACCCTTTAGACTGAAAGGTGGTGCTGTGGTGCTGCTGATTGACTGTGCACTGCTGGCCTGGGATTGGGAAAGGGGTGCATCCACTAGCATAGAGACCACAGTCAGCCAGGCCAGGGGTGCTGTGTTGCCCGAATGGCTGGGTGCTGACTGTACTATTGGGCACCACACCAGCCAAAATATTGCCTGGCACAAAATTGGCTAGGGCCAGATCTGGTCTTGCCATATCCTTAACTTACTAAGGATATGGCAAGACCAGAGAAAATTTACTGTATATTATTATTCTTTTTTTTTTTTTTTTTAAATAATTATTGTAAAATGAAATGAATGTATTTCAGGGGTAGGCAACCTGTGACACTCCAGCTGCTGAGGAACTACATATCTCAGGAATTCAATGCCACAGTTTTGCTGTTAGTGTATTCTAAAACTGTGGCAGGGCATGCTAGCAAGTGTAGTTCTATAGCAGATTGAGTGCCACAAATTGCCAACCCCGGATGTATTTCATGCAGTTGTACATCTCTAGACTCAAAGTATTAGTATTTATATGAGATTAATGTAAATATTATGCTTTATAATCATTCACATAAATCCTTGCCTCTGTGGAGATTACAATCTATATTTAAAGGTGCCCATCCACTAGCAGACATGAAAACGACTGCACGATTACGACATTGTAATCGGGCAGTCGTTTGTCAGTCTGTGATGAGCCTGCACTGAACGAGCAGTCGTTCAGTGCAGGCTCATCAATCATCCGCAGACATGCTCAACCTGACGTTAACGTCAGGTTGACCAGCATGTTTGCACGATGATAGATGTCTGAATGACCAGCGGGCACGCGCATCACTGGTCGTTTTAGACATTTTTGCAAACGATTTATGAACGATTGAATGATTGAACGATCGTTATCGTTCAATCGCTCAACTTAATCGTCTAGTGGATGGGCACCTTAACACAAGAACATACACACTAGGGGTAATTTCCTCAGGGGATAATTAATCTACCACTTTTGGGAGCACCCGGAGTACAAATACTCTGACTTAAGAAGAACATGCAAACCCCACACAGATATGGCATAGGGGCAGATGTATTAAGCTCTGGAAAGGGATAAATTGGAGAGTGATAAACTATCAACCAATCAGCTGCTAACTGTCATTTTTACAAATAAAGCCTGTAACATGGCATTTAGGAGCTGAGTGGCTGGTAGTTTATCACTTTCCAATTTATCACTTTCCAGAGCTTAGTAAATCTCCCCCAATGAGTGAATTCAAACTCATGACTGTGAGATAAACTGCTATACAGAGAGTAAAGCAGTTTCTAAACTTGTCTAATACTCCAAAGGTGGTACAAAAACATGTGTACTACTGAAATGGGTGAAACAGGAATGTTTGGAGGAATTCTCAATCTAAACTATCACCTTTTGCTAAATGAAATCTAGTTTATGTATCTGTTCATAAAATGCAGGCAGGTTACTGCTGCCACGCTAACCTTTAAAAACAGGCGCATGACGTCACTAAAAATAGAAACTACTTTAGTCTGATGACTCCAAATTTTTTCCATTTCTGGAGATCATTTATGAAACACAAAATTGAGGAGGCTAAGACCAAAATCCAACTAGCACAAGTATGTCTATATCTAGCACCGGGGTTTAGAGAACAAGATGGCAGCACTTGCGGAGGAGTACAAGTATTCAGTAACTGATCAGAGTTGGGTGAGGGGTGAGATACTTGCAATATAGTTAGAACTATACCAGGCTAAGGCTAACTTATGGTACGAGTTCTAATAAAGTTCTTATAATCAATAGTTGAGAACAAATAGACTGGTTTCCATGTGGATTAGATATTGTCCTGCAAAGTGTTCTAGAAATCACAGCAATCACTCTCATGCCACTTTCAGATGGAGACATAAGCCGCCTACATAATACATGTTATTACCTTGATGAAGGCAGATTTTATTCCAATTAAAACATCCTCCCTGCGAAGAGAATGAACCTGTATCTTTGTGTATTTGACTGATGGGCTACTGGTTATAGCAACCTGTAAGGACAATAAAAGAACAGCATTACATAAATGTCAAACACAATTTCACAGTAGTATAGGCTAAACAGTTTCAATTAAAGGTTTCATGGAAAAATGATATTGCTTTGACTTTCTACCCCTGTTTGTCAGATGACACAGACAGAGCACTTCACTGTATTACAGATTTCACCTCATGCAATCTGAGTGCGTACTAGTGCAATTATAAAGTCTTTGTACCTGTGGGGAACCACACTGACTACAGGGCAAGGCGATTCGTTGGGACACAAATAGTTTGGTATGCTGGGTATCACTGGCTCCGTCAGGGAAAGGTTTAGGGATGCATTTATTGTAATCATCTGGATGAAAATGGGCTGTGATCTTTATCCGCTCACAACCATGCTGGGAACAATAGCTGTGTCCATTCCTGGTTTCATGGGCTTGTAGGTGCAGGAAGAGATATCTGATAACAGAGAGACAGGTGCAAATTACTAATACATCTTGCACACACTACCCATTACATGTTTGTCCTGAGTTTACCTCTAAACTATCTGCCATTTATAGATCACAACATTTAATAAGCATACACTGGAATTTGCCACCTGTTGCCATGGCAAGAACTTCAGGTTCAGCTATTATGGGGCTTGTTAACCTGATCCTGTCCTGGGGAAAATCTGATAAACTAATATCTAGGACCTAAAGGAAGGCCGGCAAGACCTACCAAGAGCTAACATAATAACAACCTCTGTAGCCATAAGTTATTGAAATTAAGACATTCTGCAGCACCATGGTTTAGTAAGAATATTTCATAAAAATAACGTCCTGATGTTGAATTGGACGTATATATTGGACATAATTTACTTCAGACTGTAAGCTCTCATGAGCAGAGCCCTCTTCCTTCATGTGCTTTTCCTTCCCTCACTTATACCATCATCTCCTCCCAGTGCCCACTATTGCGCCAAGCCTTTGGGTTCAACCGGGTGCTGCCTCTGTGTGTATGACTGCAGTTGAGTCCAATGTTCTGCAATGTTTTGTACTGTAAGGGGTATATTTACTAAAGTGAGAGAATTTTAGAAGTGGAGATGTTGCCCCTAGCAACCAATCAGATTCTAGCTATTATCTTCTAGAAGGTGCTAGATATATGTTAAGTAGAATCTTTTTGGTTGCTATTGGCAACATCTCCACTTCTAAAAACCCGCACTTTAGTAAATATACCCCTAAGTCTTTTCATTCTTTTTTTCTTCGTTATGTTTGCACTTTTTTGTCGAAAATCATCTGATTTCGCCGCCGACTGCTAAATCGTCCGTTTTCGCCGCTAATTGAATACGGCCCTTTATCGGAATTGGACATCCGCTGATTGGCGAAGGTCGGGCCATAACTAGGTTAGTGCGACCAGTGCCATGGCACAGGGCACCACAGGGCAGAGGGCGCTTTTTGGGCCTGCCCATTTTCCTGTTTACTATCATTCTCACTTGTAACTTCCTCTTCTTTTATCCCCAGCATCTCCTGGCTTCCCCTATCTCTTGCCTGTCCCTTCCCCATGAGGCTATGGCCCTTTTTCAGGTGTACTATCTTATGTCCCTATTTAAAAAATTTAAGGGGATGCCAATGATCTCTCTGGCATAGGGGACCAAAAAGTCTAGTTACAGCTCTGGGCGAAGGGTTGCCTTCTCCGATGAGTCACGTTTTCTGCTTCATCAAACGGATGAACGTTGGCGTGTCAGGCTCTATGGATACTCCACCACGCACCCTCTAGCAGCTGTGGAATTCACTGCAGACAGAATGAGTCCAGATACCTGTGCCAACCTACCAGCACCTTACTGAGTCACTCCCAGCCCGTCTAGCTGCTGTCCGTACTGCACATGGCGGTTACTCTGGCTATTAGCTGGTGGTCATAATAATGTGACTCAATTGTGTATTTATTTATTTAGATATTGATAACTAACTATACATTCATCATTGTACAATCCCATTTCCCGTCCCACGGTCGGGCTCCTGTCCTTAGTGCACCCGAAGTTACCCCGGCTGACTCCGCTGTACATATAATGAATTGGGTTCACTGTAAGTTGAGTACCAAACAGCATATGGAGCATGAGTCAGTGCAGCAGAGTAGAGGTTTAAAGGTTGAGCTACTGTATGTATATATCATTAGGAATTACAGTACTTTATCATACAATGGGTGACTTTGTTTCCTTTCCTAAATCTGCTTCTCAAAACATGACAAGTCATGAATTCCAAAGCAATAATAATCAGGCACATCCCTGTTATTTTGTCATCAAGTAAATCAAGTTATCGGAAATATTGTACCTGCGTGGCAGGAGTTAAATAGCTGCCACACACATTACAGCATGAAACATGAGCATTGTTATTCAGGCAAGCACACAGGCTGCTGGCCATTGTGCTGACATTATAGTGCAGGTGCGACATTTAAACTGTATGGCGACCTTCATGGCTGGGAGTGTTTAGAGATTCATGATAACATCTGCCCTCCAGGGACCGGATTCTGAGAATAACATGTTCTAGCAAAGTATAGCGTGCAGATAGAGAACTAGAAGCATTAAATAAAGGTTTCAGCTTCGCATCAACTTAGAATAGGTTAAAAATAAATAAATATGTGAATAACATTAGAACCAGTCATTATAAGTTGTAATTATGATGAATATCAGTAAACAGTCCACATGAAATCACTGAAAGTATTTCATACGGTCATAGCACTTACCCAGAATCCTTGCTGAAGTGATAAAGCCTTGCTACTGTCTTATTCAGGGCCTGATGGATAGAGGGGGTGATGGAATAGTGACGGACACTGTGTACCCTTCCAGTATGACGTTCATAAATATCTGCTGTTACTTGAAATATTGCACTCTTGGGGTAACATAGAGCGATCTGCAGCCAATCTCCTCTGTTAGAGACAAAAAGTTAGGGTCTGTTTGCAATAATGGGTACCATTAAAATATATAATATGTAATGTTAGCCATCAGTGCAGCTGGGAGAAGATTTTATAAAACTGCACCGAATCTGGACCTCCACGCTTCTCTCTATTTTTGGAACAATTGTCTTTCTTGTTCAAAATGGATTGGGTACAGACATTACTGCATAAAGAAACTCAAACTGAACGAATTATCTCTGTATGGAAATCTACACTCCACTAAAATTAAAAATTGTCTCCAACGTGGTACGAACTCAGAATGGGGGCAGTTATTCCCCAATTCACTTTACTCCCTATTAGTCGGCCAATAGTCATTGACGTTTATCAACCCCAATCCTCCCTGGAAACATAGATGTTCCCCATGGGCAAGTAACCCTCTGTTCTTTTCCTGTGTTACCATATTTTGTTTTTTTTCTTTTAATTCCTCTATCCGGTGCCTCATATTGTTTTTTCTCATGCTATGTTTATCGCGACAACCAGATTTATTGCTATGTTCAATTATTGCAATTACTTTTGATTATAAGAATGTGAACCATGTTTCTGTATTTTGCAGCCATTTACTTAAAAATACATATTTAAAAATAATTATATGTGTTATATGGCTTGGATATAACATAAAGTGGATAATAAGCCATAGGAAATAGGAGGACATGTGCAGCAAACTCTTAAGGCTTTAAACACATTTTTTAACAAACTCTCTATGTTTTGGGGGCATCAGAAACAGCTGTGACAGCATGGGCGTAACTACCATAGGTGCAAGGGGTGCAGCTGCTATGGGGCCCAGACAGGGTTGGACTGGCCCACAGGGGTACAGGGGAAATCCCCGGTGGGCCCCACCCTCTCCTCTAGGTATCATGTTGCAGACTGTACACTGAATTGTACATTGTTACTGTATTAGAGGGTCACTTACCTTGTAGAGCAGGACCACTGATACAGATCGTTTCTTGGTTTGCTTCTATAGAAACTACACCAATATTTGCCTAATAGTTAGCTAAACAACTGTGGTGGCTGGCCACACCCCCTCTGGTGGATGGCTACACCCTTTAAGCATGGGCCCCTATCACTGCATTCCCCCGGTGGGCCCTTTATGCCTCAGTCCGACACTGGGCCCAGAGCTTTGTGGTGGGCCATCTTCCTTGTCAAAGTTACATGTGTTATATACTGTACATTTTTCACTATTGGATGGTACATAGTGGTCCTTACAAATTATTCAATTAGGTTATAATATAACCGATATCACGTATATCTACCACTGACTGTATGAAACTGACAAAAAAATACTAATCAAGGCTAAAAGACTGATGCAATCATGTGCTATTACCACATAACTCGGCTGACTATACTGTTGCTGTAGCATGCTTACACATTCAGCAAGAATGGGGAGTAGTATATAGACATTTTTGCCTGTGCTACACAATTAATTAATTCTAAGTTGCGAAATGTCCTATGTCCTTGATGTTTTAGTTATGTCACTGCTTTTTGGTGCCGATACATCAGCAATGAATTGGAGCAATTCCCTGTTTTGCAGATGATTGTGTAAAAATACCTGCAATGTATGGGGTTCACCGATTGCCGATTCTAACCAAAAAGTGATAGGAATCGGTAAATCATGTTGGATTTTAATGACCATTCGGGGCTGTAGACTGCCAGTGTATGGTAGTGACCAGTCAATTTGCTGACGATTACTAGTAAAATGATGAGCCTTTCATGATTGGCAGATCTTTTACTTACTGAAAATGATCTGCAGGTCACTAAAAACTATCTGCAATGTATGGGCGCATATTGGCGGATTAGAGAATTGTGAAATCAGGGAAAAAAAACGCAGAATCGTTGAATCGTTTGTGTTCTGATTGCTGATGTATGAGCCCCATTACTCTAACAAAGCACATTTTAAAACTGTCTATCTATTGGATTTCACCACACAAATTATCTTTTCATTACAATATGATTCTCTCTTGAGAATCATATATTAAACTGGCTCAGCTGACTCCAAAAATATTTCATCGCTATTTGATGATTTTAACTGTAGATTTGTTACATGAATTTGTACTTGAAAGGCTGCCAGACACTAGTGTTTCACCAAATGTAAAAAGTATATATTTTTAGGTCTCTATATTGCCATTTTAAATGTCAGAGGGTAGAACCCTACTGTATACAGGTTTTGTGATACTTAGGGTAAGACTATACATGGTGGATTAACCAAGTTAACTAATTGCAGGCACTCACATCGTGCTATATAAATACTGTAAGGGGGCCCCAGCCTAGTATGTAGTATCTAGGGAATATAAACTTTTCAACATAAAAAATATATAGTAAGGTGGCAGCTAAGTGGACTTGAGAATTGACATTTAGGACATTTCCCAAAGAGCGCTGCCTGGACTTCTATTACTGCAGTAGTCTGAGCTTCGGGAGCAATCCAGGATAACAATGAGCTCCAAGAACAGCCAAGAAAATTCCTAAATCTGGAAGACATTCCTTTGCTGAAAAGTGGCCAGACCTTAATGTCCGCCACTCTCTAGCTGGCTTTTAATTATTAATATGTATTTCTGTTAAGCAGGGATTTATTGTAGCAAAACTGAAAAGGTTTATATGAAACAGTCTCAGGGGGGCTGCCATTGATATAAGCTCCTCTCTGTCGGCAGTTCTATAATCCACATGAACACGATCCCCTTTCCTCTCGTGCACCGCTGGCAGTAATCAGAGGGTACCTCCTGGACTGGCCACTGGGGGGCTTACCCCAAAAAGGTTGACAGAGGTCATTAATTGAGAAATACTGTAAATAACCATGCCTGTGCAGGCTTCTTCTTCTAAAGGAAATTAGTTATTTTATCACATTCTGGGAATCAACAATAACCTCAATATATTCATTATAAATGATTGGAAACAGGACTGCAAGATAAACTCAACTGACCGCCTCTGACATTCTTTTCTCAGAGCTGAAACATTTATTTTTTGGCACAGATACAACAAAACAACATGCCTATTTCTTAGGACAGACTATCTACAATTCTTCTCTCTCAGAACAGATCATCCCTTACCCCCATCTCATGGAGTCTAAGCATTCTACAAAGAAACTTGCTGGCTTGTTCATATTTATAGTTATAAACAGTGATTTTGTCCTTACTCTTGCTACAATTAACCCTTAGCTTTAAAAAGACCTTAGAGTACTGAAACCCTGCAATGTCTATCCTTTCTACAAAGGATCTCGAAAGAGCCATCATTAAGAGGGACACTTGGAAGTAAAATTTCTTCTGTGCCTTAAGCCCAAAAACAAAACTGTAAAGTATCATTTACAGAATTGCAAAGTAGAAAAATACAACAGCGAGGATATAGGATATTTACTGAACATGTGTCGTAGAGCAATCCATAGCAACTGCAATAACCTGTATATGGTAGTACATGTAGACAAGCAAGTGTCTGATTGGCTCTATGGGTTACTCACTATAGAAGAATGCACCTAGGCTACTAAATAACCTATAGTCACGTAAGTTTGCCTACTGGATAATTAATCACACTTAGAAGTGTTATAAGGCCCATGCACCTATGCGATCAGCATCCGATCCGATTCACATCGGATTACCCTGTAGTCCCGTCGTCACCATTTCTTTTTTTCTTTGCACAGTATCAGTTGTATGATTGATCCTGTGCCTCACGCGCTCATTAGGGAATAAGGACAAAACAGTCATTGAATTAACTGTATTGCCAGTTGATGGATCGTATGAAAAAAAAAAATGTCACGTTCTGAACACGATACGATGGAACATATGTGCTGCACATATGATCACAAGATACGATTGAAGGACCCACAGGAGTGCGCATCAGATGAAAACATGCACGATTTCTACAAGACTGAACGTACGTCGAATCGAAAATCGTGTGATCCTTCTAGAAATCCCGCAGGTGTATGGGGGCCTTAACGGTTCATTTAAATTATAAAAGTTGATTGTAATAAACCTCCTGGGGCTCAGCCCATTGTATATATGATATGTGTGTGAGCATTGCCCAGCGGTGCTCATCCTGATCCTGAATAGGATATATGTGAGTATCAGCATCCAAACATTCAATTCAAACGTCACGGGCATGAAAAGATGATGAAAACTGCATTAAAGTTATTTTGCATAGTAATCTTTGATGTTATTACTACAATAAATAATATGGAGTTAGCTGAATTTTCTCCTGAAGTATAAAAATTATTTTCCCTTATTTCTCTACAAAAATGTAATTAAGTAAAACAAATGGCACGCCCACTGAGCAGCCCATAAACACTATGGGGCTGATTCTGAGTCACAAAGAAAGTGGCTGTAGTTGCGGGACGCCGCAGAAGCCTGATGTACTACTTCATGCTAATGTGGGTTTTGCTTCACCTGATGCCGGAGTTCATGTCTGTGAAAATGGACACCAGTGCCGCCCCTTGGTTTTACAGCAGCCGCTGCAACCATCATCATTAGTATCTGCATTTGCACCAGCCCCATGTTAGGTGAGGGAGATATGTCTGACACAGGCTTCACTTCCCCATATGCATGAATAACAATAGCACAGAGATTTTAATGCACGCCCACAACTCTCCCATTAACGGTACAATAGAGGAATATATATATATATATATACATATATATAGTATGTCATCGTGGGCTAAGCTTGATATACACTCATTTATTAAGCTCTTCTGAATTATGGGCCTGATTCAGCAGGGAACGCATGCAATTGGTCGGTTGTTGCATACTGCGCATGCGCGAACTACCCACTGCGATCGGGAGTGATTGACAGGAAGTGCCGTTTGTGGGTGGTGACAAGGGGGTGGTCGACCGAACACAGGTGTGCCAGTGCGTTTCAACGGCGTTGCATGGGCGTGCATAAATTATCCACTGCGATACCAGAGGCCGCCTGAGGCCTCATAGTGTGCACTGAAGTAAGCAGATCCTGAGTAAGGTCACAGCTTCATTAACTGTCCGATGTTACCGATTTGTTTCTCTATGTTGGCCAAGTATATGGATTGAGTAAGGGGAAGTGGGCGTCCTTATGTCAGGCTGCGAACGCAATGCATATGCAAACATTTAAATATCACTGCTGATATTAGCAACTGCGTTGCGTGCGTATAAGCAGGATAGCGATCCATAGTGAATCAAGCCCTAAGTTACTGTATGATCTGCAAGAAACCTTTTTTGACGGCCACACATGTTACAATGTGATTACAGTAATGGGATTGGACCTGTAAGTACTATTGTCACACACATTGAGAGGCTTATTAGTTTGGATAGAAGACGGCCTCACAGGCCAATAACAGTAATCTGTGGATCATCAGCAGTGGCGGCTCCAGAGGTGGGGCTGCAGCACAATGCAAAATTCAAATAGGGGAGACACACCAACTGCTCTTTTAAATGCTGCCAAACATCACTGGCCTGGACTCACTTTCAGTTGGTGTGGCTCCCCTATTTGAAGTTTAGACTGCGCTGCAGCCCCAACTCTGGAGCCGCCACCGATCATCAGGATATTCTCGGGACTCGGGAGGGAGGGAGGAGGAGTATTCGTCGGCTTCTGCGAGTGGAAGGAAGGTAGGGGGGGGCACCGGCTGCTGAGCACTGTGGGGGGGATTATGGGTAGATGCTGGCCAATGGGACCACAGCGCTTGTGAGCGCAGATTAACTGAAGCATATGGCTGGAGAGTTTCTAATAATTGATGCTGATATTAATGTACAAATGAAAAATAACCAAAAACCTCTGCATTACAGAGGCGCTACCATACTTTAATAAATAACAGCATCACTAGTTTTCACTCGCAACGAGTTTAAAACACCTTTAACGCGTTAGTAAATGGAGCCCTAAACTTTAGTTAATTTTTGCCTAGAAACAAACATATAAACCTATTGTATCTGTTCAATGTCCACTATAGAGGATCAGAGGGGGATAGCACAGTGGCAGCTCCCAGGTGCCATAACATTACATGGCATTTGAAGCCAGTATTCTAAAGCTCTAAAATGTGTTTCTTCTGAGAATCTAAGAGAACTCTTATGTTTCCTACCTCTTTGAACAAGCAGCAGACAAGTGAGGGTGGGTGGCTGGGCCATAAAGGTAAGTAAAGGGAGGGCCAAATGTCTTTCCCTAGAATTTTTAGATCCCATACCTGCCTGACCTACCTACATACCTACCTATGTATCCTAGTGGACTAAGTGGTCTATGTACTAAGCAGTGATAAGAGACAGAGTGAAAAGTGATAAGTCTGTGATAAGGTGCCAGCCAATCAGCTCCTAACTGTCATTTTTCAAACACAGCCTGTGAAATGACAGTTGGAGGCTGATTGGCTGGCACTTATCACAGACTTATCACTTTTCACTCTGTCACTTATCACTGCTTAGTACATAGACCCCTACGAGTAAAGAAATTGGAGTGATACACGGAAATATCAGCAGAATGCGGAAAACATAAGGAACCTATCAGGATTCCATTTCAAACAGTTACACAATTTAGCTGCAGAAGCAGTGGCCTGCCAAGATTTAAGGCTTCTGAACACAAATAAACAGCAACACTGATATTACAAAGCACTTGCAGACAGAGCATTAATCCCTCCTATAAGCATTGCCAGGGTCCTCAGCCCTAAGTGCAAGGGTCTGAATCTTCACAATACTTCATCTTCATCTGCTCCTGAAGACTAGCTGTGATGCTTATGCATGTTCAGTACTATGTATCCACGCAGACACCAGTCTCCCTGCATCTGTTACCAAGCTGCTGCTGAGGAGCTACCATACGCTTCTGTTTGAAAATGAGTTTGTTTTGTGAAATGTCTTGGCAGCCATAGCAGGCTCTTACGAGCTGCGCTAGTGTGGGGAGTTCTGGCAGTTATCAGCATTGACAGAGAACAAAGAATCATCGCCTGGAAGCCAGTCAGACGCACGGCCTCGCTGACAACCCTGACCCAAACCCACAGAATGTAACTAATTAATTGTGAAGGAGAAACAGAGACATGTTGCATCTAAATCAATCATCACATGTCACAAGTGACAGTCACATAGCGCTAGTACCACACATATGCTGCTAGGGGATCCAGCAAGACATGTATGTGCTGTACATGAGGTACCAGTAATTAATTATACATACTTTATATAAACACCTAGAGGGCTTTTCTCACCTATAAATGCAGATTTCACGGCACACAGAATTAGTATAATTGGAGAATGCTCCTGAGAGTTATCAGTGATAAAGATGGAATATAGGGGCCTATTCATCATCACTAATGTGCCCGTTACACATGCGGAAATGCTAGTTTTGCCATGTATTCAGTAATAGGGCCACTTATTATTAGGCGCTGAAAGGAGCCACATAATATTCTGCAAACTCTGAAAAGTGAAAGTTTGGGTCACCATGATATCTGTTGGGACTTGATAATAGAGATGGGTGACCTCTGCAGAAGATGTGCATCTTCTTGGGGGCATGGTTACATTTCACTTCCAGGCCCAGGTGCCCCCCATCTCGACGCTTCTGGGTGGCATTGCGCTAATGAATTTGGATAGAGGGAGGTTGGTAGTGATTTCAAAGAAGCAGAATTTAACACTGGCTGACGGGAAGAGATCATGCCAGTTCATTGCCAAACACAGAGTTATGTACAGTGGACACCCACTTTTGCGGAACATTTTAATAATGTAAATTTAATTTTGCAAAGAGATAATATTGAGACGAGATAAAGGGGTGCAGAAGGCGCATTATTTGTTTTCAATCTACAAATACATTTGAATTTTGCATTAGCTCTGAGCTGGCAGAGATCAGGTCTCAGCTTGTTATTTTAATGGGACACAACCTGCACCAGAAACACATTTCTAGGCACACTTAGTTCAATATGAATCTATGCTTCAACAGCGCCACATGTAGTAAAGTCAGTCCAGATGTTACCTCACTCTCTCGATTAAATTAAGACATAAAAGAGGCTAAACGGAGCAGTATTTTAGGAGTCTCTTGAGAGTGGATAGTAGGGGGGCACCTTAAAAGGTGCTTTATAACTGAGGTCCACTGACTATAAAAGATTTAGGGGTCTATTTACAAAGCAGTGTTAGGAAACAGAGTGAAAAGTGATAAGGTGCCAGCCAATCAGCTCCCAACTGCCATTTTTCAAACAGAGCCTGTGAGATGACAGTTAGGAGCTAATTGGCTGGCACCTTATCACTTTTCACTCTGTCTCTTAACACTGCTTAGTAACTAGACCCATTAGACATATAAATAAAATCGAGTCTTTCTATTGCTCTGTAAAAGTACATACACTAGTGCATCTACTCTCTACTTAGCGAGGGACGCCTTCATTCTGTGCACCTTCCATCATCCAATGTAAACTTCTGTTCATCCACAAATCCCGCCATCTTAATGGGCAGACCTTTTTGGAAAGCTTGCGGTAGCTGCACGAATTGAGGCACACAGCACCACTAAAGATAAACCTACGCTGTGTCTCAGACATTTCATACTTCGTACATAAAGTCCTGGGATTTTCCTGGAACGACGCAATCCCTATACACACTGAACTTTCCTTTTTGACTTTATCTGTTAATACTAATTCCCTTTCCTACTGAACACATTTGATGAATACTGTATGGTCACCACACACATGGACATTAGAGACAGTCTCTATATAGAAAAACCAAACAAATGAAGTGCTAGTGAGTATATAAGATAAACGAAATGACTTTATAGGAGTGGAGAGGGTTAAACTTCCTAGGCTGGGGGCAGACCAGTGTGAGGAATCATGTGATAATTAGGGCCAATGGGTTTTTAGGGTTGTAGGTTATAGCAGGGATATTAGAGATTGTTGGAGGCGGAGTCAGCCTCTTTTGTTCCTGTCTTCCCACCCTCCCTCCCTAAAGTTTATTTTTATGGGCTCTTTTTGATTTGGGTTTGGTGATTGTTTCGTTGGCTATTTTAGGCGGGAAAGAACGGCAGGTTACCTATTAGCACTGTGAATATTTGTTTACTCATTGTTTTGCTCACCTTCGTTGACTCATAAAGTCTGCTGGACCACCCTGCCGGGGGCAGCATCATCACCTTACCGGGTGGGTAGTCAAGATAGAAGGCTTGAGCGTATTGTGTTGTGGTTGGAGTGTTTATAGTGTTAGGCTTGGGCTGTTGTTAGCCGTTCTTTCTTTGCCACCATATTTAAATTAATTTAATTAATATAGTAACTAATTCATTATATGTTTTTAAATAAATAGCTAACAAATTCTGCCAAATACAAGTCTCCGTGTCTTTATTTCAATTAAGTATGTTATTGTCACTGATTCACACGCAGGTCAATCCTCAGACGATGGGAAGTTTATGTGAGTATGTGTAGGGTACTGTAACATTTCTGATGCTAATACTACTTGCCTCAATAAAAGGAACAGAACCTCCCCAGATGCCCTGAGTACTTTATATTACCTTTGACGTTTGTGGCTGTGTCAGGCCAGAATGTATCAGGGACACCAGTACACAACTATCAGCCCAGAGAAGTCATATTTCTTATTCATATGGTCTACAGTATTTGATTTATAATATCAGCATTCTAGGCTTGTGCTGACACAGCATTAACCTGCAGACAGATTCTGTGTCAGCACAAGCCTGTGTCCTGCTCTAAAACTTCAGCGGGTGGGGCAGTGACTCAGTGGCTGTTATTCTTTAGGAGAGGACAATTTGCATATTTTTTCCAGAAGTTATAGCATGGAATTCTCCTATCTCTGCTCAGAGTGCCAGCGAGGCTGCTCAATGCTTTCTATGGCCCCCATTTATTAATGATCATTTTTGCAACGCGATCAGGGCATGACAATATCACCCATGATCACATTGCAAAATGCGATCATAGCGGCCAGATGTATCATCTGGACCATGCAGGGACAAGGCCCCACGAAAGGAGCCCGTCCCTGCGATGTCTCTGGAGAGCTGCTGGCCAGTGCAGGGGGTGCTGCGCATGTGCAGTCCCGTGGTCTGCACATGCACAGCCGCTATAGCCAGGGAGGGTTCTGGTGGATCCCTCCACCGGCTAATAGTGTGCGGTGCAGCCCATAGGGAGATACCTGCTGTGGTCCCTCCTTAATACATCCGAGGGATACTTAAATTTTGAGGTAAACCCCTGAAAACTGGTGTTTTCGGGGATTATTATACCTCAAATATACTTTGATAAATGGGGCCCCCAATCTAGTAAAACTATTGGGTGCAGGGCTCGCAGTACTTGCTACGAAAATTAAAACTGAAGAATGGTTTATGGGGAAATTAAAGAATTAAGATTATTATGAGCAACAACATATTGAGCTGTGGTTGTGTAATTGGTGGTGCTATATAAAATAATAATAATACTAAGAAATGTTTCTTTGGGATGTTGGCATGAAAGAGTCTGAAGATTTGGGGGCCATCACTTTGGCACCACTTCTAGGTTATGAGGAGGATTTCGGTTAGCTGGATGTTCCAGGTAGAAATCTGCAGAACATTTTTCTATTCCAACTACCCTGTCACAGAGACAGTTCTTTACTGTGGATTTTAAAAGACATTTAAAAAGTTGTAGTATCATATAGCTGTTGCTGTGGTTATAAGTATTAGGGACAGGACAGGGAATAGGATTCATTCTTTTAGGGTATCATGAAGGTGGATGAATGGGATGATTGGCCTGTGTTATATCAGCAAGATATATAGGTATATAGTACTATATAGCTGCATGTGTGTGATTAGTGTAAATGCAATCTAGTAAGAGAAGCAAGGGCACTTTATGTGTATCTGAAGATGATAGGTGTGCAAGGTGCCAATCTTCATATATTTACCCAGTCCCGAGTATTAAAGTATTTCAAATTGGTGCAAGTTACATTGAGGCAGAAAGTAATTATAATGTGTTTGGTACCTGTTGAAGTTGATTGGGTATAGGATGACTTCTCTTGGGGATTGGCCCTCCCACCGGATAGTATAGGGTTGCTGTAGCATCACCACTGGCTGGTACTGCTGGTAAGGTGCTCCCTTATTCACACCCACAAGTCTCAGTGGATGGGAAGGATACGTTGCCCTGGCCACCAATATAGTGAGGTTTTCAGGGCGCCTGGCCTGGATATACAGCTGTAGGGATAGTGATGGGAGAAATAACAACAGGTAGGGTGAGCTCAGACACCAATGGGTAGCATAGTATATTTAGTGAAAATAAGATATAACTTCTTCAAAATGACACTATACTGAATACACACTCATCATTTATTTAAAGACAATACCAGATTTGTACGGTTCTTGCCAAGTAAAGCACGGGAATGAAACGCTTACCTTTGGATAAACTTATTTTTCTGGAAATGCCCAAATGCAACTTTCACTAAACACATTGGGCTGACGCATAGTGAGAGCTATGTCAGTTTGCATAGTGTCAAATATATAAAATAACTCTGCACACGCCCAGAATACAGGCCGCGTACAAACCCGCCCACATGCAGGTTTCTGTTTAATTCTCTCATTTACACCCACTTGCATCTGTATAGGGAAGACAGCAAAGGGAAGGGGTAGAGTAGACTAATGTAGGCCAAGTGTAATAAGAGCGCATTCTAACTGTAGACTGGTACAGGGACACATATTTGCTGGTGATACTAACTGTGTCCTTATAACAAGTCATGAATGGGTTGTTAGTTACCCCCTCCCAGAGAGCCAGGGGAGACTTTAAGGGTGCGCTGGAGGGTTGTCCCTATGGAAAAGTGCGCAGAAGCCACTGATAGCCAACCACATGCCACAATTTAACCACAATTACAATTAAACTGAATGCATCCCAATCCAAATTTCCAGCAGCCCATTTGCTGTCAAATACAGCGCTCAGGGTTTATACTGGGAGGACAGAGAACCAAGTTAAGCTCCTCTTTGGCTGAGAGGTGTGCCCCAACATAAACTGAGAAATAGGCTTGAATATCTATGTAAGAGCTATAGGTTTTTTTCATGAATAATCAGAGATGCAACCTGACTTGGAATTGTTGTCTGGGCAGAGCTAAACTAAGGGCCTGATTCAGCAAGGATTGCAATATGCACGCAGGCAGCTTTGCAACTCCGTCCTTGCTAATATGCAAATGCAGCAGGAGGTGTATGACACCCCCTGCTGCATTTGCAATCCCAGCACTGCGACGGAGGTCGCAGGCTGGGATCACCATCGTGACAATCGCAGGTCGATGGTGGACGGCGCCGGGCGGCCGGCCAGCTGAGTAAGCTTCCGCTTACACAGCATACTTGCCTACCCTCCCGATTTGGTCGGGAGCCTCCCGAAAATCGGGTGCCGCTCCCGACCTCCCGGGAAGGCAGGCAATTCTCCCGGCTGCCGCTCACCCCTCCTATCCCCCCGCTATAACTCCTGTAACCCCCGCGGGGGGCCGGTGACGCGATTCGCGTCATTTTGGCCCCACCCCCTGCTGCACAATGCCTATTTTATCGGCATTGTGTAGCGGGGCAGGGCCAAACTGACGCGATCGCGTGACTCCGCCCCCGCCACGCGCACAAGTGACGTCACCCGATCGGCCACTCCCCCTTGTCTCGGCCACGCCCACCCCGTCCTGCGGATCTGGCTGCTCCCTCCCGGAAGGAGCAGCCAGAATGTCGGCAGGTGTGTTACACAGGCTGGCTGACTTGCGAGGCCAGCAGATTGCATACATCCACGCAGTCCCTGGGCTGGCCACTCCCAGAAAACAGGGCGGACACAACCCGTTTCAGGGAATGCTGTCCGACCCCCCACCGCCCCTTAAATGACTCTGCTTGTCAATCAGGCAGAGGCATTCAAGGGCTTACGAGCGTCTTAGCAGGAGTCATTATGCACACTCGCAGAATGGGTCCTGTGCACGTGCAGATTCCCGATAATCGGGAATCTCCGTTCAGCAGTACACTTGCGTGCACTGCTGAATCAGGCCCTAAGACCCCATGGAGTCCTAGGCAAGAAATTGGTTTGAGCCTTAATAACATAATTATGGGTTAAAGTAATCTGTGCCCCCAGTGTCCACATGGCCCGAGGCAGCCCCTAGGATGCCTAATGAATGATCTGGCTAGGATTCTGGGAATTGGTTTTTACCCTTCAAGGGTTTCCAGAATATCAGACTTCATATAACAATAAATTAAGTCAAATGTTATAAATAGTTTGTGTTTAAAAGGGGAGAATTTAAGGGTATAATAAAAATATTAAATATGTTACCTGCCCAGGGTATACAGCTACTATACATCTATGCTCTCACAGTGCTGCATAATGGGTTAATAAAGAGAATCGTATTAATTGGTAAGATATTTTTATCTTGTACATCAATTCATGGAAAAGGCTGTCAGACAGTGATAATTGCTCTGGGTGTAACACAAAGAACAGTAGAAAATATTTTCAGATGAAGCTGCTGCGACAAAGGTACAGAGCAAATTTGAAAAGCTGAGGTATGGGAAAAACACATAATCTACACCCCTAATAGGAATGTAACCTGTTGTCAGAGAAACAGAACAAACTGATTTACAATTTACAGCACAGACAGACTCACCAGCGTTTAATGTTTCGTGACAAAGCAGCCCAAATTCCTCCCTCACTTTACCTGTAATGCGTAGCATTACCCTAAAGACCCTTTCTTGGTACATTAAATCTTTTTCTTGTTACCTGGCTTTAAATCTACAATTTGGCACCTTCACTTCTGGTAATTACAATTCTTACAGTTCACCCGTCTGTCTTTGGGATCAATGAGACAGCTCAATTTGGACTTTTTCAAGGCATCATCCTAGAAACGTGCGTTACATATGCTGTGTGATATAATTATAATGCTACGCAATAAACATAGTGGATTGATATGTAAAATACTTATCTTATACTTTTTTATGTAAAATACTTATCTTCATACTGCGCTTATGCACAAAAATGTGGATGTTTCTACTTATTTGTTTAGTACTTTTATCTTGTATTTGCATATAAATGTAATTGTATTTTACATGATAAATATGACTTATAAGATAGACTGTCTTATGTATATGACACTTGGGGCAGGATGCTCCAAGCCCAGAATGTGGTCAAAACTCTGAAAACTGCAGTTTTCAGGAGGTTGACCGCATTCCCCATATGCACTAAGCCACCACGGCTTCTCTTTTTGCGGACCCATGGAGGCGATAATATGCAAATGCTTTCTCTTGTGTACTACAGTGCACGTGAATGTGCTAGCCCTGAAACGCCTACTATCAGCGTTGCTGCACGGTGTAACACTTCCGTGGTTATGGACAATCCACCATCAGCGCACCATCACGTGCACCACCATCACGTGCACCATCATCACTTGCACCTGCCCTATGGCAGGTGCAGTGTCTGCCTGAACATGGCCTCTGTGGCTGCAGTTCTGCTAGAGAACGCAGCCACTATCACAACGTAAACATGGGCATTGCGTGCACTTAGTGTGCGCCTCTGAATCAGGCCACAAGGTCCTTACGGACTGTAGACTGTATGCCTCTGTCTGGACAGCAAGATATAGATTAATTATTAAAAATATGCCCTAAAATAGCATTAAGATGTCATAAACGGAACCTGACAAGTGGTTAAAAAAATACAGTTCATAGTAGCAGATGATGTTCCATTGTTAGTGATCTCTGGACAAGAATGAAAGATAGGGACATAAAGGTCCCTCCAAATATACGCTAATTTCCAAAACTTAGCCCATTGAAGCCACAAGCAAGAGAGCCTATTATGGGCCTGATTCAGAGATGTACACTATTGCCACCCCAGCTACGAATTTGAACGCAGCGGCTGTACAAAAATATGCAAACGTCACAGCCGCTTTTATTTGTATTGAGACGCCCATCAGCAGCTTCGCAAATCCAAGCGACTGCGTACAAAGATGCATCTCGATCGCAGATAGGTCAATTATCAGACTTCTGAGTAACCTTATGGTCATGCAGAATGGCCATGGGAACACCAAAGCCATTTTTTCTGCGTATGGGATCACAGTCGCAGGCAGAGACATGGCACAAAAACGGTCGCAACACGTCTGAGTTTGAGTTGCCACCTCCCCGTTGGGGTCCACAAATGGCCCCCGTCTGTTAATCACTTGTGAAATAATCTTCACTGCGAGCGGCCCTGGTAATGAAACTTGATATTTTTGCGCACTTCGACACCTACACCTACACAGATTACCAATGATCGCCCAAACTGCTTAAACACTGGCATTGCGTCCATCTGTAAATCAGGCCCTTGGCACCAGTCTCATGACTTTCTGAATTTTGACACTTCTGAATTATAGTTGGGTCACAATTAATCAATAATCAAGCCACAAGAATAGAAAATACTTTGAAGATTTCAATAATGGCTGACAGGACCACAAGAAGCCTTTTCTTAATGAGGAGGAGAGCCCATCCTGATATCCCATGCGGAAGCCCAGTATACAAGCAGAAGCAACCCCTTAAGGCCTTTTAACAATAACAGGGGGCTCCTATGAAAACGAGAATACTATGGAAAGTCATAGCTTCTAAGACACATATAAACTCTAACTCTAAGATTACTATGAAAACATCACATCTGGTCGGAGGTTGCTAATGTCTCACCAGACAACGGTGTCCTATCAATATTGCAGGGAAACATACATACAGATACATCCATTGCAGCCTGGCACAAGCTTTGTTTCCCATCATGAAAATTGCATAGAACTATGAGGAGAGTCCTAAAACCGTAAAAGTGCTGGACCAATTTGTATGGAAAAAACATTTCCATATGGATGTCTCTTAGAAATCCGGAACACATTAGGCTGGAATTACCTCTGTAATGGACTGTAGAAGGAAGCTAGAGCAAACCCATACAAGCATGAGGAGAATATACACACTTCAAGCAGATAGGGCCCCAGAGAACATACAAACTTCATGCAGAATCTATTTTCCAGTCTCATTTACTAACAAAGTTCTCTATCAGGAATACCCTAATAATAGGACTGGCCTAATGCCCAGGATTTCTCCTTACACATCCCCTATTAAGAAAATTCCAGTGCCCACGGGTACACCACAAATACCATGGATAACATACATGCTTTAACAAAAGCTTTTATATAGGTGCTTAGGCATTGGTACACTATACCCTCTCTCCGCCCCGCACATGTGCTGCTAGAGATGACATTCGACCTACTGTATGGTCACAACCAGTGGCAGACAGGAGCCGCTGATGGTCACAAGAGATGCTGTTATAGATGGATGGGAGGATTCTCACAGGCAAAGCAATAAGGGCTATATGGTCAAGTAGAGGAGTAAAAGGCACATAACCCAAAGAGCATTAAAATACGCTATCAAAATCTTAGCACCTCTAAACGCACATGGATTGTCAGTTCTAATACAAATATACAAACAAATATACAATAAGATTGCAGTCCCTTACCTTACCGCACAGGCTTTAGAAATTTGGACCTGTGATCTATGTATACAAGTTCACCTCACCGCCTCATACCGCACAGGAGAGTATGCCGCCAAAAGCCTTCCCTCTACCCTCCCCAAAACTTGCAAAAATAAAGTAGAAGTAAGATACAAAGATATAGATGTAGGCTTATCTACCAAACACACAGACACTTTGGCGTGTGGTTAGAGTCTGGTCCCCAGGTGCTTGGAAGATGGGTGCCATGGGAAACTCTGGCATTGCTTTATGCCTTGCCTACTCCAGCTTTATCTTCTAAGAGTCTTACATAAAGTACGGGCCAATCAGGTAAAGGATATTGAGCTAATTTCCCAAATTCACCATCCGGAATCTGTTTTTATCTGTTCAGATTACTAGTTACGCGTCCAAATATTCTCTAGGGTTTTCTCATAACTGATTCAAGGGGACACCAGACCTCCAATAGACCCTTCCTCAGTGCATGTTGATGGTTGCTTTAATAGGTTGCTAAGGGAATTATTTGCATAGTGGAAGCTACTGAACTCCTCATTACTGTCTTTGCACATGTACCTACTAGGGGTGTGCACCGGCCACTTTTCGTGTTTTGTGTTTTGGTTTTGGATCTGGATCTTTCTTCGTGTTTTGGATCTGGATTGGTTTTGCCAAAACCACCCTTCCGTGTTTTGGGTTCTGGGTTTTGTGTTTTGGATCTGTATTTTTTTTAAAAAAAGCATAAAAACAGCTAAAATCACAGAATTTGTAGGTTTTTCTGCTCCTATGCTATTATTAACCTCAATAACCTTAATTTCCACTCATTTCCAGTCTATTCTGAACACCTCACACCTCACAATAGTGTTTTTATGTCCAAAAGGTTGCACCGAGGTAGCTGGATGACTATGCTAAGCGACACGAGTGGGCGGCACAAACACGTGACCCATCTAGGCGTGAAACTGCAGTGGCGGACAGAATGGCAGTTTGAAAAACTAGGCCCCAAACTGTACATAATGCAAAGAAAAAAAAGAGGTGCAAGATGGAATTATCCTTGGGCCCTCCCACCCACCCTTATGTTGTATAAACAGGACATGCACACTTTAACAAACCAATCATTTCAGCGCCAGGGTCTGCCACACAACTGTGGCTGAAATGATTGGTTCGTTTGGGCCCCCACAAAACAAGCTGGCAATTAATCTGTCCCTACACAAACTGGCTCTACGGAGGCAAGATGTCATCCTCATCCTCCTCATCCACCGATTCCTCACCCTCTTCAGTGTGTACATCCTCATCCTCACAGAGTATTAATTCGTCCCTGCTGGAACCACAGGTCCCTCTGTACGTTCTGGAGGCTGGTCTCCCTGGAAGAGTTGAATTGTTGAAGTTGTATGAACATCATCTTCTCCACATTTTGTGGAAGCAACCTCCTACGCCTTTCGCTGACAAGGTTCCCGGCTGCACTAAAAACTCTTTCGGAGTACACACTGGAGGGGGGGCAACTCAGGTAAAATAGAGCCAGTTTGTACAGGGACCTCCAAATTGCTTCTTTTTCCTGCCAGTACAGGTACGGACTGTCTGACATGCCTACTTGGATGCTGTCACCGATGTAATCCTTTAACAGACAGACGCACGCTTGTCGCTGCTGCTTTGAGGATGCAAGTGCGGCTACAGCCCACACAATTCACAAAGACAGAAAAAAAAAAATAATATTTTTATTGTTTGTGGAGCGCACTTTGAGGGTTACACCACCCTTTAACAGACAGACGCACGCTTGTCGCTGCTGCTTTGACGATGCAAGTGCGGCTACAGCCCACACAATTCACAAAGACAGAAAAAAGAAGAAGAATATTTTTATTGTTTGTGTAGCACACTTTGAGGGTGTCACCACCCTTTAACAGACAGACGCACGCTTGTCGCTGCTGCTTTAAGGATGCAGGTGCGGCTACAGCCCACACAATTCACAAAGACCGAAAAAAAAGAACAATATTTTAATTGTTTGTGTAGCACACTTTGAGGGTGTCACCACCCTTTAACAGACAGACGCACGCTTGTCGCTGCTGCTTTAAGGATGCAGGTGCGGCTACAGCCCACACAATTCACAAAGACAGAAAAAAGAATATTTTTATTGTTTGTGTAGCACACTTTGAGGGTGTCACCACCCTTTAACAGACAGGCGCACGCTTGTCTCTGCTGCTTTGAGGATGCAGGTGCGGCTACATCGCACACAAGTCACAAACACATTAAAGAAAATGTTTTATTTTTTGGAGCACTTTGAGAGTTACAACACCCTTTAACAGACAGACGCACGCTTGTCGCTGCTGCTTTGAGGATGCAAGTGCGGCTACAGCCCACACAATTCACAAAGACAGAAAAAAGAAGAATATTTTTATTGTTTGTGTAGCACACTTTGAGGGTGTCACCACCCTTTAACAGACAGACGCACGCTTGTCGCTGCTGCTTTAAGGATGCAGGTGCGGCTACAGCCCACACATTTCACAAAGACCGAAAAAAAAGAACAATATTTTAATTGTTTGTGTAGCACACTTTGAGGGTGTCACCACCCTTTAACAGACAGACGCACACTTATCGCTGCTGCTTTAAGGATGCAGGTGCGGCTACAGCCCACACAATTCACAAAGACAGAAAAAAAAGAAGAATATTTTAATTGTTTGTGTAGCACACTTTGAGGGTGTCACCACCCTTTAACAGACAGACGCACGCTTGTCGCTGCTGCTTTGAGGATGCAAGTGCGGCTACATCGCACACAAGTCACAAACACATTAAAAAGATTTTTTTTATTTTTTGGAGCACTTTGAGAGTTACAACACCCTTTAACAGACAGACGCACGCTTGTCGCTGCTGCTTTGAGGATGCAAGAGCGGCTACAGCCCACACAATTCACAAAGACAGAAAAAAAAAGAACAATATTTTAATTGTTTGTGTAGCACACTTTGAGGGTGTCACCATCCTTTAACAGACAGACGCACGCTTGTCGCTGCTGCTTTAAGGATGCAGGTGCGGCTACAGCCCACACAATTCACAAAGACAGAAAGAAGAAGAATATTTTTATTGTTTGTGTAGCACACTTTGAGGGTGTCACCACCCTTTAACAGATAGACGCACGCTTGTCGCTGCTGCTTTGAGGATGCAAGTGCGGCTACAGCCCACACAATTCACAAAGACAGAAAAAAAAGAACAATATTTTAATTGTTTGTGTAGCACACTTTGAGGGTGTCACCACCCTTTAACAGACAGACGCACGCTTGTCACGGCTGCTTTGAGGATGCAGGTGGAATCTAGACGGGATTTGGAACCGAGGACACACTACCTCCATCAATTGTCTAAATCCCACTGCACTAATGGCGGATACCGGACGCACGTCTAACACCAACATAGCAGTCAAGGCCTCAGTTATACGTTTTGCTTCAGGATGACTGCTGTCGTACTTCATCCTCATCGCTAGGGACTGTTGGAGGGTCAATTGTTTAGTAAAAGTAGTGATGTTCCTACTTCCTCTCTGGGATGATGAACAACTCCCAGCAGCAGCAACAGCACTAGGAGGAAGTGGTTCTTGATCTTTCCCTATTTTATTTTTATCGGAGAAAGTTTGGTCCTCCATTTATGTTATATTGATATATACATGCGGCTAAAGCGCACACAAACACAGAAAATATTTTTTTATTTTTGCTGGAGAGTAGTGCACTTTGTGGGTTACACCAATCTTTAAGAAATGAGCCAGCCGGCTCTTTACTTATGGGACACAGGCGCACGCTTGGCGCTGCTCCTTTGTTGATGCACGTGCAGCCACAGTGCACACAAGTCACAAACACAGAAAATATATATTTTTTTGTTTTGGAGTGTACTTTGGGGGTTACAGAACCCTTTAACGGTCAAGCCAGCCGGCCCTTTACTTATGACACAGGCGCACACTTGGCACTACTTTGTTGATGCACGTGCGGCTACTGCGCACACAATTCACAAACACAGAAAATAATTTTTTTTTTGGTTTGGACTGGAGTGTACTTTGGGGGTTACAGCACCCTTTAACGGTCAAGCCAGCCGGCCCTTTACTTATGACACAGGCGCACGCTTGGCACTACTTTGTTGATGCACGTGCGGCTACTGCGCACACAATTCACAAACACAGAAAATAATTTTTTTTTTAGTTTGGACTGGAGTGTACTTTCGGGGGTTACAGCACCCTTTAACGGTCAAGCCAGCCGGCCCTTTACTTATGACACAGGCGCACGCTTGGCACTACTTTGTTGATGAACGTGCGGCTACTGCGCACACAATTCACAAACACAGAAAATAATTTTTTTTGGTTTGGACTGTAGTGTACTTTCGGGGGTTACAGCACCCTTTAACGGTCAAGCCAGCCGGCCCTTTACTTATGACACAGGCGCACGCTTGGCACTACTTTGTTGATGCACGTGCGGCTACTGCGCACACAATTCACAAACACAGAAAATAATTTTTTTTTGGTTTGGACTGGAGTGTACTTTCGGGGGTTACAGCACCCTTTAACGGTCAAGCCAGCCGGCCCTTTACTTATGACACAGGCGCACGCTTGGCACTACTTTGTTGATGCACGTGCGGCTACTGCGCACACAATTCACAAACACAGAAAATAATTTTTTTTTTGGTTTGGACTGGAGTGTACTTTGGGGGTTACAGCACCCTTTAACGGTCAAGCCAGCCGGCCCTTTACTTATGACACAGCTGCACGCTTGGCACTACTTTGTTGATGCACGTGCGGCTACTGCGCACACAATTCACAAAGACAGAAAAAAGAAGAATATTTTTATTGTTTGTGTAGCACACTTTGAGGGTGTCACCACCCTTTAACAGACAGACGCACGCTTGTCGCTGCTGCTTTAAGGATGCAGGTGCGGCTACAGCCCACACATTTCACAAAGACCGAAAAAAAAGAACAATATTTTAATTGTTTGTGTAGCACACTTTGAGGGTGTCACCACCCTTTAACAGACAGACGCACACTTGTCGCTGCTGCTTTAAGGATGTAGGTGCGGCTACAGCCCACACAATTCACAAAGACAGAAAAAAAAGAACAATATTTTAATTGTTTGTGTAGCACACTTTGAGGGTGTCACCACCCTTTAACAGACAGACGCACGCTTGTCGCTGCTGCTTTGAGGATGCAAGTGCGGCTACATCGCACACAAGTCACAAACACATTAAAAAAATTTTTTTATTTTTTGGAGCACTTTGAGAGTTACAACACCCTTTAACAGACAGACGCACGCTTGTCGCTGCTGCTTTGAGGATGCAAGTGCGGCTACAGCCCACACAATTCACAAAGACAGAAAAAAAAAGAACAATATTTTAATTGTTTGTGTAGCACACTTTGAGGGTGTCACCACCCTTTAACAGACAGACGCACGCTTGTCGCTGCTGCTTTAAGGATGCAGGTGCGGCTACAGCCCACACAATTCACAAAGACAGAAAGAAGAAGAATATTTTTATTGTTTGTGTAGCACACTTTGAGGGTGTCACCACCCTTTAACAGACAGACGCACGCTTGTCGCTGCTGCTTTGAGGATGCAAGTGCGGCTACATCGCACACAAGTCACAAACACATTAAAAAAAATTTTTTTTTTTTTGGAGCACTTTGAGAGTTACAACACCCTTTAACAGACAGACGCACGCTTGTCGCTGCTGCTTTGAGGATGCAAGAGCGGCTACAGCCCACACAATTCACAAAGACAGAAAAAAAAAGAACAATATTTTAATTGTTTGTGTAGCACACTTTGAGGGTGTCACCATCCTTTAACAGACAGACGCACGCTTGTCGCTGCTGCTTTAAGGATGCAGGTGCGGCTACAGCCCACACAATTCACAAAGACAGAAAGAAGAAGAATATTTTTATTGTTTGTGTAGCACACTTTGAGGGTGTCACCACCCTTTAACTGATAGACGCACGCTTGTCGCTGCTGCTTTGAGGATGCAAGTGCGGCTACAGCCCACACAATTCACAAAGACAGAAAAAAAAGAACAATATTTTAATTGTTTGTGTAGCACACTTTGAGGGTGTCACCACCCTTTAACAGACAGACGCACGCTTGTCACGGCTGCTTTGAGGATGCAGGTGGAATCTAGACGGGATTTGGAACCGAGGACACACTACCTCCATCAATTGTCTAAATCCCACTGCACTAATGGCGGATACCGGACGCACGTCTAACACCAACATAGCAGTCAAGGCCTCAGTTATACGTTTTGCTTCAGGATGACTGCTGTCGTACTTCATCCTCATCGCTAGGGACTGTTGGAGGGTCAATTGTTTAGTAAAAGTAGTGATGTTCCTACTTCCTCTCTGGGATGATGAACAACTCCCAGCAGCAGCAACAGCACTAGGAGGAAGTGGTTCTTGATCTTTCCCTATTTTATTTTTATCGGAGAAAGTTTGGTCCTCCATTTATGTTATATTGATATATACATGCGGCTAAAGCGCACACAAACACAGAAAATATTTTTTTATTTTTGCTGGAGAGTAGTGCACTTTGTGGGTTACACCACCCTTTAAGAAATGAGCCAGCCGGCTCTTTACTTATGGGACACAGGCGCACGCTTGGCGCTGCTCCTTTGTTGATGCACGTGCAGCCACAGTGCACACAAGTCACAAACACAGAAAATATATATTTTTTTGTTTTGGAGTGTACTTTGGGGGTTACAGAACCCTTTAACGGTCAAGCCAGCCGGCCCTTTACTTATGACACAGGCGCACGCTTGGCACTACTTTGTTGATGCACGTGCGGCTACTGCGCACACAATTCACAAACACAGAAAATAATTTTTTTTTTGGTTTGGACTGGAGTGTACTTTGGGGGTTACAGCACCCTTTAACGGTCAAGCCAGCTGGCCCTTTACTTATGACACAGGTGCACGCTTGGCACTACTTTGTTGATGCACGTGCGGCTACTGCGCACACAATTCACAAACACAGAAAATAATTTTTTTTTTGGTTTGGACTGGAGTGTACTTTCGGGGGTTACAGCACCCTTTAACGGTCAAGCCAGCCGGCCCTTTACTTATGACACAGGCGCACGCTTGGCACTACTTTGTTGATGCACGTGCGGCTACTGCACACACAATTCACAAACACAGAAAATAATTTTTTTTTTGGTTTGGACTGGAGTGTACTTTGGGGGTTACAGCACCCTTTAACGGTCAAGCCAGCCGGCCCTTTACTTATGACACAGGCGCACGCTTGGCACTACTTTGTTGATGCACGTGCGGCTACTGCGCACACAATTCACAAACACAGAAAATAATTTTTTTTGGTTTGGACTGGAGTGTACTTTCGGGGGTTACAGCACCCTTTAACGGTCAAGCCAGCCGGCCCTTTACTTATGACACAGGCGCACGCTTGGCACTACTTTGTTGATGCACGTGCGGCTACTGCGCACACAATTCACAAACACAGAAAATAATTTTTTTTTGGTTTGGACTAGAGTGTACTTTCGGGGGTTACAGCACCCTTTAACGGTCAAGCCAGCCGGCCCTTTACTTATGACACAGGCGCACGCTTGGCACTACTTTGTTGATGCACGTGCGGCTACTGCGCACACAATTCACAAACACAGAAAATAATTTTTTTTTTGGTTTGGACTGGAGTGTACTTTGGGGGTTACAGCACCCTTTAACGGTCAAGCCAGCCGGCCCTTTACTTATGACACAGCTGCACGCTTGGCACTACTTTGTTGATGCACGTGCGGCTACTGCGCACACAATTCACAAACACAGAAAATAATTTTTTTTTTGGTTTGGACTGGAGTGTACTTTGGGGGTTACAGCACCCTTTAACGGTCAAGCCAGCCGGCCCTTTACTTATGACACAGGCGCACGCTTGGCACTACTTTGTTGATGCACGTGCGGCTACTGCGCACACAATTCACAAACACAGAAAATAATTTTTTTTTTGGTTTGGACTGGAGTGTACTTTGGGGGTTACAGCACCCTTTAACGGTCAAGCCAGCCGGCCCTTTACTTATGACACAGGCGCACGCTTGGCACTACTTTGTTGATGCACGTGCGGCTACTGCGCACACAATTCACAAACACAGAAAATAATTTTTTTTTTGGTTTGGACTGGAGTGTACTTTCGGGGGTTACAGCACCCTTAACAGTCAAGCCAGCCGGCCCTTTACTTATGACACAGGCGCACGCTTGGCACTACTTTGTTGATGCACGTGCGGCTACTGCGCACACAATTCACAAACACAGAAAATAATTTTTTTTTTGGTTTGGACTGGAGTGTACTTTCGGGGGTTACAGCACCCTTAACGGTCAAGCCAGCCAGCCCTTTACTTATGACACAGGCGCACGCTTGGCACTACTTTGTTGATGCACGTGCGGCTACTGCGCACACAATTCACAAACACAGAAAATATATTATTTTTTTAGCACTTGGGGGGAGCACCCCTGATGGACAGAGCACCCCCTGGACAACACTACAGCACCCCTTTAGGACTGGGACACTGCACAGGACTTTGGAGTGGACACAGCCCCTATGGAGAACTGACTGCACAACACAGTCCAGCCAGCCCCTATGGACTTTGAAGTAGTGGACACAGCCCCTATTAACAACAGCAGCACAGCACAACACAGCCAGCCCCTATGGACTTTGAAGTAGTGGACAACAGCAGCACTACACTACACTACACTACACAGCCCTAACTCCCACCCTCCCTCTTCACTGTCCACAGCCGAGTGAGAAAATGGCGCCGACGCGGGTACCTTATATAGGATCCAAAACCCGCGAGACTCGGAAGGCGGGATGATGACGTTTTGCCTCGATTTCAGATCCGAGTCAGGCAGGAAAAGTCGAGCCTGACTCGGATTGGACTCGGATCGGGGGGGCTCGGGGGGGTTCGGATTTCAGAAATCCGAACCCGCTCACCCCTAGTACCTACCTAAAGATAATACAACATAACACTTGGGAGAACTCTAATAATAAGTCTATATTCTTCAGCAGAGATAAAAATTGATGTAGATTTTCCTAGTGGCAAAATTCCAACCTCTATAATCATCGGTCCAGCCCATAACTTGACAATTACTAATCAAACGCAAGAAAAGTTATACCTCAGAGTAGTGATTCCCAAACGCATTCCTCCGGGAGCACCATCAGTGCATGTTTTCCAGGTCTTCTCACAGAATCACAAGTGAAATAATTAGCTCCACCTGTGGATCTTTTAAAATGTGTCAGCCTGTAATGAATACACCTGTGCACCAACTAGGAAAAATGGAAACCATGCACTGTTAGTGCGCCCTGAGGAATGAGTATGGGGAACACTGCCTTAGATTAATGACAGGGGCATCCCTTTTTAGCCCACTAGTTCCAAATAAGAACTTGGGATATTGACCTATTACTGATACTTTATTCCTCACCTGGCAGCTAAGGCTGATAACACCAAAGTTATCATTTATATATACAAGGGACCTGTTGGCTTTCTGAACATCAGACGGTTACACATCATTTTGAAAATGGTCAATGAATTAAACATTCACACGTTCATCCTTTTCTTTATATTGTATCAGAGTTGAAAAATGACATACAACTCACAGCCACCCTGAGACAGAACACCTCTCAATTACTCTCAATCCCTTAGTGAAGGCACTTACTACGATCAGATCATTCTTAATTTACTACCACCTAAAGTACACATATAAGGCAATCCATGGGCGATCCATCATCATCTGATTCTTGATTAAAGATCCAGGAGCCAAAATGATCCACAACAATGGAGCTCCCAGCTTTGGTACCATCATATATTCTAATGTTACATGTATATTTGCCACTCCCAAACTTGACACATTGCCAAAGCTAGATTATGTAGAAAGGACAAATAGGGGTAAATTTACTACAGTGAGAGTTTTTAGAAGTGAGTTTTAAAAGTGATGTTGCCGATAGCAACCAATCAGATTCTAGCTGTTATCTTCTAGGAGGTGCTAGTTAAATGTTAAGTAGAATCTGATTGGTTGCTATGGGCAACATCACTTTTAAAACTGTCTTCTAAAAACTATCATTTTAGTAAATTTACCCCCATGTCCCAGACACAGAGGTACAGAAGTACAGGGGCAGCAGCCTACCCCTTGTTTAATCCTCTCAACTCTCATGATCTTGTGTATTCCCACCTGGAGAAATAACAGTTAGTATAACAGGTTTACTTATGTTATATAAATGGTCCTGCTGGGGAAGGTGAGGCCACAGGGTGATACATTCTGAAGATAAATAGTGCAATGTTTGAATAAAAGATACTTCAAGCAGTGTGTTTATGTCTGTCTTTCAGATCATTTATCTATGTTGTTTGTGGATAGCGACAGCTTTTTCAGGATGTCAGTTTATCTGGAAAGCTGCCATGATGCATTGCACTTATACAGTATGTATTTCAGATGTCAGTGCTCTGGGGATTTTTAGACATTGCACAGTTGCCTTGTCAAGTTTACCATGAAAAGAAACACTTCTGAATTTGAGAATGAGTCGGCATTGGAATAATGGCCCTCATTCAGAGCCGCTCACTATTTGCGGTCGTTCGTTCTAAAACAAGGGGTGGCTATTCAAATGAACCGTTCGCTAATTGCGGTCTGTTCACGCCTCTAAGTCTGAACGAGCGAGCAAAACTTGCGGTTGTAATTTTGAAAAATACGCCCCCTTGCCGCTCGCACCATACGTCATGTCCGCTATTTATTAGATTAATCGAGTACATCGAACAGCGTATGAACTGCTCGCTATTCTTGTGGCTGGTTTTTTTCAACCGCTATTTTGCGAGCAGTTCTGAGTAAAAAAAAACCAAGTGACGTGGTCAATGACGCTGCTTTGTTAATTATGCAATCCCTTAAAACGCCCGTTTTGACCTTTAAGCACGCCTGCGTTCGAATTCCACACCCCCGTTTTCAAGCACCTTCCCCTGTTACCACCCACATACGCCTCCTTCTGTCACTCAAAATAGCAGGCATTCGCTATATAGCGAACAAACGATTTTCGGCCGCACTGACTGGTTCGCGCATGCGTATTAAAATCCGTACGCATGCGCAGATGTGCGAACATCGGTCAGAACGAACGAGCGGCCGCTTACGAGCAGCTCTGAATTAGGGCCAATATCTGCTACTTGTTAAGTCCCCCATACACGGGGCGATTTTTCACATGATCTGGCCGTTTTCGACTGATCGTAACGACCAATCGTGTGAAAATTAGTGTTTTTTATACACGATTACGATGCGATGCGCGTCCCCGGCAACGTGGATCGGCATGGTAGATCAGATGGTATTGCAGAAAGATTGCGATCCATCGTGTATGATTTGGCACACATCCTACGCACCTTGGCAGCAGTACGATGCGATGTACGATGTCCCTGGACACTCCCCTCCTCCATTTACAATCGTTTGGTCGTTTGTAGAATTGCACCATTTCTAAATACAAATCGTACAGAATGTCAAGGGAAGAATTATCAAGGGAATCGTATGCGAGATCGGATCGGATTCAAATTGCCCCATGTATGGAGGCCTTTAGAGCGGTAGCTGAAAAAGTTATGCTGTGGCCATTTACCGCAGTTTGGATAAATTGAAAGTGCTTTATGTCTTCCTGTAGTATAGCTACGCCTGCAATGTCAGCCATTTTATAGCTTGAACCACTCTGTGCCTCATACCTCAGTGATGTCACTAGCTCCTAGAGACTACATATGCTGAATGTTGTTGGTTATGCCCACAAAATTGTAGGGATGTGTGCCAACCCCTGTGTTTTGGATCTGTATCTCCTTCAAGGTTTTGGATATGGATTTGGTTTTGCAAACCACTCTCAAGTGTTTTGGTTTTGGTTTGGATCTGGATTTTTTAAATAAAAAATAGATAAAAAGTAATAAAAACAGCTAAAATCATGTAATTTATGCAGTCCAAAACCTGAAATTCGGATTTAAAATCCGAATTCTGAACCGCAAAAAGATCAGAACCGCGACCAGGATTTACCCGGATCTCCTCAGGAGATTAGAACCGTGACTCAGATTTACCTGGATTCACGAAATTTGTGTGGATTCGGATTTCTGGAGAACTGAACCGCACATCTCTACAAAATTACACTATGAGTAGACAGCATATGGAGGGAATTCAATTATATGTGCCTTGCCGTCAGGATATAGCCGCAATGTTGAGGTGCGTACAGGAGGGAGGTAGGTTCAAAGGAAATTTGAGAAAAACTACTTTACAGAAAGGGTAATGGGTAAGTGGAATAGCCTCCCATCAGAGGTGGTAGTGGTTAATTTAAACATGATTGGGATAGGCATAAGAATATCCTTATAAAGAACTAAGGGGTCTATTTACTAAGCCTTGGATTGAGATAAAGTGGATGGAGATACAGGCTGTATTTGAAAAATGACAGTTAGGACCTGGCTGGTTGGTACTTTACCTCCGACCACTTTATCTCTCTCCAAGACTTAGTACATAGACCCCAAAGTACCAGCCAACCAGCTCCTAACTGTTATTTTTCAAACAGAGCTTGTTACATGGCAGTTAGGAGCTGATTTGCTGGTACTTTATCTCCGTTCACTTTATCTCTATCCAAGGCTTAGTAAATAGACCCTAAATTGTTTTTGTATTACGGTAAGAAATATTCACTCATTTTCCTGCACATCTCTAAGAGGTGCGAGGAAATATAAGTGAAGATTCATTGCTGCAGCGTGCCTTCCCCACCACTTCAGAGGCACTCCAAGGCATATCACCGAAAATTGAATTGCACACACATGGGCATAACTACCATAGCTACAAGGGGTCCAGCTGCTATGGGGCCCAGAGCTGAGGGGGACCCATCTTCCTTGTCAAAGTTACATGTGTTATATACATTTTTCACCTTTGGGTGGTACATAGGTGCCCTTACAAACTTTTTCTATGGGGCCTTCAAATACCTAGTTACTCCCCTGTTCACACAAATCATCTCTCTCCTGAGCTTAAAGAGAATATTATAATGGTAACCAGCAGTGTGTTGTTGGCACATGACAGGCAGAAAAATAGTTCGGAATTTTAAATAAGACAAATGAGCCGTGCCTGAATCATGACTGTGGGAATGTGCAGACAACTTTTCTAATAAGGCAATGTTTGATGGGATGTTTTGTGCTACATAAATAGCAACGGTAAAAAAAGGATGTACTTATCACAAAATATTTTATTCACATTAAAAATAATATTCTATTAAACAAACAGAATTTAACAATGTTATGCCAATGTACAACATGACACTGAACACATACAATTTGAGAGGGAGCCCAATTTGGGAAAACTGTATGCATGTGAGCCTTACCATATGAACACTAGATAAAATGGTTCTAATATAAATAATATATGATACACTATGCAAACATAGGATACAACACCTGTCCAACATGACCTGACCATGTCCAATGGGCAGGTGTTGTGTCCTATACAGACACAGGACAATACCCAACATGACCTGACCACTAGACGTGATCATAAAACAACTTAATTACAATCTATATACATGGGATACTACATCTCTCAACATGGCCTAACCACTGCACACAATATAATTATCTTATACTGTATACAGACTTAGGACATAATACATAGCCAAACATAACCTGACAAATGGACATGGCAATTATATAGATCTATTACTTCAATACAAAGTATAGGGGCAGCATATTAAATATATTGGGCCTGAATCTGAGTTGCATGGTATGCTGATGTTGGTGGAGTTGAGCAATTTTTTGTAACTGCGCGTGTGCAAAAGTCCCTACGGCGCATGCGTTATACAGAACATACACACAGAGGCGCTGTTGCGGATGAGATGCACAGTATCAGTGATGTCTTGGAAAAGTGCTGGGCGTTCCTGGGCGGTGACTGGGAGGTGGCTAAACATGGGTGGGCGTGTTATGGGAGTGCCGTGGGTGTGTCATTGAAGTATTTGCCTACTTAGATGTTGATTCATTTTCGTTTGGAGGCCGTACTCAAATGGTAACTCTGTGCCTGCCATAGGCCTGGTGCAAGTTTCGATAGTGTAACTGATGCACCAGGCGGTAATTCAGCATGTATGGATGCTGACAGTGGGCATCTCAGTCCTTGCACATTCAAACAAATGGATGTACACCAGGGACTGTAGCGCCATTTCCATAAAGTCGGAGATAGATGACCGCAAATATACGCGGCTACTTTGCATCTCCCTCTGAATCAGGCACCATGTATCAATCCTTTATATTAGTCCCTATTTCACTCCGGCCCTGATTCAGAGCCGGACGCTCTGAAAGAGCGCTCGCTCTGAATTAGGGCGTTTTTTTTTTTTTGGGAGCGGCCTCCTGGCCGCTCGCATAGCTGTGGGTGACCACCCACAGCTATAGCGAGCGGCGAGGTTGATGGTCGCGATGGTCAAGACCATCGCGACCATCAGGCTTATGATGAGACCCTTGTGGTAGGGTCTCGTGGCCGCAAGCCCCAGAGAGCTTCTGGCTCTAACAGAGCCGGAAGCTCTCCCACTGACATCACTGGTGATGTCAGTGGGCCCCCCCCCAAACGGCAAGCGTTCCATTGAGAACGCCTCCATTTGGCCGGCCACCCCCCTGGCCCGCCCACCAAACGGGGCGAGCTGTCACTCACCATCGACAGCTCGCCCCTTTGGTGCGAGACCCGGAGCGACGGAGCACCCGTCGCTAGCCGGCTCCGTCATGCGCATGCCCAGTGGCCAAACATGGACCCGGTTGCAAACGGTCAGTGCTTGCGACCGGGTCTGAATCAGGCCCTCCATCCTCCCCAGATACAGACACACATTATTTAATAGTATGGGTTTTGGCTAAGGGAGGACCTCAGAGCCCCTGGAGGAGACCCAAACATGGGGAGAACGTACAATACTGCCCTGGTCACAATAAGCATGAGCACTGGACACAGTCATAATAATTAGGCCCATTTGGTTGTCTTAGTACAGTATTTGCAAAATCTACATAATGCAGCTTAAGGTTCATATACAACTGCTGAGCACCCACCTGAGCGTATCTGCCTGTGCACATCACTCCGTTCCACCGTGGCACTGTAAGGCATCCTGGATGGCGCAGAATATAATTGTCTGCTCGCCCAACAAACGTATCAGGATATCCAGTCACTGAGCCATCCAGGTCATGGAAGATTGAGCTCTTGTCGCCATCATAGTCATTAGATCCAAACCACTGCCCAGAGCGACCAAAAAATACTTTGAGCCCAACCTAGAGACAGGATTGGAAAATTAAAGTCCAGCAGTGCCAAGATGTACAGTATGATCATTGGATGGGCAAAAGGATTTAGGCCCTCATTCAGAGCCGTTCGCTATTTGCGTTCGTTCGTTCAAAAACAAGGGGTGGCTATGCAAATGATCCGTTCGCACATTGCAGTCTGTTCACACCTCTAAGTCTGAACGAGCGAGCAAAACATACGATCTTTTATTTCTTAAAAACGCCCTGTGGCCGCTCGCACCATACGTCATGTCCGCTATTTATTAGATTAATCGAGTACATCGAACAGGATATGAACTGCTCGCTATTCTTGTGGTTGGTTTTTTCAACCGCTATTTTGCGAGCAGTTCTGAGTTAAAAAAAAACAAGTGACGTGGTCATTGACGCTGCTATATTAATTATGCACACCCATAAAACGCCCGTTTTGACCTTTAAGCACGCCTGCGAACGGATCTCCACTCCCCGTTTTCAAGCACCTTCCCCTGTTACCACCCACATACGCCTCATTCTGTCACTCAAAATAGCAGGCACTCGCTATATTGCGTACAAATGATTTTCGGCCGCACTGACTGGTTCGCGCATGCGTACTAAAAACCGTACGAATGCGCAGATGTGCGAACATCGCTCGGAACGAGCGTACTGCCGATAGCGAGTGGCTCTGAATGAGGGCCTTAATGCGTTCCTTAATCCAGTACAGACTCCTTTGGTTTTAATATGTAATAAACTATCTTCTCCTTGTGCCGTGGTTAATATGTGGATTAGGAAAAATATTTATCATCTGTCAAGATCATAGCAGTGAGCAGCAACTACATCTGCAGCAAATAAGTAGGGTAATTGCACATAGTAAGATTTGTTTTGCAGATGTGGGAAGATATCCTCTCTGGGAGCCAGAGGAATACAAATAAAATATATTTGGCCTGATAAATAAAGTAGATCATTAAGATGGGTTCTGGGTTCTGTGCTTAAATTCTCTTTATCTCTATTACTGACACATTTAGCGCATGTCTTAAGTAATTAATAAAACCACGTAACAGAGAGTTGCAGTCAGATTCTAAATAAGGAGCATTCTCTTTTTTATAAGTACATCGCATAGACACGTGTAAACACTCTGCTGATGCCAGAAGAGTGAGAATGTATAATTGCATCTGGAGTCATTTGTGATCTATCTGCTACAAACTAGCATATTCCAGTATATGGAGGGAGAGGGAGGCTGTGCTTTTGTGGTGCATAGATAAAATCAAACATTTATAAATATGCACAATCTCTGAGACAGGATAAATAACAAATAGACAATGCAATACTAAACTTTTATAGGACACCACTAAGACAATAGAAATACAATAAATTTTGAAATCATTTTAACAGAATATCTTGTATCACTTTGTTTAGTGCCCAAACGATCATCATTGTTAGTACACTGCTACAAAAAGATATACTTGGGTCTATGTACTAAACCTTGGAGGGAGATAAAGTACCAACCAATCAGCTCCTAACTGTCATTTCTCAAACACAGCCTGTAAACTGACAGTTAGGAGCTGGTTGATTGGTACTTTATCCCTGTCCACTTTATCTCTCTCCAAGGCTTAGTACATAGACCCTCTTATAGTCACTGGCTGAATCCTCCACTGGGCAGCAGAACCAATATAGTGAAATATGAGCAGCTGCATTTTCTTTCACTTAAATGTAATTTTACCACAATATTTTAAATTCTGTAACTTTTTTTAAAAAGTTCTGCTTTTCACAGAAACCTGGACCAAATTGGTAAGCTATGAGACGTTTGTTTACATGTATGTAACTACCAGACATTTTATTGGCAAGTTACGCAGCATGATGTCATTATCGGCTCCATGTTTCCACTTCCTAACACTTTGCTTTATGTTTGTATATAGCACTGATAGGTAGTCTGGCGTAAAACTCTAGGAGCACTAGCAATGATAGGATGTAAATGAGATGTTCTGTCATATTACAGCTTGTCAGAGTACAACTCACTCCCTGCTCTCAAAGGTAGCACAACAGCATGGTAATCTCGCATTATGCAATCCCTCCCACAGATCTGAGTTGTGCATTAAATCACCTTGTTTATTACATGTTTGAAACAGACAAAAATAATTAGGAAATAACAGGAAACAAAGACCAACTCTATGTATGGAGCTGTACATGCTGTCCACTGTGATGACATGCGTTCCAGTGTGTTACCCAAGTCTGGATAAAAACATGCAATATATTATATTATAGTGTAACTGATCTACCTATTATAATGTCCACAAAGTGTATACATATGTATGTACTTGTTTTACTTTGGTATGCTTTTGCTCTCCTGTCAGTCTCCAGAAGGCAGCAGGTTATGCATACTCTGGTAATGATAGTGCTCCAGAGTTGCACGAAGGTGTATGTTGTAATGGACATGGATGGTACCAGTAAGATCTCTTTAGTTTAATCCTCAGTATGAAATACATATCTAAAGGTGTCCATACACGGTGCAATAAAGCAGCCGATCCAACGGATTGGTACGATTTGGCTGCTATATCGTACCATGTATGGGCATGATATCGGACAGAGCGTGCACCCGTGGGGTCGTACATCGCACCCCCAGATCTTACGGCAGATTCAGTCGATCTAGGGATGCGATGTGCGATCCCATGCAGTGCTATGCGGGTGGGGGAGGGGGGAGCCGGCATATCGGGCGGTCGGCCACCCGATCGCACCGTGTGTGTGGACCGCCCAATATGTCTGATGTCGGATGCCCCATCGCGTTGCACTGTGCATATTGCACCGTGTAAGGCCATCTTAACTCTGCGCAACCTTTTTATTTCCCTCTACTGATATTGATGTCTGTGGAGGCTGCAAGTCAGCAAAGAAGGAAAAAGCCAACATGTTTTGTCCTGAATTCTTGGCACATGGCTGAGGAATAATATGTATTTTCTGATTCATCTATCCACATTCATTGCTACTCAATCCATAGATTTAGAGATTTGTGTGCTGCCTACGTGGGGAACCCAACCCTACGTCAGCATCGTACAAGAGGGCTCGGGTCATTTGGTTAAGGTGGGGTAATGTGGACATAGCATTCTCCCGGCACAGACAGACATTAACTCTGTTTGAAGAATTTTCTCAAGATTTATATTTGCAGAGAGCAATGAACCTTAACTCTCCGATAGCCAGGATGAGCGCATTTGACCAGGCATGGTACAGGATGGCTGATCCTTGAGTTGTGTCTCCACTGGCACTACCTAGTTAATCATCCTTCCACTTAATGTCTTTCTCCTGCAAGACTCAGCGGGTCTGGCATTTCAGGGTGTAGCTCAGAACTGGTTCAGACAATTCTTCTGTTTTATGATGGATAATGAAAAGCATATCAGCTGAGCTGAGTACAAGCTCAGGAGAAAGGTCAGGGCAACCTGCAAGACACCCACACAGCTACCACATACTTTGCAGTAAGAACTCAGCAAGGGATGAGCTGCCAACACAAACACACTATCAGACTGGAGCTCAGCAATGACTAAGTCCTCAGCATGCTATCTCTCTGCTTACAGCATGGTTCTGGCCTCCATAAACCCAGGGACTCTACTGAAAACAATCAAGCTGTTCTGTTTAATGATGGTGGGATGTTTAACCCTATCGACACCAGGGGAGAAGACATCGAGCTATGTAACTATATGGTTGGTATTTACATCAATACTTCTGTCTGCCCGAAGTACTGCATGTGCTAAACAATGTCACTTACACTCCTCTCCATCCTGACCAGAGAAATGTTGTTCTGAGGTGTTATCTGCCAGGAATTCTTCAAGGGAAAGCCAATTGCGCTGGAGGGACGATCCCCAGTTGAGAGGAATTTCTTGAACGTGCATCTGAGGAGCCTGACTGGCCCATCGTATATCTGAAAGCCACGGATTGGGAATGTCCTAGAAATGATACATAAAATTGTTTTTTTTGTATTTTTTTTTTATTATTTAGTGACAAATATTTGCAATAGTGCATCCTAGATATTTCACATCCAATGCCCTTTTATTCATTTTTTTATGTTTTTAGTTCTATTTCTCCATATTATGCTCTTCTTATGTCAGTTTTATACTCTTCTTCCTGCGCATTCACTGCTGGCTAGGGGAGAAAGTCATATTCTCTCCAAACTGTATGAGACAGAGGGTGAGATGTATCAAGCCTTGGAGAGAGATATAGTAGAGAAGTTGTCCAAAGCAACCAATCAGCTTCTACCTGTCATTTACCTAGCACAGTCTTTGAAATGACAGGAAGTGATGACAGCTCCCCCTCCGTCTCATACAGGTTGGAAAGAATATGAATGCATCCTGTACCCAGGTATATCCTGCACAGGAAGATCACACTACTCTGTAAATAGAGGCGCCAGTGCCATAGGCTGTGCAGGACTAATATTGTTCATAGCACCTGACATTATAAGCAGCATTGCTGGCTTAGGGGAATGTGGGATTCAGAACACCTAATTCTCTTATCACTTCCAGGGTTAATTTTGTGTTATCAGTCCTATAAAAAAACTCCCCCCCCCACAACTGCGCCTGACTATACTAATACCTATGCATGACATCTTGTTATAGGAGATACTGGAGGATATTAACCTTGTCTTAAACTACAGTTCAGGTTATATGCAAAACATACTCCCTACAGAGGTGTCAGTTTTGACTTCAGAATGAATTTTCTTCTAATTTACTTCACTGTTTACTACAAGCTAGTTATACTATACAGTACTTATAAAATACAACCATGTTTTCTTATTGGGTCACTCATCTCAAAAAAAAAAAATAGTTATAAAAATGTAATTCTGTTAACATAAATAATTGGCAATAGCATAAATAGAAAACTAAAATAATTTCACTTAAGTAGTTCTAATGCCCATAAATAAGGGATGAAACTGATGCACAGCATCCTACAAGCCCTACACTGGCACCCCTTCACCTTCAGAACCTGATTCAAGTTTCTTACACTCACTGACAAAGCCCTCACCCAATCCTCTTCCATTTACATCTCTGACCTCATCTCCCTTCACACACCTGCAACCCACTTCACTCCACAACTGTATGCCTTCTCTCCTGCCAACTGGAGACTTCTACTCCCATCTCCAAGATTTTGCCCGCGCTGCTCCCTACCTCTGGAACTCTCTCCCTCTCCCTATCAGACTCTCCACCTCTCTACATATCTTCAAACAGGCTCTCAAGACCCACTACATCATCAAAGTCTTCCAACTCTCATCCTAACCCACTGTGTCACCCCTGTCTGTCTGACCCTCTCCTTGAATGTAAGCTCTCATGAGCAGGGCCCTCTTCCCTCATGTGCTTCTCCTTCCCTTGCTCATACTATCATCTACTCCAAACTCCCCACAAGGGCACTGATCACTTGATTGCTAATGCCCTGTTGCTTATTTGAGTTTTATGAGTGTTATGATTGCTAATGCAGCAATGCTTATAAACCATGTCGTTGTCCTGCATTGTTTGTACTGTTTAATTGTGTGCTCATTTGTTTATGTACTTTGTAAGGCGGTGAAGAACCCTTGTGGTGCCATATAAATAATGGATAATAGTAATAATAATTGCATATATAAGTGAACCTTACTTGTTCCGTGGCAATGACCTTTGTTCCCCTGACCCTCCACGACCCCAGTAGCTGTTCTGTCCACCTTGTGAGCCCACATTCTCACTCTCCCCTACGAAGATGGAATCGGTGATCTCTAGACTGGAACCTTCGTCAGTTGGGAATGTTCCGTCACTGAAAACATCACATCATAATCTGTTATATATATGTGTTTACATTTCTTTAGTTATTATAATATCACCAGGGCATTGACTTTTTAATGTACAAAACTTTAACATAATATACAACACAGAATACAGTTTATAGGGATGTAGGACCTCAGGTATATAGACAGAAAGTATCAAAACTGGCTGCACACTAAAATAATGAGAGACATCCCAATACTACCAAAAAAATTCTAATTCCGCCACATTCCCAAATATTACATTTCTAGGAAATTAGTTATGAGCTGTTATAATGGTCAGGGCTTACTGAGGAGGAGAAAGTTTAACTACAGTTAAAGAAAAAGAAAAAAGTTCATTACAAGATGTACATACATTTACTAGTGATTTATAGCATGGAGCTGACCTCCCTAAGCTGTAAATTCATATTTTACTTGGGGGAGTGGTAGGGGAGTTACAGCCTCCAGATTTGCTGTCATGACAGAAGAGGAGAGTGTAACATATACAGTAAAATGGTCTTGTCCTCAAGCAAACACTAGGGGGGATATTTACTCATTTTTGATTGATTTAAAATCGATGAAAATCGATCAACATCGATGTTGTGTTTTGTGGCTAAATCACACATTTACTAACACACAATTTTTGATTTGTTTTTTTGTCTTAGTAAATGTGTGATTTAGCCCCGACAACCACTACATCAATGTTGAATGACCTTAAATTGATTAAAATCGTCCTTTAGTATATATACCCCAGGTGTTAAAATTAGACACTAAATAAAAATAGGTTTAAAAGCATTAAGTGATAAGAAACCATGTATATATATATATATATATATATATATATATATATATATATATACAGTCAGGTCCATAAATATTGGGACATTTACATAATTTTCATATTTTGGCCTCTATTCACCACTACAATGGCTTTGAGATGAAACAAACAAGATGTGCTTTAACTGCAGACTTTCAGATTTAATTTGAGGGTAATTACATTCAAAATCAGGTGAACAGTGTAGGAATTACAACGGTTTCAGTATGTGCCTCCCACTTTTTAAGGGGCCAAAAGTAATGGGACAAACTAAACAATCCTAAATCTAACTTTCACTTTTTACTACTTTGTTGTAAATCCTTTGCAGGCAATTACAGCCTGAAGTCTGGAACGCATAGACATCACCAGACGCTGGGTTTCATCCCTGGTGATGCTCTGCCAGGCCTCTACTGCAAATGCCATCCAATGAGTTCTGAAGCATTTGACTGAATATGAGCATATAATATTGCCCGAAACACTTCAGAATTCATTCTACTGCTTTTGTTAGCAGTTACATCATCAATAAATACAAGGGAACCAGTTCCATTGGCAGCCATACATGCCCACGCCATGACACTACCACCACCATGCTTCACTGATGAGGTGGTATGTTTTGGATCATGAGCAGTTCCTTTCCTTCTCCATACTCTTCTCTTCCCATCACTCTGGTACAAGTTGATCTTTGTCTCATCTCTCCATAGGATGTTGTTCCAGAACTGTAATGGCTTTTTTAGATGAAGTTTGGCAAACTCTAATCTGGTCTAACTGTTTTTGAGGCTTACCAATGGTTTACATCTCGTGGTCAACCCTCTATATTCTCTCTTGTGAAGTCTTCTCTTGATTGTTGACTTTGACACATATACACCTACCTCCTGGAGAGTGTTCTTGATTTGGCCAACTGTTGTGAAGGGGTTTTTCTTCACCAGGGAAATAATTCTTCTATCATCCACCACAGTTGTTTTCCGTGGTCTTCCGAGTCTTTTGGTGTTGCTGAGCTCTCCGGTGCATTCTTTCTTTTTAAGAATGTTCCAAACAGTTGATTTGGCCACACCTAATGTTTTTGCTATATCTCTGATGGGTTTGTTTTACCTGCTTAATTGATAATTAAATAACGAGGGAATAGCCCACACCTGTCAATGAAATAGCTTTTGAGTTGATAGTCCCATTACTTTTGGCCCCTTAAAAAGTGGGAGGCACATATAGAAACCGTTGTAATTCCTACACCGTTCACCTGATATGGATGTAATTACCCTCAAATTAAATCTGAAAGTCTGCAGTTAAAGCACATCTTGTTTGTTTCATTTGAAAGTCATTGTGGTGGTGAATAGAGGCCAAAATATGAAAATTCTGTCAATGTCCCACTATTTATGCACCTGACTGTGTGTGTATATATATATATGTGTATATATATATATATATATATATATATATATATATATACTCATACTACAGGTTGAGTCTCCCAGTCTCCCATATCCATGTCCTGCTTGGGACCAGGAGTATTTTGGATATCGGAATATTCAGTATTTTGGAATATTTGCATACCATATGAAATATATTGGGAATGGGATCCAAATATAAACACAGAATGCATTTATGCTTATATAAACCTTATACAAACAGCCTGCAGGTAATTTTATTAAGTATTTTCAATAATTTTGTGCTTTAAACAAAGTTTGTGTACATTGAACCATCAAAAAGCAAAGGTTTCATTATTTTAGTCATGCCAGAAATATTCCGTATTTCGGAATCTTACGTATTTCGAAATATTTGAATATGGGATACTCAACCTGTACAGGATTGGTCCAGAGTCCTGAATAACTAATAATATGAGTACTGGGTAAATATTTCCCATGCCTGGGGCACAAACTATAAGAAAAATGATCTTATGATAAATGGTTTCCTACCTGGCTAGTGTAAGTCCAATTCCATTATCTGAAAACCTGGAAGAGTAGAACGGCCCTCACATTAGAACAATAGATAACATTAACCACACATGAAATGTTTAGAGAGCAGCAAGCAATTACAATTCATCTTTAATGGACTGTGATTTGTGCAGTTAATATTTTATTCTATTTGTTACAACCTCTCCATCATTATCCATACTGACCAAGTAATTATACTGACAGGTTATATCTGACATATACTATCTGTGTCTGAAACAATATGATAAAACCTACACATGCTACAAATAATGAGTAACTCACCCTGAGTTCCGGAAGATAATGTCACCACCCCGGGCCCATGCTCCATGGTCATTGTTCTTGAAGGCTATGAGTCCGTCAATGAGAGCGGGCACTCGAGGCTTTGTTGGATCTGAGTCTTGGTGAGGGCGGAATCTGAAGGAAAGTAATATATTTGTGATTAGATGGAGGAAGGAAGAAATGGATAATATAATAGGAAGTGATGAAACTAATACAGGTTAAACCACTCTGCGCCTGATTCAGCATTGGTCGCAGTTGCTAATATGCACGCAATCGCCCAATTGTTGTATTCTGCGCATGCATCGCAGTGCGCGAACCGGCCACTGCGATCGCAGAGGCTACGCAGACCCATCGCAGAGTGATTGACAGGAAGTGCCATTTGTGGGTGGTGATGGGGGGGAGTGGTTGGCCAAACACAGGCATGCCAGCGTGTTCGCACGCCATTTCAGGGGCGTGCATAAATTATTCACTGCGAAGCCATATGGAACTGGCTTCGCAGTTCGTGGTTGTTAGCAATTTCTGAGTAAGGTCAGGGCTTGTGCAAGTGTGCGTATGGGTCCGATGGTACTCGATTGTAGCGATGGTTTCACTATTCTGCTAACTATTGTGGATGTATGTAAGGTAAAGTGGGCGTCCTTATGTGGTGCTGAGTTTGCATTGCGATCATAGAGGTTTGGCTTGCTATCGCAGTTGAACTGCGTGCGTACGCAGTATTGCGATCCGTAGTGAATCAGGCCCTCTATTCCAACATCCATAAGAAGCAGACAGCAATGAGGCTCTTATGAATCAGATAGTATGGGTGAGAGAATTGCAGATTACAGGACCAGTACAGTACTAGACCTACAGTATAGATAATGAAGGGATCTGAGCTAAACGACACATGATAGCAAATTGAAACATCAGGCTTTGTTCAATGACATCATACGTAGCGTCATTCTGAGGTTATCCCAAACTCAACAGATTACAACTAACCAACATTAACAAGAGTATACTATAAAAGTAAATGTTACTCATAAACGCTCTTGGCATATTTCTGAACTGCATATCATTGACGACGTGACAGTGCTTGAAAAACATAAGGGGGGCAGGGTAGGTCATGCAGAGTAGACTCTAGCGTACACACACATGCAATATGGATTTTCTTTAATAGACTGATACATATGCCACCTTGATGTTTCAGGTGGAACTGTTAAAACTGTTGCACAGGTTACTGTGCAGAAATTGTGTTGCCCATAGTAACCCGACTCTGTAATTCTTGTAGTGCAGTTTAGAAAATGAAAGCAAACATCTGGTTGGTTGTTATGAGAAACATCGCCTTGTGTTTGCATCATACTCTTTTAAATAAAGTTTTTTTATGGAAAATGTTTGCGTTACAAAACTAAATAAAACATCAAAACAGAGCATACATATTTCAATTAGCATAGTAAAAGCCATGGGATACTACAAACATGGTGTTTACAACATACTTGTTTACTTTATATATCTCTCCTTATGTCATCCTGGCCCAGCCCCAACCATTGCAGTGCCTCAAAATTGCAACATCACGCACGGTGGCGTGATCCGTCACAAATCATATTATTACCTACAAACCCCTCCCCCCCATTTCCCTAGGAGGTTCATCCCGGTTATTAAGGGAAGGTAGTTACGTTTTCATGAATGTTCATTATTATTATGTTACATAGGGCCTGATTCATAGGTGGACACAGTGCGTGAAAAGCCCTGGAAACCCCTAAGGCACATATGTAGTACTGAGTGTACACAGAGTTCATTGCTGCATAAGCGATAATACTCATTTGTGATGACAGCGGAAAGCCATGAGCGTTTCTGGGAGGTGGCCTGAAGGGAATGTAATAAAAGGCCATCTCATGGGTGTGTTATGGGAGATACTGCACCAGCCAGTAAGTACCGGTGGTGATCACTAGGGGGCACTGATGGTGGAGCGTTTGACCACCGTTCGCATATTATGGCAGCTGCGCATTAGAAAGAAATCGCACGGTACATGCATTAGCGACCACCTCTGAATCCGGCTCATATTCACTATCTGAGCTGAGCAGATTTAACAGAATTTAAATGTATCTTTTTATCATCGAGGTTACCTAAGAAATGGATCTTTAAATCAATCTAATAAGGTATAACAAACAATTGCATTAGCAGGCATTAAGAAACTTGGTTTGTGTAAATTGAGTAGTTCCTCTATGGTCATTATGAGTAAAAAAAATGTTAATTAAGATGCAACATCAAGAAGCGTTCAATTTGTAAAGTGAAATTTATTTGATCTTAATAATTACAATAACAATAATAGTAATAAAATAATAATAATAATATAGTTTATATAGGTTTTTGGTCTTCAAAATTAGTGTTAAATCGCCATCCTGAAAATCTCCCTTGACCTAAGTATCACACTTTACTTGTCCCATTATCTGATTAGCTTGTTTCTCTATCATAGTCTGTCCATTGCTAATTTACTGGCTTGCTACAATAAGATGCCACAGACTTGTGTTCATGGGCATAGCTATAGTAGGTGCAGGGAGTGCCATTGCTATGGGGCCTAGAGGCTTAGGGGGGCCACCTCTGGGGCCTACGTCAGATGGACATAGGCCATAAAACTTTCTACCAGGTGCCCAGAATTGCGAGTGCCCAGAATTGTATAATGTGAACTAAGGGAAAGGTGTTGCATATGTACTAGTGGTAGTATAATGTGACATATTGTTGTCTTGGGACACTACAATCTGACATAATATGAACTGGGACAGGGACGTTTTAAGAGAGGAAAGGGCCTCCTCCTCTCTGGTAGCACAGTAGATTCTGGCTTCGTGCCAGAATCTACTACGCATGTGTGGGTCTCCGGGAAAATGGTGCCTGTGCCTTATTCCTAGGGACAGCTCTACTGCGCATGCTCAAGTCACCGGGAAAATGGCCACTGGCAGCACTCCGGAGACTACAGAGAGGTATGTATACCTGTATATGGATGCAGCCCTGACTGGGGACACTGTGTGTATATTGTGAACTAGGGCACTACTTTGGGGCATAACAGTAACTAGGGCACCACTACAGTTCATAAAGTGAACTAAGGCACAACTATGGTGCATAAAATTAGCAACTGCTGTGGTGAGAGGTATCTCTTTAGAAGGGGTCCCTTAAAAAATGTTGCTATGGAGCACATAAAGTTTGTGCGGGTAGGCTTGTAGTGCATGCTGTATAAAGGGGCGTGGCCTCATGGGAATATGGGCCTATGGGCCCGAACCCCAGTTTTAGTCACTCCGGGGTCCCGGAGATGTGGACTGCCCCCAGGGACTAGTCTGTTTGCCGTGTCTTCACCCTTACTGTGTCAGGAGCCGAGTGCTGCTCGTTATGCTACAGTGCAGCACCCGGCTCCTGTCACTGAGGAGGAGCTGGCACAACTGGTCTGTAAATTACATACATTAACACAATTTTCAGCAGATCCAATAACTGGATATATCTGAAAATGGCCTACCAACATAATAGAGGCAGACATAGGGATCTATAAACTAAGCTGTGTTAGGAGATAAAGTGAACGGTGATAAGGTACCAGCCAATCAGCTCCTAACTGCCATGTCACAGGCTGTGTTTGAAAAATGGCAGTTAGGAGCTGATTGGCTGGCACCTTATCTCATTTCACTTTATCGCCTAAGACAGCTTAGTAAGTAGACCCCATATTGTGGGTACATTCATCAGAATGCATTTTAGGAACAAGTGACATCCCTGAGGCATATGGAACCTTGTGCCTCCTCGTGCTTCAGTAATGTGATAGGCTGCTCAGTCATGTGATGTCACTAGTTCTCAGTGAGTGATAGGCTGCATTCTCCTGAGTATTGGTTCAGGTCTGTCCGCAATGTGGGCCTGATCAATAACAGATCGCTATTGTGATCGCAGCTGTGATTACGCAAATATGCTAATGATGCTATCGCAATGCCGTCGCACAGTCAGCATGGAGATGCCCACTGCCGCCCACTATCGCTATCTCACATCCGTAATACTTTGCAGTCCTGCGTGTACATCGGGAACATCGAGTAACATCGGCCTCTCACGCACAATTACAGCTGGTCTGACCTTACTCAGAAATTGCTAACCTCATTGTACGCAGTGAGTACACAAGCTGCGTATGCCGTCGCAGTGGCTAATTTATTCACACCCATGCAATGGCGTTTAAATGGACAGGCGCGCCTGCATTTTGCTTACCACTCCCCCGTCACCACCCCCAAATGCTCACTGCCAGTCAATCACTCTGTGTTGGCTCTCGGTGGTCTGCGTGATCGCAGTGTGATCGTAGTGATGCCTTCGCCCACGCGCACTGCGATGCATATGCACGCACAGTACGCAACAATTGGCTGTCTGCGTACACTTTAGCAGTTGTGATCCATGCTTAACCAGCCCTGTGTGCAGGCAACCAATAAACATTAATGTAAGCAATGACTCTATACTTACCGTGCATTATCTACTGTTAGATATTCCCGGGGATTCTCTGCATTCCCCACTGTTGTCTTTACTCCTTTCCCAATGAATAAACCAGCCTAAAGATGACAAATGATTTATGACATATGTTAAACAACAATAACATTTAAGGTTATAATGAATGTTATTAGATCAGGCTATAAAACAATCGGTTTACCTTGAAGTTAGAATGTACCCTGTTATTGTGAAATATTCCAAGGGGAGTGAATTCAGACTGTCCCTCTGGATACAGGCCCTCTGAAAGACCGGATGGGACTCTGTGAAATATGAACCAGATGCCAACGTCCTAGATCACAGGTCAATAAAAATGTGATTGTTGTTAATAACATGAAGACCAAAGACAAGCAGCAATTTATAAAACCCAAACAGAACATAACATGATAGCATCTGATGGCTAAATAGCAATTTTCATGCAGGATTGAACATTATTTTTTATATAATTTAATTGCGTAACATAGTGTTTCCCAAACTCAATCCCCAAGGCATTCTAACAGTCCAGGTTTTAAGGATATCCATGCATAAGCAAATGTGAATTAATTAGTACCTCAGTCAGTTTGATTTAACCATCTGTATTTAAGTATGGATATTCTTAAAATCTGGACTGTTAGGGTGCCTTGGGGACTGAGTCTGGCCTAACATACAGTTTAGAAGTTAATATATATGCGGGGACCTGAATTTGCTAAATCTGACACACAGATGTTCATACACTAATGTTGGCCTGGTAAAATGTATCACATTGTCTTTCTAACTGACTATCTAGTAGCATTTTAGCATTACAGGTATGATACATTAAGGGTTTGATTCAATTAGGCTCGTATTAATCACAGCCGTGAGGGATATAAGCCACACATATCTATATGCCACACTTACAATACCTCCAGACTCGCACATTTTTGTTCGCAGCCCCATAGGGCATAGGACATAGGACTGCATACAAAAATCCACGAGTCCAGATCGGGCTGTGAGTTTCTAAACTGTTAAACGGCAACTCGCCCCCCTCACGACTAATTGTATTGTGGTAACTGATCTCTTGCAATGAACTACAACTCCCAGTTTGCTTTTTCAACTTCAACAATCACACTTTGAATACCGTACTTCTTACCTGAGCTCCTCCCGCAGCATTCCCAATTAAGTTGTTATTAGGGTTTGAAATCCAAAATGTGCTGACAGCCCTATGAATGGAGAACAAGGTGTAATCACTACATGAATCACACTGTACATCTCACCTTTTTTCTAACACAGTTCGGTACCTCTTGTTGCACTGAGCTTGAAACAGATATAAATAAAGATATAAAGATGGTGTGTGTGTGTGTGTGTGTGTGTGTGTGTGTGTGTGTGTGTGTGTGTGTGTGTGTGTGTGTGTGTGTGTGTGTGTGTGTGTGTGTGTTATTCTTGGTTACAGATATACCAAAGCACAGCAGAACAAGAACCCACTTGTCACCACAGGGATTTTTGCCAGTGGTGGTAAATTTTCAATAAGCTATAATTACAGATGTAGTTTATGATATAAGAACAGTTTAGCAGAAGTGAGAGCAAGCTAAGACAATATAACAGCTAGTCTAATAATTACTGCAACTTACATGCAGTCAGTGCTGGGCACAGGCACATAATCACCGTACACATGTTCCCGCATTGCCAGACACATAGCCTCATTACGATCAGTTGGCAGGATAGTGCCAGCCTTTGTCACCAGTCCCAGGTTGTGATAGAAGGTGTTTCTTTCCTCTACACCATCTTCCAGGAAGAAGCAGTGGCCAAGTGTGTCATAGCCAATTGTGTCTTTTATCTGGAGGTATAGAAACATAAAGAAAAGAATAAAAACACATTCTTTGATCATGAAAAAGAAAATGAGAGCAGTGTATGTAGCTCACCACTCCTGGGAGAGAGATCATACCTGAATACTGATCTAGTGCTGCCTCCCCTCCACAGGGTACATTTACTAATAGGCATTACCATGAGTGGTGTTATAAATAATCTACTAACTTTAGTAGAACTACAAAATGTCAATGTTACAGCAGTTAGCAAGGTCTAGTTGATAGTCAGGAATAACAGATAGTCAGGAATAATAGAGTTAGTAATGGTAGATATTCTGGAATGACGGACAATTTGGAATAACAGACAGAAATGATTAACAGAAAGTCAGGTCACAACCTCAGGACTGGCAGACACTCAGGAGAGTCAGGAATGACAGACAGTCAATAACATGGAGGATATGTACCAGGAGTCCGTGTGTTCCGTGAATAGCGACACATCTGGAAAAGCAGTGATGGATGGCAAGATTGTCAATGTATGTTGGGGGGTTGTAGCCACCTTCCTCATCCAGGGTTCCAGCCATATGAAAATGCACTGGGTAACTACCCAAAAGCTGCTGCCCCATGTGGGTGATCTCTACCCCTGACAGGTGAACTGAAGTGAAGTGCCTTTGAATCTGGTGAAGAATGAACAGTAGGATTAAACACTTTTTATTACAAATAACAATAAAAATGCATAATTATATGTGCTTTATTAATATTTTGATATCAAGTAAAGGGAAGGGATGGTGACCAGTGAAGGCTCCAGATGTGGGGCTGCAGCATAGTCCAAAATTCAAATAGGGGAGCCACACCTATTGCAAGTGAGTCCCAGCCATCTATGTTTGTCAGTGTGTGAAATGGCAGTTGGTGTGGCTCCTCTATTTGAATTTTGAACTGCGCTGCAGCCTCACCTCTGGAGCCGCCACTGATGGCGAGCATGCATATAATGGCTTACACTACTTTATAGACAGAAAAACCTGTAATGAAGGTGACTTTACAGCTACTAATCACGTAAGAGTGATGTTTGTTACATATGTATACTGTTAACAGTAGAGACTGGTAAATGAATTTAAATGATTCTGTAATTTGTCCAAAGTGAATTTACCCACTGATTTGCTTAAACTTCAGAAAATAAACAACATTGTAAGTGCTACAAAAACCAAAATGAAGCAAAAATATATTCTTACCTTAATTTGACCCCCAAAAGTGTCATAGGTAAAAAACTGGCAATGATTGTGTCCATAACAGGAATCTTCCATTTCCCCCTGGATAAGAATATTCCTTGTGAGGAGTCCGACCTCTGCTCTCATATCGATGCCATCAATGACCTCCCCAATGTGCATAAACAGAGGGCTGCCTGGAGGAAAGACATCATTGCCTATTACATTGCTTTGTTCTCTATAGCCTAATGCATATCCAGCAACTCGTCCATTTTTCAATCAGTTGCAGTTTCTACTCCTGTTGTTTCAGAGCATCTTTATTTATTATATTTAATGAGTAAAACAATATTATTACATTAATATATTAAATTGTCAACCAATAAGAAAACTAAACTGTTTAAATAGTATTAAATATATATTACAAGATTCCTGTACAAACCCAATGTAGATAGCTAGTATGCTTAGTGCAGTGCAGGGTCTCGGACATTCCCTATCATGTATGTCTCCAGAACAGGGAGGCGGCATAATGCAATGTAATGCTAACGCTCCTCTGGTCTGACCAATGGGCTCTGTGTATTCTAGATGACATAAACATTCTGCTGGTGTCATACTGTGTATGAGAAAAGAACAAGACCAGTGACGTTGCAGCACATATTCTGGAACTTTTTTCTTGTGTCTCAGGAGATAGAGCACACTAATTGTAATCTCTGTGATGGTTTATTTATTGATGTAATGGAAGATAATATTCAATTACACTTTACTTTCTTCAGATGTGGGGGAAATCTTAAAATTTAAAAATCTCTCCTTGGGATATAACTGTACATTACAATTAGCACCACAATATTCCAATAGAACCCAAAGTGATTGATAAAAAATAAATTTAGCGCATAAACTCTTATGAAACATCTTTAAAAATCAATCTACAGATCATCATTCTTGAGGCATGTTGGTGACCTAGAGTGTTGTATAATACAGATTGATTCTAGATTTCTATTGGGAAGCAAATAGGAAGAGTTACTAAATATATTCTCCAGATCAGCTGGTATAGCATGCTGGGCTGGAGAGCCACAGGTTGGCAAGGCCTGTATAAAATGCTTCCCTCTGGCATATACATCTCCAGGTATTGTCTGGAGAGATTACGCTCCAGGGCACGCTGCTGCAGACACACATGGGAGAACTTTGTGGCTAGAAGTCTGTACAAAAGTATCTTTATTTTATAACAGAATCAGATTTTTATGGGTTGTTTCCTTACCTTGAGAAAATGTATAATCAACGTAGAATAGTGCATTAGCTATTGACATTTTAGTGGTTTTTATTTAATAACATGATACAAATAAAGACAATATGTAACCGACGGCAATCATGCACACACTGTATTAATCAGTTTAAGCTAGATAATTTGTATCAAAGCTGCAACATCTGATTTCATGATATTGATCACAGCACATTTTGACAAGAGTCTAATGTTGGAATAGCCCAAATAATATATAGTGGCTAATAAGGGCAGGCCAGAAAATAGACTCAGTATATAATAGAATCAGCAATTAAACAGCTACTTTTATGTTGTGTTTTTAATTAAATTAAAATGTAGTTGTGGATGAACATTCCCTTTAGGTGTGAGACTATGACATTATGGTGTGTAACAAATGCAGGTCTACTTCAGTCATAGTATAGTGAAGAAGACTAGTGAAATACCCGGCTGCATACAAGCTAGAGACAACGTACTTGATAATGTATTTCCTTACCATCAATTTTGATCTGATTGTTTTTACATTCAGGGCAGTGGAGCAGATTGAATTCTTCAGCTTGTTGCATTGAGTAATCAGTGCTGGCAATCACTATCCTGTTAGAAGGCAGCCAGCTTGTTACGTCATCCACTAATGTAAGGATGATTCCCCTGGACACTGCCACTTGGAATCCATTCCGTGGAACGCCTAATGGGTCAGAATATAGATGTTAAACCCTCTTAGCATAGCCTACATGGGCTAGTGAGCTCAATGAACAGATAGATGACTACATGTGCTGGTAAATAACGGAAGTACTAATAAGACAAATTTATGTACAGTGTCTGGGGTTACAGTTATGGAAAGAATTGCATTTGTACCAAATACTAAAAAAAAAAAAAAAGAAAAACTTTCCTATGGACATCTACTAGCAAACACGTGAGAATATAACAACTGTACATTACATGCTTACATTTCAGTGAGTTACTGTATTTGATGATAATATATATACAGTAGTATAATAAGAGGAATATGTCACCTTTAATCCAGCCACTGTAGGCAGTAACTGTGAAATATCGTCCTCCATAGGTCTGAAATTCCCTTGTTGCAACTGCCAGCCCAGTTGTCCCATTGCTTTCATATTGCTTCCTGTCCTCTGTTACCATTAATAACCCTTGTCCCAGGACACCCACCAAAGCCCATGGCTGCCTGGTAAATGGGAGAAAGACAATTTGTCAAAGATTTATCCATTAGCAAACAAATAAAAAAGAATTGCACATATGTTATTTCTATAATGACTAGTACCACCTGCGCTGCAGGTAATAAACTACTACTACTAGTTATAGTAGCAATAATAATAATAATAATAATAATAATAATAATAATAATAACAAAACAAACTAATACTACTTTTATTATTATTATTATTATTATTAATAATAAGAATAATAATATCATCATCATACTGTATCTTAGAGTAAAAGTCCCCATTCCCTTATGTACCATTTATCTCCTATGCCAAACAATCTCATTTATTTCATTCACCACCATCTAGTTGTAGAGTTTACAAATGGATAATTACACAAGGAAAGTTCCATAGGATTAGCCTGTCAAAACCTGAAATTTTTATGAGCAAAGCGGAACAAAATATAATAGAATTCTCCGCATGTTTCAGATTCACATAACCCTGTAATTCATCCAACGCTAAGTACATATTCAAAACAAAATACATTAGTGGGTAATTGTGTGACAAGGGAAAGTGAGGTCCAATGTTGCTAGTGTCAGCGGCCCTATGCAGGTATTTTCCTAGACTAGTCTGCACCCCTGATACATTCCTGACATTGCTGTCATATTTCAGTCGCAGAAATGACGTCCAGGTAACGGTGATCATAGCTTCTATATCAGGCCCTGGTATCTTATCAGCAGCCCAGGAGCTGTCCATGGTAGGCTTGCTCCTGCTCCCAAACGTCCTGCCTAGGCTCTGCTGCACAAGCTATTAGTTATTGCAGAGTGCAAAAGGGAGTTCTATATCTATCATTAGCTTTAATAAACATACGTCTAGACATATCTATAACAATGCAAAGTGACCATTATCAAAATAGTAAATATTAAATTATAGGAGAAGTCTAAGAAAAAAAAGTGTCATCAGGTAAAATGAGGACACGTGAGGTTACCTGTAGCCCAGATGATAGATGTATCTGCTGTGCAGAACTTCCCTCAGGTATTTCCTCACATCTGGGGTTAAACTCTTTGCAGCTGAGTCCCCCACTGCTGCCGCCACCACTTTGCCTGGGCTCTGTACGGACAGAAAGTCCTGAAGTCGTTTCCCTTCTTCTAGAAACATGTGGGTGTCAAACCTGTCAGCAGCTTGTACCTGTCCCGTCTCTGGGTCAATGATCCTGATATTGATGCCCCGGCTGCCCCAATGTTTCTCCCACTTGTAGGATCCATACGGGAGGCCTCCAGGGTGGATGGTGGCATCTAACAGTGTCCAAGATAAGGGTCTCCTTCCATGTAGCTCTAATATCCCTCCTCTGTCCACCCCTATAAACTTCTTCCCAAAGTCTTCTACGTCATCCCCTTCGGTGGACTTTCCGTACAGTGAAATGGTGGCATTGGAGTTATAGGGGCACTGAGCAGAGCCAATGTGTAGGGACCCACCATTTCTAATAAGGATATATTGGGTCCTCAGAGTAAGGGGTATCTGGTCATCTGCAAACACTAAGGATCCTGAAACAGAAGGACAGGTGCATAAAAACCGGTGCTATAAAACCTGGGTAATAGTGTACTTAAAGGTCATTAGTTTATTCTTCATTTGCTAACACTAACGATGGGATATGTTTTGTCTACAGTATATTCATTATGGTTTCTTAATCAGAACTCTGCAGTTTGGGGTGTCTATCATAGATATATGTTACAAGCAGTACAACAAAGAGATTAGTGATAGTTCATTTGTATTTTTGGCAATAACATAGCTCATGCTTCACCTACAGCGGAGCATTGAGACAGCTGATGGAAGCTTTAATCCAAGAGAATTCAACCAGAACGAATGTACCAGCAATTATTCCTCAGTGTAAACAGTATTTTACATTAACAGGTAATGCAAAGTCAGAGATGTGAAGGGCAGATACAGTAGTTGAATGTTGGGGCAGAAAGGTGCTTTTAACAAAGCATTTGCCTTGTGATAAAGCCGTGACAGGCTGGCAGCACAAATAAGTATCATCCCGGGGCAACAATCTCGACGCGTACTCAGGGGAGGGAGAAGGGGGAAGGGGTGTCATTATTTACCTCCGTCTTGGATGAGCAAAGAGTGGAAGGTGGCTGAGGACTCAAGTCTGAGGGCAACACCACGTCCTATTACAGCTGACCTCCTTCCATCATGACCGGGGTGCCAGGGGATTAGATAAGGCTTCTTATCAGGACATCTGTCTGCAATACATACTCTTCTCACATATTGGGCACATATAACAGAGGCACATTGCTACACACTGAAAGCACAGGGGTACAGAGAGAGCATGCCGGATTGCACATGATATAGGGATTTTAGGTATTTTCAGCAAGCACAGAGAGTTCTGCCCAGAGATAGATGCTGAAATATACAAGATCTGAATGGAGATAGAGCAGTGTGCACATTACAAGGAGATTAGCAAGGGGACAGCAGCCAGCAGTAATCCACCCACCTGATGCCTTCTGCTTTGTTCCCTGAATCTGAGGCTCTCCCCCTGGGAGCTCCACAGTCACCCAAAAAGATGAGCCACTGAATTAACCGAACAGATGAGTGACGGGTGCAATAAACAAAGGGAGCAACCGAATGATGCTGCGATGAAGGAGTCAAGACACATATTATAGAGCCACGTAATTGTCTGAAACCCTGCACCTGCTGCTGGTATGAATGAGCCTTTGCCACATTCCTTACACTTGGAGTACAGTGCACTTGTGGATGCACACCCAGACATGTTCATTAGCTAAGCTCTTATAAATGACCAACACAATCAACTTGAACCTATTTAATAGAAAAATGCATACAAAGTAAGTGACAGATTAATCCGAAACAACAATATCACAGCATCCCTCTTATAGCTCCTGCAAACAACACAAAGATGAGCATCAGTACCTGAACCTAGGAGTGGTGCGTTGTGTGCAGACAGTCTCAGAGTCAGACAGTGCACCGCACCCCCAGGGGCAGACATGCAACCTCAGGGACAGAAATGACAACCTCAGGGACAGACAGTACTCCTTGGTGCCTGTACCCGTTCCCACCTGTGCGTAATAGAGTCTCACCTGTGCGTTCGGGTCCTCCCCACTATGTCTAAGGCGCAATGGAGGAAGACACTGGATAGTTAGAGAACTAGATGACAACACAGCCCTGAGATGCTGACTTGGAAATATAGATTTTTAGCGATTCTGTGCCCTACTGCTGCCTCTTATCACTGGTCCACAGCTCAGTCTCCGCTGCTCTGGATCTTGGACTTATTAAACTCTGTGGACTTATATACACTCTGTGGTACTGCTCTCCTCCCTCTCTTATGTTACCACCTTTCCTCTATCTCTTTCCCTCCCTATTTTTTAATCCCCCCCCCCTCCTTTTCATTCACTCCCCCCTTTTCTACTGCTCCCCCCTCTCTCTCACTGCACTCTTTCCCTTCGCTATGTCTCTGCAGCCTGTAACCTCAGGCTCTAACCTCAGCAGCCAAGTCTGAGCGCACGCCTCCACTCCTGACGCCAGCACATGCTGCACATACCAGCAACACAGGAATCTGCCGTCCACTTGTTGCTGCTTCTATTTCACAGTACACACACAGGCAGCAGGTATGATCTAAGTGCAGTAATGTGGGTGCCCGACCTCTTGCACAACTTTGCCTTAAGGCACGTTTCCACTATAGCACTGCAGAACAGGCTGGGTACACACTATACGATATATTGCCTAGCAGCCAGCTGTTGTAGAACTACAAGTCACGGAAACGACTGGAGAGGTTGACTAAGCCTGCTATGGAATAACTCATACCTTCAGAAGACAGTTTATTGTGATACAAATACAGACACATTTTAGAGGTAGGCAGGCGGACTTGTAGTCCAAGATAAAGGTTTGGGGGGAAAATGCATGTACATTTATGTTTTGTGATTGTGATCAAATGGGAACGCGTAACTGATAATGGTTGCGGTTTGGATAAATGCTCAGGATATACCCATGAAACTGATAGTTCTCATCGTCACTTTGCAATGAAGGAGTTGGTAAAGTTTCCGCAGCCAGTTATTTTCTCAATATAAGATGCCACTGTTAGCCAACGCTACATCCTGGTGCTCTGCCACTAGCTGTGTAGGGGTTAATAATAAACACGCGTGATATATTGTGAAAGAATTAGAAAACCTGGGAGCAACATGCACAATCCCCAGTTAAGTAAGTTCGTACTTAATAAAGAACTGGTCTGTCATTGCAACATTGCAACATTGTAAACACATCAAACTTTTATCTGCAACATTGTTGAGATTCCAGCATGTGTATATCAATATTGTGCATATATTGCACCATATCCATAGTGGTCATCTGATTCCTGTTTATTAATTGTAAAATATCGTTAATTGCCCTAAGATACTGTTGTTAATGCAAGCATTATCCCATTCACTGCCATTTGGAAGGTCAAAGCATCATATACGCCATACTGATCAACTGGGATGGTGAGTGTACTACTGGCCTCCCTCACTGTACACACCAAGCAAAGGTAAAACAGAGAAGGATGCCCTTCAGGCAGGTGCTCTGCATATATATGAATGAATAGCTCACACATAGGTTCTGCTACAGCCTAGAAAATAATAGGCAGTGTGTATACAACATAAAGCTCATTACAACTGTTGTCATTGTCTACTATCCAATCTACCTTACATCAGAGTGCTGCTATATATACACTACATGGTAGAAGGTTTGAGGACACCCCTTCTAATTACTGTGTTTGGCCATTTCAACACATCCCTTGCTATAAAATCAAGCCTTTGGCCATGTATCCTCCATAATTAAACATTAACAGTAGAAAGGGTGTACTGAAGAGCTCAGTGGCTTCAACATGGCACTGTTATAGAATGCCACCTTTCCAACAAGTCAATGAGCAGGATGTACAGTACTACACATCGCATTTTGGATGTGGTCCATGCCTCCACTTATCGGGTACATGCTGATGTTAATAATGGTGGTATGTACCTAGAATTGCAATTAAAATCACAAAGGACAGCCCATAGACTACTATTGGGCATTGGCATCTATAGATGGTGTTGCCCACTGGATTCAAGCTCTGGAAAGTATCACTGTCCGGAGCTTGGTACATATGGAGAATGTGGCCGGAACTCCGAAAACAGCAGTTTTTCTGAGTTTAGGACGCATTTTAGCCTTTGTACCTCCTGCCCAGTTTGTTAAACTGCTGATGTCCCAGGCAACAGTAAGTGCTGTTATTATGGGATGGAAACACCTAGGAGCAACAACAGCTCAGCCATGAAGCTGTAGGGCACATAAGCTCAAAGAATGAAACCACCAAGCGCTGAAGCACAAGGCACATTACAATTGTCATCAGTGGCAACAAATGCTTTTGAGTTCTAGACTGTCTATGGAATCACCAGCACAAGAACTTTTCATAGCAAGTTTCACAGTTGGGGTTTCCATGGTCAAGTAGCCATGCACAAGACTCAGATCACCATTGGCAAGGAGAAACGTCAGCCGGAGTGTTGTAAAACATGCCATCATTGGCCTGGAGCAGCAGAGGAAACGTTCTCTGGAGTGAAAAATCATGCTTCACCATCTGGCAGTCTGACAGGTGAATTGTATTTGCTGCCCTACTGTAAAATTTGGTGGAGGAGTAATACTGGTCTGGGGCATTTTTCATGGTTTGACCTGGTGCCCCTTAGTTTGAGTGAAAATAAATCTTAATACTATGGAATACTGTATTCTGACCAGCGGCTTCCCGACAGCCGAGATTTCATACCCAAACCAGTGAAATAATACACTCCACCTGTGGATCTTTTAAAATGTGTCATTAAGTAATGAATACACCTGTGCACCTGCTAGGTGACATGGAAAATGTGATCTGTTCGGGGACCTGAAGACAGAGAGCCTGATTCAGAAGCGGACGCTAAGCCTTGCATGCATGCTTTGGGCGATTGTCGCCCATCTGCGCATGCGTATGCAACGCAGTGCGCGAACCAGTCATCGTGATCGGGAATCGAGCGCACTTAACACAAAGACTGAGCGCTACTTTGAGTGACAGTGCCGTTTGTGGGTGGTAACAGGGGAAGGTGCTTGTGAAAGGGGGAGTGGTGCTGCGAACGCAGGCGTGTCTGGGTGTCAAAACAGAGTTTTATGGGTGTGCATAATTAGCATGGAAGCGTCATTGTACATGTCACTTGGTTGCAGTGATCGTTGTGCTTGCGGTGGGGTAGGGTCGACCTGAAGGGCTGCGAGCAGCTCCGATGGTCTCGATGGTTCTGATTAATCATACACTTCCTGGAGATGAGGTGTGTTAAGAAAGAAAAGTGGGTGTCTTTATACCGGCGTGCGCTCACTCTGCCGTCGCTCTCTAAAACATAGATGGCGTCCTTACAACAGACAGTGCGATCGCGGAATTTGCATACCCGGCCCCTTTTGACAGCGAGAGAGCACAGCTTAGCGTCCGGGTCTGAATTGACCCCAGAGTTTGAGAACCACTGTTCTTGAAAATGATGTGCTTTTAACTTTTTGCGAAAGGCCATTCCTTGTTTCAGTCAAAAAATAGTTTCCTGAGTCTACAGTAGAGTGGAAGACCTTCACTGGTCTGCACAGAGCTCTGACCTCAACCCCATTGAACACTTTTGATATGCCGACTGTGAGCCAGGCCTTATCACCTAACATCAGTGCCTGACCTCTCTAATGCTCTTGTGACTGAATGGATGCAAATCTAGGGGAAAGCCTTTCTATACAAGTGTGGGCTCTTAAAGTAGCAAGTTGGGACCAACTCCATATTAATAGCCATTTATTGAATTTACACTTGTCACATACATTCATCAGTGACCAAGAGCAGCCTAAACTGCAGGCACTTGACAAATGAAAATGTTCATTATTTCAGATTAAATTGTGCTATTGTCCAGTAAATAAAACTCATACACAAGAAATTGTGACTCTTCAATCAATGTGCATCAAAATGAGTAAGAAATTACTTTAGTGGCATAGAATAGTATCTTGTCCTTGGATGCACTCTCTCTTTTTGTACACAGTGTTCAAGGTGTGATTGGGCACTGAGCACTCAGCACATACAGATTACTGTTCTATGCCTAGTAACACAATAGATGTAATAAGCAGCACTTGGTTACAAAGTAAACTGAACAATTCATCTTCTGAGCTGTATAAAGCCATTACATCTAGGTCAGAGGGAAGCATCCATCTGTTGCAGAACTAAAAGCCCAAATACATCCTGCCGGGCAACAGTATAAAACCTGTGACTTGCCAAGTTGTGAACATATAAGTCACAGCATGCCCTGCCAGGTTCTGGGACATGTAGTTCCACAATCACTGAAGATACATTAATTGCTTTTATCTGACCTACCTCACTACCCATAATCTGATTCTTCACAGCCGGGTTTTACAAACTCAGGGTCTGATTCAGAGCCGGACGCTCTGACCAGAGCGCTCGCTCTGAATCAGGGCCCTCCTACCTAAAAATGGAGCGGCCTCCTGGCCGCTCGCATAGCTGTGGGTGACCACCCACAGCTTATGTGAGCGACCAAAAAGATGGTCGCGATGATCATGACCATCGCGACCATTGGGCTTGCGACGAGACCCTGCGTTAGGGTCTCGCTACCGCAAGCCCAGGAGTGCTTTTGGCTCTATCAGAGCCAAAAGTACTCCCACTGACATCACTAGTGATGTCAGTGGGGCCGGACCCAGACGGTAGGCGTTCCCATGGGAACGCCTCAGTCTGGGCAGCAACGCCCCCGGCACGCCCCCTTTCGGCATGCTGTCACTCACCATCGACAGCACGACCCCTTTGGTGCGAGACCCATAGCGACAACTAGGCTGTCGCTATGCGGGTCTCGCGCATGCGCACGATGGAGCTCCCTCCGTCGTGCGCATGCGCATTAGAGCACCATCGACCCGCTTGCGAGTGCAGCACTCGCGAGCGTGTCTGAATTAGGCCCTCAGTCCCCAAGGCACCCTAACAGTCAAGATTTTAAGGATATCCATGCTTGTGCACAAATGGTATAATCACACATAAACCTCGGCTTTAACCCGTATCAGACCTGGGACACTGAGCCCGGGTTGAAATTGGGGATTTCTGTACTTACCCCTGTTCACACATGGGTGACGAACCATGTTATTCCCAGGTTGTCACCCTTCACGCCGGACCCGGGTCTTCCATCGGGCAGTGGATGCTTGGGGATAATGTAATCTCCAAGCGCCACTGAGCCGGGCAATCAAAGCCATTTAATCATGACCCGGGTTGTGCCATTTACACTACAGGCAACCCGGTCAAACCCGGGAATAACCTTACCAAGCAGGGTCACGGACCTGGTTCTCTGACCTGGGTCGGCTCCTTTTACACATAGTCTAGACCCGGGTTGGTGCGCGAGTACAGCCAAAAACCTAGGTATTTAGGCAATGTGTGAATGGTGTATTAGGGTACTGTGAGGACCAAGTTTGGGAACCATTGCTCTACAGCAATACGTCTAGGAAAGCTGAGAATATTAAAGTTTAGGAAATAATGCATGTCATGGAAACATCAAGCTTTTTCGCCAAGGTATTATATCCAGTTCAAATTTCCCAGTCATAACAAGCACAACCATCCGAAACTTGCAATCCAGCAAACAATGCAAAGTATAGGGCTGGGAAATTAGGATAAACAGACCTCCAACATCCTGAGTTTATTTATGACCTCTCTCAGATAGGACCATAGTGAGAAATCATATCTGTGGGACAGCCTGATTGTGCTGACATGATGTGTTGTGAATAATTCAGTTTTATGCTGGATGCCCCTAATATACATTCACTTTGCTTTCCAGTAAAGAAGTGATTGGCCTGGATACACTGTGTATATTATGCATCTAATTACAGATATCTGATCGATAAGGCGCTGGGGTCATGTGACCTGACATAAAATTACACTACTCAAGAATGTATAGATATGTATTCATACACATTATTATATGATTCATTATGACAATGCTCATTTTCTGCCTGCTAGTATTCAACTACAAACATAAATCTATAAATAATGGCCCTGCCGCAAAATATTAAGTTTCCTCCAGATGTATCACAGACAGATATCTCTGAAACCTACTGTGATCCCTCCATTCCTACCGGCAGCCGCATCCCCCTTAGGTTTCTGTAGGGGGATACGATGCTGCCATGTTTACCAATTTCCAGAATGTAAAGCAATCCGGAAAATTGGCCCCCGCAGCTACCACCATCTGAAGATGACGGTAGCCCATTGTAGCCTATAGGCTACTTATCGTGGATTCAGCCAGCACAGAGGGCTTCCCCGGGAACACTCCCCGAAAATTGTCGCTCTGCGGTCAGTGGGATTGCACAGGAGCAGTAGCCCCGACAGCACTAGGAGCACATGGCAGGGACGGGCTCCTTTTTTAGCCCCGGGCCATGCGGATGCTCTATGATACTGTACATCCTGCCGATGTAATCACATTCTGCAATGCGATCATGGGTGCTAGTATCACGCCCAGATCGCATTGCAAATGCGATTAACAATAAATTGGCCCCAAAGAGAGACTGCCCTGCTCATACAATATATAGGGGATATTTGTGGACACATTGGGAGAAGAGGGCAGAGATTGTAATGTTAGGTGGAGGAGTGGTAAGTTAGAATGAAAAATTAGTTTTAATATACTTGTCTGTAGCATTAACTAATTGTAGCGATGTACTGTACATGTTATTTATGATGGACCTATCACAAATGTTGTCTTAAATGACCCTGTATAAGCAGCTGCAGCTAACAGCACCCAGGTAACACATGCAATTTCTGAGGATATTTTGGAGAACTTACAGTATAATGTGACTAACTGCAATTTCTGAGTCTGCTGTCCCAAAGCAGAGAGGTGGTGCCCTGTCCCAGACACACATTTGGCAGAAGGCAGCAGTTCATGGTCCCTGGACAGTTAGGACATTTCCTGTATGGTACCTCCCATTGCTGCATCTGTATCCTTATGAATGCACAAGCAGAGCAGTTATCAGACTCTCAGCACTTCTGCCCAATCAATGGGTGTGATACAGGAAGATTTCCGCTAGGTTCAATGAGTTTGTCATTTCTACAATACAGTAATATAAACCAGATAGTGGCTTAACCTGTTCAATGCCGCATTCCAGTTATATCTCTGGTTTCCTGAGTTTATTTAACTTGGTGATAAGTGTACAGCCAAAATAACACACTCCTCTATGAACAATCATTACTGCAGTGCACGGGATTGTAGAGAATCGGGATATAAGATGACAATGTAACTGTTTTAGAATGATGGTTATCCCCAACTCTACCACAAGGGGCAGCAACGTATCTAAGTTACAATAAGCAAACATCTTATTAATTATGTAATTGGTCATCTTCATAGCACTGAGCTGAAGCCGAATGACATTCGTGTATAAATATGATTTATACACGAATGTCATAAAAATTTGCAGCATCTCTGTATTAATAACTTCATAAATATTCTCTAAGGTTCATTTTATTGTATACAGAATTCAGTCCATGCAATCTTTATTTAATTAGACAACATGGAGAAAGATGGTAGTGATTTGTGAAATACAAACAATAGAAAAATATATACAAGTATAAAAATTAAATGTAAAATTACTGGAAACTCTTCCATGGTACACGTGCTGTAACCATTTTTAAAAGAAAAAATACATATATTGAGTTCTTATCCTTTATAATAGTCTTAAGGTGCGTATCCACTACGCGACCTTACTGAGCGATTGCACGATCACAACATAGTAATCGTGAAATCGCTCAGTAATCGGCTGCAAATCGGGCACTTTTATTTCGGAAACAACCAGTGATGCGCGTGCCCACTGGTCGTTTCTGACATCTATCATCACCCGAACATGCTGGTCATCCTGACGATCACGTCAGGTTGAGCATGTACGGGGATGATGGATGTGCCTACACTGAATGACTGCTCGTTCAGTGTAGGCACATCACAGACTGTGAAACGACAGCACGATTACAATGTCATAATCGTGCACTCGTTTTTCTGTCTATTAGTGGATACGCACCATTACATAGGTCAGATTCTATCCATGTTTAGGAATACCAAAGTTAAGATCTTATAATCAATCCAAGGACACTACACTGCCTGAGTTGGATTAAGGGCCTCATGGGTGGGCCTGGGGCTGAAAATGTTCAGGGGCCTATACTGAGAAACGGAGGAGCTAATACCAGTGCTGTGTGGTTGTGGCAGAGACAAGTTTGTGTGTAGACCCCCTACTCTTCCAGCCCTAATGTCTCCCCAAATACCTAAAAAAAAATAAAAAATGAATTTTTAAGAAAAGTAAAAATAGAATTTTAGTACTTATGACTGACTGTGTGACCAGGTGGGCGGCTGGTCATTATCTTACTGCCATGATGATGGGCCTGTTTATATGTGGATGCCTGGAGCTGGAGCTCTATATGCCCCATTATTCATTTGACCGTGCTTTGCCAGGTCTCCTAGGTCAATAAAGAGGATTGTGCCAGCGCCCAGAGAGCAAGACTAAAGGGGCAGCACAGGCGCTGCCTGATAGCACCTATCTCAGGCATTTGGGCAGCCTGGAGGGGACCCTGCTGCTCTGTGGATGCACCTGATGCTCCTTAGAACATGCCCGGTGCCCAGGTTCCTGCTCCTGGCCTTGCCATCTGTGATGTTATGACATCACATGTGATTATCTATCTATCTATCTATCTATCTATCTGTCTATCTATCTACACTGTGGTACTTAACCATCAATATGATGAAGCCAGCCGCAGCTGTTTTTTTTTTATCTGTAACAGCAAATAATTTGTGCAAGTTGTACAATGCTGACACTAGGTGGCCTGGGAACTGTGCTGCTATTTGCAGATCTTATTGTATTTCCCCGTTAAAAATTGACCTATTAATAGGTCACAAATTCACTACAGACTTAAAGGAAATGATCTTCACTTTGTAAAATATCTACCTTGCAGTTTTATAAATTCACATTAAAAATGAATGTTTTTTCTTAATCACCTTTTACTAAAATGCAGTTAAAAGCTGACTGGTATATAAAAAGTGGCCTGAAAAAAAGCTTTAACTCTGCGTTCCAGGGACGTTGTACTTCAGAACCAGATTAAATGAAAATATGGAAGGAATAATTCAATGGCATATAAAACACTATTGTGTAAATTTTGTATTTTTAAAATAAAATGATAATTTTCCAGTGAGCTTTGGTATGTGATGCTGGCAACTTTCCATAATGTCCTGGAGCAGTCTGAAATGATGTGTGACACGTATATATGAGACAGATCATGGGGGTTATTTTCACACAGGACAAAAAGCCTAGATGTCTATTTTTATGTGCAAACTTGCCACTTTGCTCTGTAGTGGGCCTGATGGGCCTGATTCAGACCCGCTCGCAAGCGCATTGCGCTCGCAAGTGGGTCGATGGTGGCCCAGTGCGCACGCACGGTGTGCGCACTGTGCGTGCACGAACCCCGGAGCAAGCACAAAAAGCGCTCGCAACGGGACTCACTACAAAAGGAGCAGCTGTCAATGTTGATCGACAGCTCGCCCCATTTTGTAGGTGTGGCAGGGGGGTATCTTCACAAACGGAGGCGTTCCCATGCGAACGCCTACCGTTTGTGGGCGGCCCCACTGACATCACCAGTGATGTCAGTGGGAGAGCTTCCGGCTCGATTTGAGCCAGAAGCTTTCTGGGGCTTGCGGCCATGAGACCCTACCACAAGGGTCTCGTCGCAAGCCCGATGGTCGCAATGGTCTTGACCATCGCGACCATCATCATGGCCCCTCGCAATAGCTGTGGGTGGTAACCCACAGCTATGCGAGCGGCCAAGAGACCGCAACTAAAAAAACATGCGCCCGCCCTGATTCAGAGCGAGAGCTCGCTTTTTGCGAGCGCCTCTGAATCAGGCCCACTGTACGAGAGGGCATATTCCTGATCATTTGCACAGTGAAGCATCATCTTGGATTTCTATTGTCAGCATCAGCTCTGCGCATGCTGGCAGCAGTCTCCTCATGGTGCTGACTATTATAAAAAATTTTACTAACACATACTGTAAGGCAGGATTGTCTACCTAACACATACTGTAAGGCAGGATTGTCTACCTAACACATACTGTAAGGCAGGACTGTCTACCTAACACATACTGTAAGGAGGGTCTGTCTACCAAACACATACTGTAAGGCAGGATTGTCTACCTAACACATACTGTAAGGCAGGACTGTCTACCTAACACATACTGTAAGGAGGGTCTGTCTACCAAACACATACTGTAAGGCAGGACTGTCTACCTAACACATACTGTAAGGCAGGACTGTCTACCTAACACATACTGTAAGGCAGGACTGTCTACCTAACACATACTGTAAGGCAGGATTGTCTACCTAACACATACTGTAAGGCAGGATTGTCTACCTAACACATACTGTAAGGCAGGATTGTCTACCTAACACATACTGTAAGGCAGGACTGTCTACCTAACACATACTGTAAGGAGGGTCTTTCTACCTACCACATACTGTAAGGAGGGTCTGTCTACCTACCACATACTGTAAGGAGGGTCTGTCTACCTACCACATACTGTAAGGAGGGTCTGTCTACCTAACATATACTGTAAGGCAGGACTGTCTACCTAACACATACTGTAAGGAGGGTCTTTCTACCTACCACATACTGTAAGGAGGGTCTGTCTACCTACCACATACTGTAAGGAGGGTCTGTCTACCTACCACATACTGTAAGGAGGGTCTGTCTACCTAACATATACTGTAAGGCAGGACTGTCTACCTAACACATACTGTAAGGAGGGTCTGTCTACCTACCACATACTGTAAGGAGGGTCTGTCTACCTAACACATACTGTAAGGAGGGTCTGTCTACCTAACACATACTGTAAGGCAGGATTGTCTACCTAACACATACTGTAAGGAGGGTCTGTCTACCTACCACATACTGTAAGGAGGGTCAGTCTACCTAACACATACTGTAAAGGTGCCCACACACATACCGATGTGCTCACGATACGATTTTATGGCCAATTTCCTCATGAACTTTCACGGGAGCTCCCTTGCCGTCGTGATCACGATTTTGGAAAAAAGACACCCAATCTGTCTTACGATCTCACGATCTATCGGATCGTACGCATCGTGAGATTGGCCATAACAAATCGTGAGTTGAAAAAATAAATAAAACAGGCTCTTGACTATTGGAGGGAAATTTAAATAGCCATAACAATGGGAGGGGGTAGCTTGGGAGCATAAAAAAAGCAGGCACCCTAAACTCTGTGTACATTCTGCTCTGCTACTAGATGAGGCTAGGTGTATTCCTGCTGAATCCTGTACATTGCTACTGTGCTCTTTGTATTTGGCTTGCCTTATACAAAGTGTATTCTACCTGCAAGTGTGTGCTACTTACCTGCATTCTATCCTGTTCCTGAATTCTGTACTGATGCGTCCCTATCAGTATAGAGTGTTGGTCGCTGAAGCCGGGGTCCGGGAGATTAGGAAGAGGGCCCAGCGAAGAAGGACGAGAGCATGCTGGACCAAGGAGCGGCTGCTACAAAGGGATACCCGCTCTCACATGTCCCTGCTGATAGAGATCAAGGAGAACAACCCGGAGGACTATCGGAACTACCTGCGCATGGATGACGCCAGCTTCCAAGAATTGCTGCATCTGGTGACCCCCCACATCAAGAGACAGGACACAAGGTGGCGGAGGGCAATCCCTGCTGAAGACAGACTAGTAGCTACCCTAAGGTACCTGGCTACAGGAAGGTCACTGGAAGACCTAAAGTTTGGGACACTCATCTCACCTCAGTCCTTGGGCGTCATCATTCCGGAGACCTGCAAAGCCATCGTAAAAGTGCTACAGTACCAGTATTGCAAGGTAAGTTAAAAAAAAACACCACACATTGGTTTCTTGTGCAAAGAAAATTTTTTATTTTTATTTTTTACTCAACATACAGCAAAAAATTGCCTTCTTTTAGTACAATGTGCACTGACCTGCTGGCAACTGAAAGTGTGCACTAAACTGTGTGCAAAATACTTTTTTTATTACAACTTTACAAAAGAACATTATCACCAAATTTTATGAATCCCAATAGGTAGCCGGCTGTATGTGATAGGGTGGGTCAGACGCCAGTTTGAACAGGCCAATACACACATGGCACAAGTACACATTGTGGCCCCGGCTTCCAGCAATGTGTACTTGTGCCATGTGCGTAGTGATCTTGTTCAAATGGCGTCATCACCACCCTATCCCATGCAGCAAGCACCTATTGGAATTCATAAAATTTGGTGATATTACAATCAAGAAAAATTTTACATCTGTGTATATTGGGGCGACTCATCTGCTGCATCCAGCAGAGCATTATACAAGGTGGTGCTGGTGCTTGGGGTGCTTGGTGGGGGAGTAATATCTAACTGGGCAGGGAGGGGGGGCGGACATACCTATTTGGGGCAGGGGAAAATAGCATTGGATCTGCAATGTATGTCGAATTTGAGATATTTTTGTTCATACAGCGACTCAAGAGGTCGTAGTTTAACCTTAAAAAATTTCTTTGGATATCTGCATCCAGATTTCTCAATGTGCTGTTCACATGAGCTGTGAAATCATTAATTGCATCTGGGGGTTTCTGCAGCAGCCATTCTGCGTTTTGTAAAAACTGGTCCTCTCGTTCTGTAAAATTCTCCTTTCTGCCTTTTTTTTTTCTTTTTTTGGGGTTGTTGAGAAGATGAGGGTCCAGGTGGAACTTGAGTTTCCACTTGTGCGCTATTGTCCGGATCACTGTCGCCACCGAGCAGACTGAGGTCCGGTGTTGATGTTAAATCAGGGTCTTGGGTGGGAGTCTATATAGGAAAAAAAGATCTAAAAAATATTATAGTCATGTTTTAACATCTTTTTTACTATTTTTACAGTTTCCTAACACCGTGGAGGAGTGGACCAGCATCGCGGAAGATTTTGAACAATGTTGGAATTTCCCTAACTGCGGAGGAGCCATCGATGGGAAACACATCCGCATCAACCCACCTGCCAACACCGGATCATATTACTACAACTACAAAGGATTCTTCAGCATCGTTCTCATGGCAGTGGTGAATGCCAACTACGAATTTCTGTTTGTGGATGTCGGCAAGAATGGGTGTGCTTCGGATGGTGGGTCCTTCAAAAAGACGGCTTTCTACCAGAGACTCGCCAACAAAACCCTCAACCTGCCCTCACTGGACGAGACAAAGCATGGCCTAAATTACGTTTTCGTTGCAGACGAGGCTTTTGCATTACATGAACATGTGATGAAGCCATTTGCACACAGGGGCCTGACCAGAGAGAAAAGGATATACAACTACCGTCTATCCCGGGCACGGCGCATTGTGGAAAATGCGTTTGGAATAATGAGCAACCGCTTCCGCATTTTCCACACCACCATCAATCTACATGTGGAGAAGATAGACTGGGTCGTGATGGCGTGCTGTGTGCTGCACAACTTTCTGCGAAGAAAATCTACTCAACGAGGACCAGTCCCAGCTAGACCAGAAGATGTAGGACCCCTGGAGGACATTGAACATTTGACATCTGTGTCTGCACCAACAACTACAACAACATCCAACGCACGTGCCAAAGAATGAGGGAGGAGTACATGACCTATTTCAATGGACCAGGTGCTGTACCATGGCAGGAGAACTATCTGTGAACTACTGACTAAATTGGACATTTGGGATTTAACAACAAAAACATTAAGGGTTTTGGTTTAAACTGTGTCACTACTTACCAAGACTTCTGCAACCTCCTCATCTCCCTCACGCTCAGACATCAAGATGATTGATTCCCTTTGAGGCTCTTGTTCACTGATGAATGACATCATTTGGTAGTACCACAGCGCAGGAGTATATATTTCATCTGTAGCCGCTCCTGATTTTTTGGAGTCATCCACCTTCTTTTTTTCTTTGATGTATACTGTCCTGAGATTTTGTATCTTTTGCAGTACAGTTTTCAGGTCTGCATCAGATATGTATTTTTTTGTATACACCAACAGTTCCTCGAGTGCGGCCAACTTCTGCGACTTATTGTGGTACTTCCGAGAACTGATCTTCCACAGACAGTCTTTCGAGTGCAGGATTTCAATGAATCCTGTAACGAATTCACGTTCTGAATCCATGGACATTATCTATGAATAAGAAAAAAAAGGACATTTAAATATTTGTGTATATAGTTTTGTTAAATGTAATGTTGTTATAATTCACATTTTTAATGTTTTAATATTTTCTTTTTTACAGGTTTTTAAAGGTTTGTTATGGTATTCTAATCATGTTTTCTTTTACAGTAATGTTATGTGTTTATTGCTTGGTAATATAATGTTTTTCTTTGTTTGACAGTATGGGTTTTCCACCTTTGGGCCTGTCGTTGTGGTAGAACTACAGATCCCAGGATGCCCTAAAAACAGTTTCAAAGGTGGGTGGCAGGTCATCCTGGGATCTGTAGTTCCAACAGCTGGAGACCGAAAGGTAGAAGACCCCCAGCTTTAAATAATGTGTGTTTTTAAATGTAATGTATGGTGTTTTTTTTGTAAAAGACATGTTTATTTATTTACTTATTTGAGGTATTACACACATTGGTGGGCAGTGGGAGCTTAATGCATGACCCAGCCACCGCCCGCCTCAATACGGCGGGTGGTGGCTGGGTCATGCATTTATTACCTGGGGGCATATATTGGTGGGCAGTGGGAGCTTAATGCATGACCCAGCCACCACCCACCTCAATACGGCAGGCGGTGGCTGGGTCATGCATTTATTACCTGGGGGCATACATTGGTGGGCAGTGGGGAGCACATATTGGTGGTCAGTGTGGTTGCATTTAAACTGTACAAATACTCACCAAATAAACAACAAAACAAAAATCCAGTGTGCAGGCTCCCAAAGTGCGACTGTCTTGCTCCATACACGATGCTGCACAAGATGGCGATGGGGCGTGTCCAGGCTTCTGTCAGTCAAATTCCGCATTGTGTGATGAATCGTATGATTCATCATGAGGAAAGAAACCCTCACGATCGGCGTCCATCGTGTTCATGGTTGGCTAATCTGCCCTACAGCACGGCAGATCAGAAGATGCGATATACGACGAGCGGGGACGCGCATCGGCATCGTGCTCGTGAGTATAAACTCACGATTTGTGCTTTTTTTACCCGATTCGTCGTCACGATTCGTCGAAATCGGCCAAATCGTGTAAAATGTCGCTATGTGTGTGGGCACCTTTAGGCAGGTCTGTCTATCTAACACATACTGTAAGGTAGGTCTGTCTACCTAACACATACTGTAAGGCAGGTCTGTCTACCTAACACATACTGTAAGGCAGGTCAGTCTACCAACCACATACTGTAAGGCAGGTCTGTCTATCTAACACATACTGTAAGGCAGGTCTGTCTATCTAACACATACTGTAAGGCAGGTCTGTCTACCTACCACATACTGTAAGGCAGGTCTGTCTACCTGTCAGACCATGGACTAGATGTGACACTGAGAAGCATTTTGCGTCCCCTGTCTGAGAGCTCCAAAAATGTAATCAAAAATACTCCCCCCTGAGTCCAATTTAGGGCATGATACTGATAACAATATGGGGACTTTGGGGCTAGCTTTATTCCAAGTGTCACAACTTTACACTTTGATTTTTTTTGTTATTATCAGTGATTTATGTGGGGGCATTAATATGTTCCTCTATGAAATCTGAATAAATTGCTAAAAAGCGCGTTCCATTGGAAGAAATGATGAGGACTCATTACCTCCATCTCTGACGGGTGTAAGATCTGTCCATTTGGCATGACCAAAATACTCTGGCCTGGTTTGGAGTCAGAGGCAGTGGCGATGTCGGGGTGGATCAAGAGAAGGGACGACCCGTGTGCAGCCTCAGTGCGGCCCCCCCTCTCACCGGCGTTTTCCATAGTAAACTCTGGCATGCGCCATTTTGCCGGTGATTAATGTAGTGTGCATGCACAGATCTCCAGAAACATGGTGCCTGCGCCGTGATTCTAATGATATGTGCAGCGCAGATATTTGGAAACGTGATGTTTGTGCCATGTTCCCAATGATACCTGCAACGCAGTCGGAGAGGTAAGTGGTTTGAATGGGTGCAGTGAGTGTGGTGTGGGCCCCCCGCACCCATTATAGACTCAGAATCAGGTCCCTTGTGAGCACATGGGCCGTGATTCAGTTGTGGATGCTGTGTTAATGTCGGTCACAAGTCGCCGATGTTTTCAGTCTGCACATGCGTCCCGATGGCTACCGCCAAAAGCCGCAGAACTACCTTTGACACAGAGAGAGGCAATGGGTGGTAATGGGGGTGGCTAGCCAGGCGCGGGCTTCGGCAACCATGTTTAGATGGAAATTCTGCGCTTCCATAGACCTGGTGCATTGTTTTGATGATGCGACTGATATGCGGCCGATGATGTGTCTTAATAGGCAAAGCAGTGAATTAGTGCTGCACCTGTGGATGTCTCTATAGGATTCCCATCGGCTGTGACATTAGCAAAAGACGCAGTCACGGCTGCAATAGCGTGCACCTCTGAATCAAACCCAAGATGTGATAGGGATATTTCCTGAATGTGATCCCTCCAGCACTGAAAGCTCATTCATATATCTAATTTGACATAACAGAATTTTGCCTTTGTGCACAGAAGAATGTGCATCATTGCAGCAAACTCCTATTATCCATAGAATACTTGATCTGCCCTTGTACAGCATACTCCTCCCATCACAAAGACCAAAATGATTCACCCTACTTGCTATGCCGCTATACATGTGTGTATAGAGGCCTGGGGAACTGCTCACTAATAGGTGTATGATGTCACTGAAGAACAGATGGTTTCACACTGCATTTCCACATTTATCCTCATGGCTGCTTCACATATCACTCTGAAATCTCGCTGTGCATGAGCGATCCTGACAGACTGGATAATACTACATTATGAGAACAAATGAGATGTTCTTATTTTTGGATCAATGATCCTGATACTTGCTCCTTATACTGTACATCCAGTCTGTATGATCTGACAGTTGTCAGGCTGTACAGCATGCATTACAGAAGTCTATATAAGTAAGTAATACCATGTTTTGCTTAGCACGCTTTTCATATTGTCTACCTACTGATATTGTCGCATTGCATGACATCATACAAAAAGGTGACATGGTCGCATGGGGCATGGCTACTAGGCCAGGGCCATACTTAATGCTTTCTAGCACTAGGCCGCCCCAACACCCCTTTTTTTGCTCTAAACAGTCGCTTCAATTATCTTTCACACTAGTGGCATAAGTTAGCGACACCCACTTACCATAGGGAACAGGACATACCTTCCAACATTGCCGGTAGTCAGGACAAAGCTAATGAGTGTTGGCATAGCAGACAGTTCATCTAGTCAGAACTCTTCCAAGTAACCCAGGACAGTGTGAAGGTATGAAATTGTATATATATGGTTAATGGATTCTTAGTATCTGTGGTTATCTTGTGCATTTAGAGCAGATATTTGGGTATGCATTTTTTAATGTTTCTATCACCATGGGTTAGTCAGCGAGTCTGCGGTCATAGTTCTTGATTCACAGCCGCAAGTAAGGCTGATGTACACATAGTTAAGCGATTTTTTTTGCAACTGTGCATATGTGAAAATTTCTGAAAAACCTACATGCGGTGTACAGAGTGTACGTACAAAGCTGCTGTTGTGATCGGGACAGACGAGTGTCGGAAAGGTGATGGGTGTTCCTGGACGGTGGCTAGAAGGGAAAACAAAAATGGGTGGGCGTCAGTGGGCATTTTATAGGAGTGTCGCGGACATGTCCGCGCAAACAGCTGCGATCACAGACACACAGCCGCGAACATAAGAGGCCGTGGTCAGACGGAGAAGCTGCTCCCGCCATAGGGCGGGAGCAAGTTCCGATGATTCGACTGATGTGGTGAATAAGGACGCACCAATCTGTATTACAGCATGGACGGGCGTCTCAGTCCTTGCCCAATCCTTCAGCCGCACAAATGTACAGAAGGGAAGGAGCAGACGGGGCGATGGCCAATAGACGCTGCTGTGTGCGCTTTTGTATGTGACCCAGAATCAGGCCCATAGTGTATGTGGAAAACTGAGTGGACGAGTGGACACAGCCTTCAACTTCCCGGTCACATTCTGACAGCAAGGATCATTCAGTCAGTTTGATCTTTCAGGTGGTGCCTGGAGAGTAAGTTGGTGATATGTAGGTCAGCAACACTAGTAACTATACAAATAAATATGAAGTGAGAAGAGCCCATCAGGAAAGACATGTTTCTTATAACTGCTGTTTTTGATTTAAAAGAACACAATATCATGAAGCTTTTTGAATCCACTGATTGGTACCTTTATAGACAGCTTAAAGAAGCCCTTTAGTTGTATAAAGAGGAACTGAATACCTCTCCTCAATTGTAGTTCTCTCATCTGGGCCTACTGTCCTGTTGCTCCTACTCCCCCCTCTCTTCTTCTCCTCCACCCCCCCCTTCCCTCTCTCCCACTGAGCCTGCCTCACTAAGCTGCAAAGGTACATTTTGTTCATCTTTAGCACCGGGTGGATTCCTTTTAGAATATCTATTGTTTTTGTTGAACAGTTGTGTTGGAATGGATATCTCGTCTATTGTGTATGTATGCTGTATTGCAATCTATCATTCAGATATGAAGTATATTATGATTGATATTCAACAAAGTAATTACCCCAGCTTTTTATCTAGCCTTTTTTAAGGATATGTATCGACCTTTGACCTTTTATGTTGGTTTAATACGATGTAACACTGTCAGTTGTTTTATTTGTTTTCTGTGTAATAATGTTTTGTACAAAAACTAAAAACTTAATATACATAGATTTAGCAAAAAATAAATAACTAATACCATTGTGTATTTTTTCAGAGCTTCATCAGAGACGTCTCATATTAACAACCCTCTCATCCTTCCTTGTTCATAGATGTGGTGTTTGAGAAATGAGACCCTAAAAGCACTCATGCACAGAACCATCTGTTTCCTATGTCCACCACTGCTGATAACCATAAAAAAATAAAACTGTGATGTGCATATAAAAACGGATTCCCTTGCAAACAGTCTTCCTGTCTTCACATCTATGGAAGTCTGCAGTGTGATTTTTTGCCATTTGAAAGCATGCGCTGTGCGACTTTTTAGCGACCTAAACCCATACAGTTGAAAAACATCGACCATCTGCGCGAATATCGCCATTGAGTGCAACTTGAATGCTTTATGTTTATATACAGGACACCATACATGACTTGCCCAGATACATCTGATCAGCACTAAGAGGTTTCTGAAAATAATTTAACATTTTAAACACTATGCAATATCATCATATGCAGGGTCGGCGTTATGTGGTAAGCAGGGGTTAGCATTGGAGGAGGGCGCAGGGCTGTAGAGGCACCTGCCACCTCAATCTCTATTTTAATAAGTGCTGGGAAAGCAGGTAATTAAACTGGCGCTGACCGAGAGCCAATCGTGGCTCGCGGACCGGCAGTCAATTAGAAGCAGTTGTGGCAAGACAATCACGGCTTGCTGCATCACAGCTCCGCCCGCTCGCAGCGTCTGACATCAGATGCCGCTGAGCGGAGCCTTCAGGCGGCAGTCAATAGAAAAAGATGTTGCTTCAAGAGGTCCGGCGGCCGCAGAATAGGCCAGAAGATGGTGCTACTGGCCAAGACTGGCCAGCGGCAGAAAAAAGAAGATGAGGACTGGAGAGTGCTGCAGGTGGTGGGAAGCTAAATGAAGCTCACCACTGCAGCCTCTCCCAGTTTACTGGTAGGTGATTTTGGCCACCGGTAATTTACCACTCCCACTCCCTAGACCAATAGGTGTTGGGCATTAAGCCTGTGGGTGCAATCAGCCACAGGCGTGTGGGGCATGTTAGGCAGGCAGATTGCCTGTCCCAGAAGTAAAAGTGACTCTGGACATTAAGCCCAGATCACTTTATGCGCCCTAAGGTAGGCAGGCAATAGCCTGAGTCCTTGGTGAGTGTCTGGGCATTAGGCCCAGTCCACTCTTCAGTAATAGATAGGTAAAGGGGGCCCTATTGTGTGGTATAATGTGTATAAGGGGTACTACTGTGTGGCATAATATGAATAGGGACTCTACTGTGTGGCATAATGTGTATAAGGGGCTCTACTGTGTGACATAATGTGTTTAAGGGGCTCTACTGTGTGACATAATGTGTATAAGGGGTACTACTGTGTGGCCCAATGTGTATAATAGGTAGTACTGTGTGGCATAATGTGTATAAGGGGTACTACTGTGTGGCATAATGTGAATAAGGGAAACTACTGTGTGGCATAACATGAATAAAATACACTACTGTGTGGCATAATGTGTATAAGTGGTACTACTGTGTGGTATAAGGTGAATAAGGGGTACTACTGTGTGGCATAATGTGTATAAGGGGTACTACTGTGTGACATAATGTGTTTAAGGGGAACTACTGTGTGGTATAAGGGGTACTACTGTGTGGCATAATGTGTATAAAGGGCTCTACTGTGTGACATAATGTGTATAAGGGCCACTACTGTGTGGTATAATGGGTATAAGGGGCTCTACTGTGTGACATAATGTGTATAAGGGGCACTACTGTGTGGCCCAATGTGTATAAGAGGTAGTACTGTGTGGCATAATGTGTAATAAAGGGAAATAATGTTCACTTGTAATTAATACCATCCATACCTCTCCATCTGTGCTCTCATCTCCCTGTATGGCTCCCACTAGCTATTTACATTAATTCACAGTCTCACCACACTACTATCCATCCCACATTGCAAACAGTAATCCTATAAGTCACACACACATCTGCTTTTTCTCACTCTCTCTTGCTTTTAGCAGGGGGTATTTCTCTGAAATCCAGCCAACCTTTATCTTGCATGTACTTTACTTTTCTCCTACTAGATAATGAAACCGCAATAATCTTATTAACGTGACAGTTCTTATTAATTGCATTTTAAATGTGCAATCTGGAACTCATATTCAATGTGATACTAACTTACCTCTGTCAAAGATCTTTCCAACTGTAAATCTGTATGCTCTTACAGATAGCAGGATCACTGAGCCAGATACTGCATGCACTATGGTTATTTACACTGGTAACAGGATTACATACTGATGTCATCTTTATATCTCCATTCCCATCTCTTATCTTCCCATCCTTTATATTCTACAACCCTTTCACGCCTATATTTACCTGATAGGTTTCTTTATTGACTCATCACATCAATCTCTACATATTTTCTCTACTTGGCTGCCACACTTTTCATCCTAGGAAATACTCAGGGGCCCATTTATCAAAGTTAATTTGAGGTAAATTCCCCGAAAACACCTGTTTTCGGGGGTTTACCTCAAATATTAAGTATCCCCCGGATGTATGAAAGAGGGACTGCAGCAGGTATCTCCGGTACCTGCTGCGATCCCACCATTGCCGCCCGCAGCCGCCTCCCACGTAGGTTTCTATGGGGGATGCGATGCTGCCAAATGTATCAATATTAATAATAATAATAATAATATATGTATCGATATTGGCCCCAGCGGCTAACGCTATCTGAAGATAGCGTTAGCCGCTGTAGTCTATGGGGACTTACCGCATTTCAGCCGGCGGAGGGATCCCCCAGATCCCTCCGCCGGCAATGGGCGCCGCTCATGTGCAGTCCGCGGGACTGCGCATGCGCAGCAGTCCCGCATGCACTCCGGCCACATCGCAGGGACGGGCTCCTTTCCAAGCACGTCTCACTGCATGTGCCGGATAGTACATTTAGCCGGTATGATCGCATTTTGCAATGCGATCATGGTCGGTACTGGATGCCCTGATCACATTGCAAAATGCGATCATTAATAAATGGGCCTATCAGTCTCATACTTTGAAATGTAACATTTGTATTGATGACATCCTTGTGCAGGTTTAAAATGTCTTTCACTTCCTCCTTTGGTTGGTAGTAACTACTTACCTAATTCTCCCACATAGGAGCCTGACTCCCTTTTGGTATCATCTTCATTTGCCTTTGCTTTATTTCTATCCTCAACAATGCATATTTGATCAGCTAATCAGCATTATTGTAATCAGGGACAGCGGTTGCGTTAACACCCTATCCTGCAAATTTGCAGAAGGCATTGGTTTTGGGATCCTAAAAATAAAACCTTTGTTGCAGGGAAGGCGGAATTTCAAGATCTTGCAGGGACTTATGGGAAAATTTCCCTCTGACCTTGCAGTTTTCGGGATATTTAAGGATTTGCTCCATATAACGCCATTCTGAGATGACATTGGATGAAGTAAGGATTTTTCGAGTAATCTAACGCTTTTTGCTTTGCTGAATAGCAAAAAGCGTTAAAGCACTGTAGGGATTAATGGCTTGCTCCCTACAGTGCAATACTATGCGATATGGGACTTAATAGAGAAGATAATTGCATTATCTTCTCCATTAACCCATTGCTGAATAGTGGACATACTTAAAAATTGTGGAAACGATAGCTTCAGCATTTTAATAAAAAAAATAATTGTTAGACCACCAACTATCCCTTCCCTCACCCAGATCATCATTTTTTAGCATAATACTATTTTCCCCTCCTCCAGGACACACCTCTCACCAAAGCACCATTAAAGTGCTACACTTCCCTTACTCTCACACCATATTCAGCCACAGAACACTATAAGCAAACAATCACATCTACCTTAGACCAAGTAGCCTCTTCCACTCTCCGCAGCTCCTGTCATTGCCAACAGCAACCTTGGCAGACCAAACAAACACACTATATGAAAAAATGTTCTGCATCCATGGAACATCACTGGGGGAAGTCACACTGCCCTGTAGATACCCTGATCCAACTTTTACGCCCATAAACAAGCGAAACAAACCTACATTACAGTTTTCATTTCTTTCTTGTCTACTAACCTTAAATAAGACTTCCATACTCTCAACTTCCTCCTTAGCCCAATAGTACAGACAGCCAAATCTAATTTCACTGCTAAAGAATTTATCTGTTACATTAAGGAAACTATTGACGCTATCTATCAGGAGATACTGTCACAAACTCATATAACACCATTCCCTGTACATGCAGTCATCCTCCCTTTCCATAGTATTCGCCCAAGTGACTGACAATGATGTTTCTGCCCTTCTCTCCTCACCCAGCCCTTCCACCTTCCTCTTAATCTTACCTCTCAAGAGCTGTAATTTCACATCATCTGTAATTTTTTTTATCTTCTTTTAAACACTCATTGATTACGGTTATCATAAAGAAGCAATCCTTCATTCATCCTTTCACTGGATCTAACACCCTGTTTCTAATATTCCAGTTGTTTCGAAACTTCTTGAATGCCTGTCAAATACCCTTCAGGAGTCATCATTCATTATTGATTCTTATGGATCTATCTACTGCCTTCTATACTGTAGCACCTTACCAACTCATACATACTCTTAGCTTCTCTGGCCTAAAAGAGACTCTTCTAATCTGGTTCTCACCATGTCTTCATGGTGGATTTAATACTGAATTGTAAAATCATATCATCTCCACTTAAAAATATATCTCCAACATCCACCTTTACTTCACGAATGACACTACTAAGACATTAATTAATGTGCTGATTATTAAAGCCTTCCACTAATCAAACTTGGTGCCACTTTTTGATCCATTTTGCATGTAGCTGTGGTTCTGATTTTCCTTAAACTGGGCATCCAATCTACAATTTTCTGTCAGATATCTGTCCAATCTGGCTGGTTGGAATGAAAACCTGGTAATGTATGGTAGCAAGTGACAATTGTCCATTTACTCACAAACACTGGAAAATATCCAAAAATGGTTGTTCAGACAAATTGGTTAAAACACACAAATTTAACCAATTTGAACATTTTTGTTGTCCTTTTTTCAGTGTTTAAAACCATATGATCGACTGTCATTTGCTCCCATACATTACCAGGTTTTCATTCCAACCAGCCAAATTGGACAGATATCTGACAGATAATTGTATAGTGGATGCCCAGCTTTAGAAACCAATTTACTAATTCTACAACTTTTTGCCAGTCCTTGAATATATTTTCTCTTATGTCAAGTTACCCCCGTAACCATTGGTCTTCAATCTGCCAATCACCTACATCTATTATTTTCCCTTATAACGACCTCCAACTCCCATCTCCAAGTCTTAAGCTGGCCACACACTAGACCAACTTACATCCAACCAGCCAACTTGTTGATTGGTTGGAATGAAAATCTGGTAAGGTATGAAAGCAAATGACAATCAGCAATTTACTCCCAAACGCCAGAAAATGAACAAAAACTGTTGTTTGAACAAATAGTTTAGATCAAACATTTAACAAACTTGTCTGACGACCATTTTCATCTGTTTTCTGGCATTTAGGAGCAAATTGCTAATCATCAGTTACTCCCATACATTACCAGATTTTCATTCCAACCAATCAACAAGTTGGCTGGTTGGATGTAAGTTGGTCTAGTGTGTGGCCAGCTTTATTCTGTGATGCACCTCTAACTAGGAATACATGACATCATACCATCGGACTAACCATTAACCTTCAAACATGCTCCAATAACATATTTTTTCAGAGATGTTTAGCAAATTTGCTAAATACACTGGTATGACCCCAATCACTATCACCACCACCTTCCTTCCTCAATGTACTCTTCATCTACAACAGTCACACTACTGTCTACTCCTGACATTTCCCCCCTAATATTTGTTCCTCTGCATACTTTATGCCTGTGCTTGCATAGAAGCTAGCTGGGTGACTGGTTCATATAGCATTATTAAACACAATGTTCACCTTTGAGTACATCTGACCTGGCCCACTATTCAAATAAACAACTTCTGCATTATGTCTCATTTACCTGTAAGTTCTAGAAATCAGGGCCCTTTCACCTACAGTTTCATTATTTGTTACAGTATTGTAAATCATTGTAAGGTTTTTTTGTACATTGTATCTGTTTGTTTTTCCCCCCACAATCTCTATGGAATATATTGGTGCTATAGAAATAAGGGATAATACTAGTTATAACAATCACAATGCATGCAGCATAGCAATGGACAGAAGGGCTCATTTACAATAACAACTCGATTCACAGCGCAAAATCACTTGGGTTTTCATTGGTGCGTCTAAAATGTCAGCCCCACGCAAACCTACTCTTCGGTTTCAGGAGATACCTTGGCAAATTACAAGTGCACCTATTTGGGCAGAGAGGCAGAAAAATGTGAAGAGGCACTGTGCAAATGGGTACACATCAGAGAGTCAACTTTACAAGCACCCCTTTTATATAACTAAAATGCCTCTCTACCCCCTTATCTCGTTTCAGTAATCTTGCTTTGCAAAATGTAATCTCATTTTTGCACTGCTGTACTAGAGCTCTACTAAAACTAAGATCACCGATGCATAACCTCAATATTGTGACAGGGACATGCTCACTTCACCAGTAGGTGAAGCTTGTGCTGTTTGCTCCATAAACCTATGTGCTTTGACATCTAGGTCCATTTGTGCAAATCCAGGCACATGACACTACCAAAGACAATTTTGCGCTGTGCCTCGGCTCTTTGTGAATGAGGTCCAGAGGAGGCAGAAAGGGACAGGAGGCAGAGGCCCAGCATGCATTGTCTATTCAAATCACCTACCAGTGGACTGCATGCTGGAGTTCTTCACCGGCTTTCCTGATTTGTATATTTTCTTCTTTAGCAGAGAGAGCGCTTTAGATTGTTGGGACTCAACTAGGAATCCCAAATCTCCTAAGAATCTCAGGACTCTGTGGAGCAGCAGTGGTTTCACATTAACTTGCAAGAGCTTCAGAGGGCTGATAAGGTTCTCTGTTGGCTTCAAATCCTGGTCACAGCTGTCATAAGGAAAAATATTCCAAGCCAGGTTGGACCCTAATGCAGAAACTAAAACATGTCGAGATAGTTTGAGGAGGACAGCGCAGGGCCATGTCTTCCCCTTCCATTGCATGTTCAAAGCGTGGCCTTCATGTGTCACAGTATTATCTTCCTGTACATAGCCACCTGAAATCTCCCGTGTGGACCTCTTCACTATGAAATCCAGGTGTCTCAATGAGATGGCGTCATCAAAACTCTTGTTTGACAATACTAAACATAGAGGATAAAATTGTAGTTGGTGATTGATTTATTTTGTATGAATTTTGTAGGTAAAACATTAAATTATTTGCAGGTTTGATTGTTTTTGTTACAATATGTGCTTCAGGTAAGTACGGTATCTTCCGTTCACATATTGAACCACTTTAAACTGATCAGAACAGGTAACTTGAGCTACTAGATCCATCCATCTGAAACTGTCTGTTCTTGGCACAGTAATTTGATCTGATTCAGTAACTATAGGCCTTATTTACAGTTAGGGGTATATTTACTAAAGTGCAGATTTTTTGAAGTGGAGATGTTGCCCATAGCAACCAATCAGATTCTACTTATCATTTATCTAGCACCTTCCAGAATATAATAGCTAGAATCTGATTGGTTGCTATGGGCAACATCTCTACTTCTAAAAAAACGCACTTTAGTAAATATACCCTTGAGACTCAAATCAAGGTAAAGATGCAAATGTGCCCCAGAACAAACCATGGTGCGATGAAATGAATGCAAATGCAATGTTTTGCCTCTCACATTGCTTTATTGCACGTCACATTCCTCTGTGTGCACATTGATGCAGCATACTGTACCAGGGTCGAAAACGCTTGTACATAAATTTTTACTGATGACATCATAACAAAGTATTGACAAGCTATAGTTTTACAGGCACATTTTTAAGTTATATCAATAATAAAAGCATTACTCTGCACTAATTGGATCAATTGTTTCTAACTACTCTCATTACTTCCGCAGCTAATCCACATCTCTCACACCACTCTACTTCTCCTCCGATTTCTCCCTCCTCTATTATTATATTTCTTCCACTACTTCCCTCCTCACTAGTGTACTCCCCTGCACTGTTGTGTGCCATGCACCCACGACGCTCACCAGCCTACATAAGCAGAAACAAATATTGCACAATTCATCCTTGCCTGTCCCCTTTCTCAACCTGCTCCTTCTCATGGCCACTGACATATCACCCAGCCATGGCACACCATACCAGACCAGACCCACCAGCTGCAGAACTGCTCCCATACTGCTGAGGGCTACTTAAAGAACTCATCTCAACATCTCACTCCACAACCTGAACCCTCAACCCTGTGGATGCTATATGCAGGCACCCTGCCGTGTGTACAGCTGACCGTATCATCTTGAAGATGCTCCAGGTACTGCTGGCCCCGCTCCGTATACGCAACGTCATACACAAAAGGGGTGGAAGCAGCACAGGGCAGAGTTAAGCCCTGTTATGGCTCTGCTCTCACCTATCTTAAAGAAACCAACTCTTGCCTCCAAACTACTTCAGCAACTTGTGTACAACCATCCACATAACTCCTTTTCCACCCCTATCACTACATTCATGAATCCAAATTGTGCTTCTGCCCCTAACATTACATTAAAACTGCACTCACAAATGTGGTCAAAAATCTATTTACAGCAAAGTCTTAGGGTCCATAGTGGAGTCAGTTACTACCTATCAAACTGCTATTTTTGTGTCTCTGCCAATGGGAAATTCTCCCTCTATGCCCACTATCTGTTTGGGTTTCACATGGATCTCTTATCAGTCCTCTGCTTTTATCAGTATATGCCTTTTCCGTTGTGCAACTCATTCAGTCATAGCCTCCAGTACCTTGTTAGAACGATAATTTGGTAAAGTATAGGAGCAAATAACAATCAGAGATTTGCACCCAAATTCCGAATTACAGAGGTATAAAGACATTCATGGGTCTATTTACTAAGCAGTGTTAGGAGACAGAGTGAAAAGTGACAAGTCTGTGATAAGGTGCCAGCCAATCAGCTCCCAACTGTCATTTTTCAAACACAGCCTGTGAGATGACAGTTAGGAGGTGATTGGCTGGCACCTTATCACTTTCTTATCACTTTTCACTCGGTCTCATAACACTGCTTAGTAAATAGACCCCTCAGACAAGTAGGTTAAAACTGTTTGATTTAACAAACTTGTCTGAGTGAACATGGGAGCAAACGGTTGATTGTCATTTGCTCCCATACAGTATCAGAGTTTTGTTCCAACAAGCCAACTAGTAGACTGATAGGAAAGATGAATGTTATATGCGTGGAAGCTTAAAGGTCTCCAGGCCTGATTCACTATCGATCGCAGCTGCAAATGCAATAGCGATTACGTACACAGTTCAACTGCGATAGAATGCTAATTCATTGCGATCGCTATGCTGCCGCAGCACTACACAAGGACGCCCGCTTTACCTTACACACATTCGTAAATGTTTAGCAAGACTGCGAAACCATCGGTACAATCGAGTACCATTGCAGCCTCACGCACACTTGCACAAGCTCTGACCTTACTCAGAAACTGCTAACTTCATCGCATGCTATGTGTCCTCAGGCTGTGTATGGCTTCGTAGTGGATAATTTAAGCATGCCCATGCAACGGCATTCAAACGCACTGGCACGCCTGTGTTTCGCCGACCACCTCGTCACCACCAACAAACGGCACTTCCTGTCAATCACTCTGCGATGGGCCTGCGTGGTCACTGTGATCGCAGTTCCGATCGCAGTGGCCGGCTCATGCACTGCGATACATACGCATGCGCAGTACACAACAATCGGCCGATTGCGTGCATAATTGCAGTTTGCGAACGGTAATGAATCAGGCCCTCAGACTTTAATACTAGATTAATCACCAGATGTGTCTTTTAAAATATGAGAATGAAAATTGTTAACTTTTGTAATCTAACCTTCTAAAACATCATAACTGTTGGAAATCAGCGGCCTCCCATCTGGTACCCTGATTAGTTTACTGCCAAATGTTTAACAAGAAAAGACATGTAATATACCAGTGTGCACAGAGACATTAGGGTGGACAAGTATAACTTCAGTGACTGGATCGTCTGCAAACACAGCTGTTTACAAAGACACAGCTGATGGAAGTCACATATAGAAAAAGATGAACAGACATGCAACACCAGCTGTTGTGGAAATGATAAATCCCAACATGCCAAGGCAGCACAAATGTGTCAGGGAATGCTGGTACTTGTAGTGCCATGGCGCATTTCAGAATAGAGTTCCTGCCAATATTACAGCTCATCAAAGAGTTTCTGGTTCTCAACTGTCCTGTCTGGATGATCATGCGCATAACCACAGGAATGATAACTCTTAAATGATCTCATGAATGAAGTTATGGTAAGTGATAAAAATTTCAGCTTAAACAATAAATGTTGGCTTTACTTTATCACTGCGTAAGTGGTGGGAACTATCATTGGTAGTGTGCAATCCTGCCTTCCCAGGAATTGGAGTGAGGATTGATGACTCGATAGCTTGATATCTGAAAATTGCCTGCTGCTGATTAAGGATCAATATGGAATGAGTTTAGTGGAATTTAAAACGCTTACCGCATCAGTACTGGCTTGTTTGCAATGGTAGATTTAAAGTGTGTCTTTTTGTTGGAGCTATTAACCAACTGTGGTAGAATATGTAAAACATCTATGTTAATTCCACTATGTGTCATGTGGTGTGTGCAGTCATCTGGATCTCTCAGACATATAGATAGAAGGCTTTATGAGTGCACGCATCTTGCTGACTAAAGACATCTCCCTTCTGAAAATATCTCTACATTAAACCCAGCAGCTTACCCCTGGGGAGAATCACATTTCACACACTCTGACTACTATTCTTAAAAGTTTAAAACAGACGTTCAGCTTATTATCAGCCCCAAAAGTTTAACCAGACTCATCCTCTGCTTACTAACAGTTTAGGCCTCCGGCTTCACAGGTTCTCCAGGACAGGAGCGTCAGGATGAGCAGGACAGCCAATGATGCACTGGGCAGGGACTGGAGGAACACAGTTATACATCCCTTCGGGGAGCCTCCTAGCATAGTCAGATAGCCCCAGCAGAGGCAAATGCCCACATCTTGTTTGTTGGTCCAGTGTTCCCGTGGATGATAGTTGTCCATACCCCAGTCAGGATATACAGCGTCCTTATGCCACACTGTGCTGGACTGGAGCTGCAGACAGACAGCTGTGATGGGGAGTTTACAGGTTTCATATGTGCAGTGTTTCATAGTGTATCCACAGTAGCCTAATAACCTGCAACATATGGACTTGTGCAGACTGAGCACCCAGTTGGTCTGTAAATGAGATTCATACATACATTATTCAGTGTGTGATATAAGACAGATGAATGTGATCCCAATCCTGTCAGCTGTACATTTAATGTATAAACCCATTTGTGATGGAATGAATATACACCAATATCCCTACAAATACAATCCATATGGATACAATGCAAAGCACTTTGGGGTCAATCCAATTATACTTGATGTACTCAGTGGCAGCCTGAAGTCGCACAAAACTGTGTGCATCCTCATCGGGCTGCGTACAAAATTGAGTGAGTTCAGCCTGCTAGAAAGCAGCGGAATGTGGTGCTGTTGCCGCGTTTGAACGCCGTTCCCATGGCAACACGCACCCCTTGCAGCTAATTGGATTGTCCCTTTGAATTCTATTGGGATGAAAGTGCTATATAGATAACACAATAATCATAATAATATATTTGGTACCACAATGCATCTCTTTGATTGCATTGACTTTCTATCAGTTTTCCCATTTAGGCCTGTATTCAATTTGAGGCGAAAAGTCCGGATCCGCGATACTTTTTCGCCGATGACGTCATTTTCGCCTGTTTTGCTTTTACACCGTATTCAATTTGAAAGACTTTCCACTTAGGCAGAAAGTCAATGCAATGTACTAGGCGAAAAAGTTTTGCCTATGAATAGCAGGCAGAAAAAAGTGCAGAATTGGGGTTTTGGGGTGCAACATTGCGGGAACCCCAGTGCAGCCTTCAGACAGTGCCCCAAAGGTAAACTGTGTCAAATAAAAAAAATAAAAAAACACTTAAGGACACCCCAAAAAATGACTTTGAAAAAGGGGGCAAAAAAAAAAAAATGTTGGGGGACAAAGTTAAAAACTAGCGAACTTGACTCTGGGGGGGGGGGGGGGCCCAAGTATGCCCTAAGTGTTTGTTTGATTGCAGGTGCTTGCGGCAGGTGGATTTTTCACGATTTTTTCAAATTCACTTTAGCAACTTTTAAATATGCTGGCCCCCATTTTCAAGTACCGCAAAGTTGATGGGATAACTTATTTTCTGCAAAAAATACTCCTGAATACTATTCTGCACCACTTATACAAAAACGCTATTTAGCAGCTATTGAGCCCGTTTAAAAACACCAAATACCTTCAGCAAGCCAAATCAGGGGGTACCATAGGGAACCCCCATGTCAGAGCATCTTTTGGGGGGTGTCAGGCTGATTTCCCCAAATCTGACAGTACTTTCCGCCTGTTCACGTTTCGCTGGGGGCCCGTTTTCGCGTACTTTCAAATTGATTACGGGGTAAAGCGGGCACGCGCGCGATACTTTTCCGCCTACAAAACAGGCAAAGTAGGCGAAAAGTCCGGGATGCGAAAAAGTATCGCAGCTCGGCTCATATTGAATACGGCTCTAAGAATGCACCACTTAAATATTTCACAACACAATCTCAGTCTGTGACACGTGAAGTAATTAGCTGATGTCATCTGACATGTTCAATGTCATTAATCAATGTCTGGTGACTGTCATCCTGCAGGTCCTCCCCACACATGCCAACATCTAAGAGAGCAGGAAGCAGGGAAGAAAGCACTGATAGACACGGGGCAGGGAGGAGCAGAAGCTGAAGGGGCGGGTTACACTCTAGCGGGGTCAGAGTGAAAGATAGAGAGAGGGTGGGTCAAGAAGTCTCCTAGGAAGCAGGACACGGAGTGCAGGGCAGAGAATGACAGCTTGTAACCCTCTATCTCTGTGCACCCCCAGGACCTAATCTTCTGTCCCTGTGCACCCCCAGGACCTAACCCTCTGCACAGTACCACAAGCTGCAGTCTCTCACCTCTCTCACCGGTCACTCTGCACCTCCCCTCCTCCTGGGCAGTCACAGCTCAGGAGCTCTGGGTCCGGCTGGAATTGTCCTGCATCCTGCACAGGTTTACAGTTGCATTTGCTTGTTGGGTCTTTCTGACTTCTCAGTATTAGTTGCCGGCAGCCCCCTCCCCTTTCTCCAATCCCCTCTCTCATGGGCTCCCTGTTCTCACCGTGCTCTCTTCTTACATCTCAGAGACAGATGAGGCAGATCTGCCCTCCCCTCCTGCATCCAAACTCTCAGTCTGTATGGTAAAAGTAAGTAGCAGGCACCAAATCCCAACCAGTCAGGAGGTTGGAAGCCCAGACAGGGACTGACAGTTCTCTGTATTAGTTGGAACTAGCAAACCAGGATTCTAAAGGCAAAACAAACAGGGATGACACCTAAGCATACAGGATTAATAGGGGGGAGGAAGGGTCTAGGGCAGTGGTCAAGTTCCTATGCTAGAAAGTTGTATATTTTATAACTTCCTACAAACTAAGAAGACCTTACAGCCCTTACAGAAGAAGGCAGTCATTGGGATCTGTATGAAACACTGGCATTCAAATGTAGAGTTTACAGACTCTCCTGGCACATTGGCACTGCCAATGTGTGTGTGTTTTCAGGATTATTCCTAGTTAAAGATGCCCGCATAACAAGTATGCCATTGAGATCCAAGTGTAAATATTAAACTGATGTGAAAAAAATAATAATTAGCCAATTTTGATTTCTTGCCAGTTCACAAATATATGTGCATCCATCTAAATACCTATCAACAGTTCAAATCAATTGAACGCAAGTTAGCCGTAATTGCTCCCTCAATGTGTGCGCAGAACCATATACATATGCTGAGTTGCATGCATGTCTGCAGCTTGCCCCTCCCAATCTGTACGCTTAGTTTCACAGCCATCATCATCAGCAGTGCCTACTTCCACCAGCCCCATCCTTGGTGCAAAAGACCCGTCTGACAACAGGCGTGTTTACGTTTATGCATAACTCTGTATAGTCCACCCAGTTACAGCCCTTCAGTCACAAGTATAAATGCGACTGAGGTCAGTGTGGAGCATATACAGTGTGAAAACACACTTGATTAGGGATGGACATCACAAGCCCGGCATCAAATGGTTTCCTGGCTTCCAACATCAATTTCAATTATGCGATGGCTAGTAGCCATCACATCGAAATCATCCGATGTTATAACCATTGATGGTCATACTGTGCGCATGTGCAGAAGCATTCATAGCTTTCCGCATGCACACAATAGCTGTGCTGCTGTCACCACATCCGGGTGTCTGCAGCTGCATAAAAGCTGTCAGCCATCGCATGGGCATTGGAAAACAGCATCTGATGGCTTGGAACCATCGAATACCCGCAATTCGATGGGAAAGTACTTACATCAAATTGGGAACATCAATGATTGCTAACCATCGACTTCCGATGTCCATCCCTACACATGATACCCTCTGCAAAAAGACTCCTGTCGAACTCTGCTTCGGCTCCTATATGAGCTATAGAGAGTCTATGAACTTACCATATACATTTGTCAAGTCTGTCAGTGCAATACTCTCCTCAAACTTAAAAAGCAAAATCTTCAAAGGTTACTTTGCAATGCTGTGATCTGTGACATTGCTCTGATTTATACAGTACAAAGAAAGAAATAATCTCCTACCTCAGCATGGGCATCGGGAAAAACGTACAAAGCAGGATGTATAGCTGTTGTGTGTAATAATCCTGACACAGACTATGGTATAAGCCATTGTGCCTTGTATGGAAGGGGTTTCTCTACACACCAATACTACATGTGAAAAATGAAACAGCTGCTACAAATGAGGCAAAGATGTGGTCTCCAGACACTGAAATCTATTAGTAAAGATCCATTTATATACTCTGCTGTGCTCTACTCTGCTTGCAGAAGTACCACACATTAAATCAAAGTATGCATGTTTTTATTTAAATGTACTTTCATTAATAATTGTTATTCGTTCTGAGAAAAACTTAACATTTTTATGAAGTTCAGTAAGTGAGAGATCATTCTGGTTAATGAAGACTGGCTCGAATGGTGGAAAAATTCTTCCGTTCTCCAAACCATCAATTCCTTTATGGATTCCCATCCTAGTACAGAGCATCACAATAGCTTTGCATATTGCATTTAGCCAAAAAGTGACTCAAAATATTTTAAAGCTGTGTGTTCAGTTTACTGATGCTATCCTTTTCTAGTTGGACATTTCACATCTTTATAATACTGTAATCCATCACATACCTGTAGACAAGCAATAGTCTTCCAAACTTCACTGATGTCCACAGTCTTTCATGGAAAAGTCTGCAGCACCACAAAGCAATAAGGATGGCATGGTTGCTCCATTCCAGGCAAGCTGGGGCCCCCAGAGAGGCCAGGGCCCCGGTACTTTGTATACCCCTCTCAGCACCTGTGACTTTGTTCACACCAAGGACATACAGAAACAAGATTACACTCTCATCATCTAGTTCTGTAGCTGTCATGATGCAAGTTTGTTAGTTGCACTGCTGCAACTGTTTGGCGTTGCTGTCACTTGTATATGGTACCGGGGAAACTCTACATGATAGTTTTATTTGATCTCTCCGACACAGCGACGAGGTGATGAAATGATATATAGCAGATCGCTGTACACACTGCATGATCTGCCGTAAGTCAGACTACGTGATATATAGTTACAGGCTTAATGCAACAACACCATGCCGGCCGTGGCATTGTCCCCTCTGGTGTGCAGCACAGCAGATCGGAAGAGGCCACGATCCAATTCATACATTCATGAAGTAGGTGGATTTGGGGTTACACACTACTATACAATGGTTGTTGCGATCAATCACGGATTGTAAGATCAGCCATTATATATCGATTAGTGTGAACCCAGCTTTACTCTCAGATTTTTAGGAATCTATGTCTGACCCCCCCTCCATCCTCCCCTAGCCATGATGACATACCATATATTGCTACTAGGCCAAGTTATATTATGTTATTGTCTGGTAATAATAACTGCGGCGATCCCTCCATTTCCGAAAGAAGCAGCAGCCCCCATAGCTTTCTATGGAGGCTGCTGCCTCTGTCGGATTTACTGAGCTCCAGAATACAAAGCATTCGAGAGCTTGGGCCCTGCAGCTAACATGTTAGCCTGTTGCTTGCCGCGGTGCATGTGCAGCTTGCCAAAGCAGAAAATACAGTGACTGTGGGTGAATGATTCCTTATTGGCACAAATTGTGGCGATAAGGAATCCTTATTATCGGGGGCTGTTCACATAGATTAATAAATATGGCCCATATACTTACCTACTCTCCTGGAAGTTACATGAGGCTACCGAATTTTCAGGTAGCCCCCTGCACCCCAGGAAGAGTATCTGGATCTCCCGCTTCCTAGTGAAGTGGGCAGGATGGAGAGATGAATGCTGGGAATCGCGGCTCCTTATGGAGGGAGCTGGACTAAATTACGTGAAAATGCATCATTTAGTGCCCAGCTGTGTCTCCTCTCGGAGAGGAGATAATAAAAGTCAGTAAGTATGCATCTCCCCCATAGGGTGGGATGTACTAAGGTTGCGGTGACCATTCCACCAGTCACCGCAACCTTACTAATCGCATATGTACTAACATATGCGATTAGTATCGCAAAGGACAGCTCTTGCGATAAGAGCTGCCCTTTGCGAAGCAGCCGATGCCTGGTGATGGGGTCTCCATGGGACCCGCCCTCTCCGAGCCCCGGGAGCTTCCTGCTGGTCACATGTGCAGGAAGCCCTGGGCTCCTCCTCCCTGCACCCGGAAGAAGATTAGGAGGAGGCGGAGGACCCAGGAGGAGCGCGGGCCGGCGACAATGGTGTGCAGGTGAGTGGGGGCCAGCGCTGGGCGACGGCAGGGTGGTGGCGAAGCGTCGGATGCGGGGTCCGGTAAGAAGCCCATAGGCTTCTATAGGGTAACGCCAGGTTTTTCTGGCGTTACCTTCCACGCCGAAAAAAGGGTGGGCGGGGCTTAGTACATATGGAAATGCGGTAAAAAACCCGAAAACGGGGTTTTTATCGCATTTTTCCTTTAGTACATCCCGCCCATAGTGAGAAAAAGAAATGCAATCTGTAGAAGATATTCTAGAAAATAATTCAAGTCCTACAACAACCCTATTAGTTAGCATTTAACTAAATATTTTCACTACATAGTTATACAGTATAGGCAAAATGTAAAAATCAGGCTTCCTGCTACTTTATTTACAATTAATTTAGCATATCAGCTGCCCAAATAGATGATGTTACATTAGTAACAGCAGCCCAGACACTCAATTGGCCCAAATCTACACTTGCTTTTTTGGGGGGCAATTTGTCTTTCATTCACTTCTTTACCTTTATTGCTTACTTGCAGACTTTGTGGATACCTTTTATCATTCCAATTAAACAATAACATTTCTATTAAGTTGGTCTGCAAATAATTTTATGATTAGTTTGAATATTAACTGCAGAAAAAAACAGGAGCTGATGCAGAGATGAATGCAAGTTGTCCACAGTCATCATGTAGACAGTAAAGAATTGTCGACATGTTAGAATGTCGACATATCATCCCTGGGGCGGGACGCAGTAATACTTACCACTGGACATCGCCATTGTACAGATCGCATATGCACTAACATATGCGATCTGTACAGCAAAGGACAGCTCTTCCGATAAGAGGTGTCCTTTGCGATCTCTCCTGCACAGTGGACTTCCGGGTTTATGACTCGGGAGTCCGTCTGCGCATGCGCAGTGACGGGACAGCCACGGGGAATGCTGGGAGGGATCCGATCGGATCCCTCATACCAGCGTGATGCGGTAGAAGCCCATAGGCTTCTATAGGGTAACGCCAGCAATAGCTGGCGTTACCCTCCGCATCGCAGCCCGGCGGCCAGGAGATTGCTGCATACGGAAAATGCGGTAAAAAGGGGTTTTACCGCATTTTCCGTTTGGTGCATCCCGCCCCTGGTGGTTAAGCAGTGACTTACCTGCTCCTGACAGCTGCAGTGGCCCCAGCAGTGTTTTCTAGGTGCCAGCGGTCACGTGATTGTGACTTCCGGGTCAGACCTCCATTCCTCCGACATTTCGGGAGAGTATTTTTTCTCTATTCCTAACTCTAATCCCCACCCTCTGCAGCCTAACACTAATGTCGACATTCTGACACTGTCGACATTTCAACAATGTTGACATCATAACTGTTGACATTGTCATTGTTGACCTATGGATTACATCCTTTTCTCCTGCATTGCATTCAAGGAACTAAATGCATATACAGTATTTGCCATATGTAGAGTTGTACACATCTTTGCGGACAGACCACCACTAACTGCACAGTTAGGGGTCCTTTCACATCGCAATTGCCAGGTCACACCTGGAATTACTACATGCTTCGATCCCAGGTGTGACCCGGTTGAGACCCCTTTAAGACTGGCGGCCCGACCTGGCAATAATGTCGGGTCGAGGACATCACAGCCATCGCTGCTGAGCAGGCGCTTGGAGATGAGATCATCTCCAAGCCACGGCTTTCCCTATGCAGTGAACAGGACCCGGCTCGCCATCGACCCGGGTTACTTGTTCACTCTGCACTGCGAGCCAGGTTGAACTCGTGTTCAACCCTGCTCATTACCCAGGTTGAAATGCCGGGTCACTCGACCCGGGTTATTTCAACTGGGCCCTTTCACACGGCACAGTAACCCGTACATGTGCAGTAACACGGGTTATTTGCTGGCAGTGTGAAAGGGGTATTATTGGCTGATTCTGATTTGGGTGCAAAGCAAAAAAATAAAAATAAAGCAAGCAACTTGGCAAAACCATGTTGCACTGTAGATGGGGGCCTCTCCCGGATAAGAGACTTTAAAAATTGGAAAGTATAGTCCAAACTCAAATCTATATTGCAGCATAAAAATAAATCTGTCCAGCATTTGTGGGCTACATGAGGAAGCAATCGATTTTTACCCTGTATGCAAAATACACTCCTTGCATCGCAACATTGATTGTTCCAGATGCAAAGTTGCTTAATTTTTGAGGGGGCTTTAGTCCCAATTCAGAATCAGCCCCTAGTTTCATAGCAGACCTCATCAGGGTGTTCTTGCACTGGCCTACACTTGGTGCAAATAATACAACTTATAGGTGTAAAAATTTTGCTATGGGGCCTTCATAGCAGTGTCTCTCCTCAGTGTTGGTGGTGAGGAGAGTCATATGAGAGGAGGGATGGGGTACTCACTCCACCAAAAGTGGGTGCAGGGGGGAAGTGGGCCCTATAGGCCCCATAGCAACTTCACACACGGTAATTATGCCCTTGCCAGTGGTTCCCAAACTGGCGTTCTATTTACTAAGACTTGGATGGAGATAAAGTGGATGAAGATAAAGAACCAGCCAATCATTGACATGCTGCAGCGTTTGGGGTGCGGAGACCAGGACAGTTATACAAAATGGGGGCATGTCCATGTTCTCTTTGGCTTCATATTTTTACCATCAAATCATACTGTGCATCAGCACTCGGCTCTGCATCTCCACAGTTAAACTATATATAATGGTGCACTGCTAGAGAAGTATATACAGCACATATATCTATATATACAGGAACGTATTAAGAGAGAAGGGGGCCCGTGTTCACTCCTCTCCGGGGCTCCCTCCTCTCTCCCAGTCTACAGCGCATGCACAGATCACTAACAAAATGGCGTGGCAGCCATTTTCCCGTTTATTTCCTATTACGCATGCTCAAAATGCCGGGAAAATGGCAGCAGCGGCCATTTTCCAAGCGTTTTCTGTAGCGCTACTCCGTGGGACATCGGAGAGGTAAGTATAAAAAAAAAGTATGGGTTATAATGGGACAGAGCTTATTGTTTCCAGTATTGAAATGGTCACAAAATGAGAACATTTAATATCCTAATAAGCCACAGTGGGCCGAATTCAATTCAGTGCGATGTTGAATAGCTGCGGGAGGGAGCTCCCACAGCTATTCAATTCAACTCGCTGTTTACCTGGTCGGGAAGCAGGTAAGTCTGAGAATGCCAGTTCTCGCGACTTAACCTGGGTGTTAAGGCACGGTAACCGGCATTCTCCAACTAAAGTGTAGGGCGCGCGGCTGTTAGCGCCGCGCTAAGCCGGCAAACAGCTGCGCTCATAACACTTTTTTTCGGATTTCTCCTCACATCCCCAGGGGGGTGCGAGAAGAAATCCTTTAGCCGCCAAAACAGCAAGGTGTATTGAATAGCTGCAGGAGCTCCCTCTCGTGGCTATTCAACATCGCACTGAATTGAATTCTGCCCAGTGAAATATATACATTGTGCCTCAATTATATAATTAATTCCCGGGGAATTGATAAACTGAATGTTTTATTAGCTAATAAATCACTGCAACACTGAGTTTAAGCTTATTTATTAAAATAAGGTTCCTATGTCATAAATTAATCCCACCCCCACCACCAGGGTTATACATGCTAATCACATTGTACTGCATATTAAATTGAGCTGTGTGGTCATTAGGCCTGACAGCAGTACTACCAAATCTGTGGCCATTTATTTGGCAACAGAATGGCTAAAATTGGGCAAGATGTTGCAGATCTTCTCCAACCTTTGGGTTGGCTGATGACCTAATTAGGATGTCCATCCTCAGATAACAAAAAAATAACTAAAAATAAAACAATCTGGGTTTTTGTTTGGGCAGTAGAGACAGTTACCATTTGCTCGCCCTACATCGACCAATGATGAAAATGACAAAACAAGTTCTATCAAATGTGGCCAGCAACTATGAACTAAGGGACTGATTCAGACCCGTTCGCTAAGCTGCAGATGCACGCTATGGGCGATTATCGCACATTTGCACATGCTTATGCGTCAAAGTACGCCGGCATGAACCAGTCACTGTGGCCGGGAATCGTGCGCTCGTAGTACACAGACTGAACGCTACTTTGAGTGACAGCGCCTTTTGTGGGTGGTAACAGGGGAAGGTGCTTGTGAACGGGGGAGTGGTGCTGCGAACGCAGGCGTGTTTGGCCGTCCAGAGTTTTATGGGTGTGCATAATTAGCAAAGATGCGTCATTGTACAGGTCACTTGGTTGTTTTTCAGCCTACAGTGATCGCAGTGCTTGCGGCGGGGTAAGGTCTACCTCAAGCGCTGCGTGCAGCTCCAATGGCTCTCGATGGTTCCGATTGTTCATACACTTCCAGCAGATGACATGTGTTAAGAGAGAAAAGTGGGCGTCTTTATACTTAGGCGTCCATTCACCAGGCAGTGTGATCGCGGCATTTGCATACCCGGCCCCTTTTAGCTGCGTGAAAGCGCAGCTTAGCGTCCGGGTCTGAATGAGCTCCTAAGTACAGTGCATCCGGAAAGTATTCACAGCGCTTCACTTTTTCCACATTTTGTTATGTTACAGCCTTATTCCAAAATTGAACAAAATCATTTTTGTCCTCAAAATTCTACACACAATACCCCATAATGACAAAGTGTAAAAAGTTTTTTTGAGATTTTTGCAAATTTAATAAAATAAAAACAACTAAGAAATCACATGTACATAAGTATTCACAGCCTTTGCCATGAAGCTCAAAATTGAGCTTAGGTGCATCCTGTTTCCACTGATCATCCTTGAGATGTTCCTACAGCTTAATTGGAGTCCACCTGTGGTAAATTCAGTTGACTGGACATGATTTTGAAAGGCATACACCTGTCTATAAGGTCCCACACTTGACAGTGCATGTCAGAGCACAAACCAAGCATGAAGTCCAAGGAATTGTCTGTAGACCTCCGAGACGGAATTGTCTCGAGGCACAAATCTGGGGAAGGGTACAGAAAATATCTGCTGCTTTGAAGGTCCAAATGAGCACTGAGGCCTCCATCATCCGTAAATGGAAGAAGTTCGAAACCACCAGGACTCTTCCTAGAGTTGGCCATCCGTCTAAACTGAGCATTCGGGGGAGAAGGGCCCTAGTCAGGGAGGTGACCAAGAACCTGATGGTCACTCTGTCAGAGATACAGCATTCCTCTGTGGGTAGAGAACCAAGGACAACCATCTCTGCAGCATTCCATCAATCAGGCCTGTATGATAGAGTGGCCAGACGGAAGCCACTCCTTAGTAAAAAGTACATGGCAGCCCACCTGGAGTTTGCTAAAATGCACCTGAAGGACTCTCAGACCATGAGAAACAAAATTCTCTGGCCTGATGAGACAAAGATTGAACTCTTTGGCGTGAATGGCAGGCGTTATGTTTTTAGGAAACCAGGCACCACTCATCACCAGGCCAATATCATCCCTACAATAAAGTATGGTGGTGGCAGCATCATGCTGTGGGGATGTTTTTCAGCGACAGGAACTGGGAGATGTGAGGATAGAGGGAAAGATGAATGCAGCAATGTACAGAAACATCTTGGATGAAAACCTGCTCCAGAATGCTCTTGACCTCAGACTGGGGCGACGGTTCATCTTTCAGCAGGACAATGACCCTAAGCACACAGCCAAGATATCAAAGGAGTGGCTTCAGGACAACTCTGTGCATGTCCTTGAGTGGCCCAGCCAGAGCCCAGACTTGAATCCGATCGAACACCTCTGGAGAGATCTGAAAATGGCTGTGCACCGACGCTTCCGATCCAACCTGATGGAGCATGAGAGGTGCTGAAAAGAGAATGGGCTAAACTGCCCAAAGATAGGTGTGCCAAGCTTGTGGCATCATATTCAAAAAGACTTGAGGCTGTAATTGCTGCCAAAGGTGCATCAACAAAGTATTGAGCAAAGGCTGTGAATACTTATGTTCATGTGATTTCTTAGTTGTAGTTTTTTTTAATTACATTTGCAAAAATCTCAAAAAAACTTTTTACACATTGTCATTATGGGGTATTGTGTGTAGAATTTTCAGGACAAAAATGAATTTATTCCATTTTGGAATAAGGCTGTAACATAACAAAATGTGGAAAAAGTGAAGCGCTGTGAATACTTTCCGGATGCACTTTATTTCTGCTGTTATAACATATATACTGTACTTGTGAGCATTTGTCATAAATACCAAGATTCATCAGTTTACCTTAAATTAATGCTGTTCTTATACTATAGACTAGCACAGAACTCAGAAACCTTCTGCAAATTTCAGCTACTGTTGAACTACATGTCCCATGAGTAACAGCTAGCCACTATTTAGCACATATTACTTCCAGCCCCAGCCCCCTGCCCACATTCAGGAGTGAGACTGTCATCTGTGTTTAGTATATTATTGTTTTCCCGTGGAGGCTGTGTAATCTGCAATTTATTGCACGATTACCAGGAATTTCTTGGGTAGCTCATCTCTGGGATATCTCCCGGGTATTTGCTGAGGCTGTAGTGGTCTGTTGGAAGGAGAGACTAGACTTTTTTTCCTTTTTATTACAAGTGGTCTCCTGCTAGATTTATATTACCTCACGGAGAACATCTGAAATCCTTATGCAGAAACCACACAAAGTACACATGTAAAAGTTGGGCAATAAAAGTGAAAATCACAATATGACCGCTACTGGCAATGCCAACTCAGAGAAGGCACTACACATCCTACTGTCATTGTTAGCAAAGCATTATCATATCGTTTTATAGAGAGAGAAAAAAATCATCATTTTGAAACTTTGGCCCTCATTCAGAGCCGCACGCTCTGAGCAGAGCGCACGCTCTGAATGAGGGCCGCCCTCCATAATTATGGAGCGTCCTCCTGGACGCTCGTATAGCTGTGGGTCACCACCCACAGCCTATACGAGCGTGCAGTTTGATGGCCGCGATGGTCTTGACCATCGAAACTACGAGCCGGAGCCTGCGGTTGAGGTTTTCAACCGCAAGGCCCGGAGTGATTTTGGCTCTATCAGAGCCAAAATCACTCCCACTGACATCACTAGTGATGTCAGTGGGCCGGCTTCTGACGGTGGGCGTTCCCTTGGGAACGCCCCCGTCAGGGAGGCACGCCCCCCAAAGGGGGCGTGCTGTCAATCAACATCGACAGCACGCCCCCTTTGATCAGACACAACGAGCGAAGGAAAGTCCTTCGCTCGTCGCGTCTGGCGCATGCACACTACGGAGCTCCCGCCGTCGTGCGCATGCGCAGTGCACAACATCGACCCACTTGCGAGTGGACAGCCGCTCGCGAGTGGGTCTGAATCAGGCCCTTTGTCCCATAGAACAGGAACAATTCAACTCAGAAAACAACATATGCTTTGTCTGTAGAGTTTAAAGCATCACTCCCAGGTAGGGCAAAAATCACCCTGCCCTGTAGCTGCTACATACGTGCAGCCCCTTTCTCATAGACTCAGGTTCCTCTCATGGAATCAGTATGAAATACCGATGGACGGGATACCGGCTGTGTGTACACTGACTACGGCATCCCGATGGTTCTAATCCCGACAGGGCAACGGTAAGTAATGATCCCCTGTTCTATTTACCCCCTAATCTTTCCTATCCCGCACCCTAACCCTCCCCATAAGTGCCTAAACCTACCCCCTCCCTGCCTGGAGCCTAACTCTAACCTCCCCCCTCCCTCAGACTAACCCTAAATCCCCCTTGGTTGCCTAAACCAGGGCGTTTCAAGGAGGGGGCCTGTGTGCAGTCTCCGTCACGGGTCCCCTCCTCCCAGTCTGGCAGCGGGCAGCGCGGCCAGCGCCCACTGATAGACTCTGGGCACTAGAGTGTGCCCAGAGTCTATAGTGCATGCGCAGGTCACAGGAAAAATGGGCGCGGTGACCATTTTCCCTGTACTGCGCATACGCAAAGCAACGGGAAAATGGCAGCTGCAGCCAATTTCCAGGCGTTTTTATTACACCGGCGCCGACGTGGGACTCCAGAGAGGTACATATAATAGGAATCAGTATGATTTACCGCCGGACGCAATCCCGACAGCGGCTGCCCGACATGGGTGAAAATCCCGATCGTCCCTAAGGTAAGTATTCACTAACCTAATTCCCCCCCTAACCCTAACCTTCCCCCCAGTGCCTAACCCTAATCCCCCAAGTGCCTAAACCTAACCCCCCCCTTCCCCACAGCCTAAGTCCCCCCCAGGCGCTCTAAACCTAACCCTTCCCCTCCCCCCCCGCGGCTGCCCGCACTCGGCATCACTTTGATCGGGATGCCGGGCGCCAGCCTCCCGGCGTCGGTAAAATGACAAGCGTCTACATTTAGACGTCTGTCATTTAACCCTCACTGGGATAAAGCAGTCGGGAAGCCGGCCGTCGGGATTACGTCCGCCGGCTTCCCGACTGCATACCCTATGATATGGTTGCAAGGCGTGCGGGGAGGGCCCCCCCAGAGGCCCATGTGAACCACACACCCTGCACCCATTATAAATACACCCCTGACCTAAGCCTAGCTCCACACGGCTGATACTTACCTTTCCCCGATGTCCTTACAATCGGCGTTGGCATTCCAAGTTATGTCGAGATTTCGATGTCGGGGGTTCCAGCAGACAGCATCCCGGTTTTTGGAATGTTAACCACATCCCCTTCTCACAGCCCTGGTCAAAAACCAGGGCTGTATAATGTTAAGCAAGCAGGATATGAGGACTACCAATGAGAACCAGTGATATCACTGGGATTGTGGCTTCTGTGAGGTCATCACACACTTGTGAAGCCATTTAAGTAGTGAAAAGAAATAACTTGAGAGTGAAGCTTTAACCAATCCAATCCCAATTGATAGGGGCCTGAACATTCCCCATTTACTTCAATGTGTTAGAATGAAGTGATTTAGGAGTCTATTTACTAAGCAGATGTAAGCGCCAATCACCCAGTCAGATGAGGGAGAGGGAAATTTTGCTGGACAGGAGAATTAGCACTCCCCCACTTCGGCAAAACAAATTTTAATACATGCGGGCGGTGTCTGAAACTGCTTCAGTTTTATAATGGGTGAAGCAGGTCCAGACTTTGCCGTCCCCTTCATACATCTCTCCCTGTATCACTCTGCCTACTGACACGGGGTGTTACAATAACATTACATATACTATACATTATTAGAGTGGTGTCAGTTGGGGGTTAAGGGGTCTATTTACTAAGCAGTGTTAGGAGACAGAGTGAAAAGTGATAAGGTGCCAGCCAATCAGCTCCCAACTGTCATTTCACAGGCTATGTTTGAAAAATGACAGTAAATAGTAAATAGACTCCTAAATCACTTCATTCTAACACATTGAAGTAAATGGGGAATGTTGGAGAGGGTGTCACCACCAATTAGTGATGGGGAAATACCACACAAAATAGGGAAGACCCCAGCAGCTAGCAAATGGAGGGGTGACTGCAGAGGCAGTGTGGCTAAATAAAATAGGAAGCCCCATAATAAAAGAGGTGTGAAACACTTAGGGCTCCATTTAGTAAAAAATGCAGAAATCGTTTGAAATGTACTGCATGATATCACTGATATCATCATTTCAAAACTATTACTGCGCTATTTAACTGGTACTTCTTTCCAGGAGAGACCTTGCAGTGAAGTTCACTGAGATAAACCTCTTCTCCGAAACGAAGTTTATCTCCACTGCAATTTGGCTGGCTGTTGCCTCTGTACTGTACCGGCAGACGTTCCACTCCAGGGTTCTTGCCCGGCACCCACTCCGGTGTCCAGTGGCAGAACCATAGTGGTGGTGGTGGGGGGGGGCGTATCAGAACTGAGCATGTGCCGGCTCAGAGCAGCTACAGAGCAGTCCTCCTCCAGAGTAACTGCTCTGAACGAGCCTCCCCGCTACCATTTCCCAGCACATCTCCTGGTGCAGGTTCCAAGTAGCTATACAGAGGGGCTGCATATGGGAGCTGTTGCCGGCTGTTTACTGGGCTGTTGTGGGCTGTGCCAGGGAGGATTTCAAGATACTGAAAAAGAAGCTATCCCACCTTCGGAAGGGGGAAAAAAAAAAAAAGACAATGTCATCCATGTTTCTCAAAAAAAAAGATGAGAAGCTTCACTTCTCTCATCTATATAAATATCATTACGGCACAGCCCCCATTAAAGCCAATGTGGGCTACAGTAAAATATTGGAGAAATGAAAAGCCAGAGAAATCTGTGATTTTACTGCACTTTTCTCTTTACTAAATAAGGAATAACAATATTTTAGGCTTTCCAGCTAAAATGCTGGAGAAAAGCAGTTTTTTTTAGTTTATGATATAAACTCCTTAGTAAGGGAGGACTGAGGCAGCAGACGAGCCCCAAAGTCTGAGGGGACGTGCTGCAGCGTCAGCTTCCGGAGTTGGCCTGGGGCTGCTCCTGCCTCGGGAGCCCCCATATGAAGATGGTGTAAACTACCGATGCTAAACTCTGATAAGTTTCGTTTTTTGGAGTTTAGTGGAGAAAGGTCAGATCAGACGGTGTAATGGTTAGCATTACTGCCACAGCACTGAGGTCATGGGTTCAATTCCCACTTCAGCCCTAACTATGCAGTTTGTATATTCTCCCTGTGCTTGCGTGGGTTGCCCCTGGGTGCTCCGTTTTCCTTCCACACTCCGAAAATATACTGGTATGTTAATTGGCTCCTAACAAAAAATAACCCTGGTGTCTATGTGTGTGTGCATGTGATAGGGAATATAGATTGTAAGCTCCACTGAGGGCAGGTACCGATGTGATTGGGCAAATATTCTCTGTAAAACGCTGCAGAATATGTGTGCGCTATATAAATTACTGAAAATAAATAATCGTAGTCCCCATTGATAATAATGGGGACTGCAATCTGCAGCGCTAATTAGCACTTTGCCTGCATTGTGCTATTAAGTACATACAATGCCTTGCAAAAGTATTCATCCCCTGTGCAGTTTTCATGTTTTGCTGCCTCACAACCTGGAATTAAAATGGATTGTTTGAAGGTGTGCATCATTTCATTCACAGAAAATGCCTACAACTGTGAAGTTGTTTTTTTTTTTTTTATATTGAAAATCAAACAACATTTAGGACAACACAACAGAAAACTTCAGCGTGCAAAACTATTCACCCCCCTAAAAGTCAGTACTTTGTCGAGCCACCTTTTGCGGCAATTACAGCTGCACGTCGCTTTGGATAAGTCTCTATGAGCTTGCCCCATCTTGCCCCTGGGATTTTTGCCCATTCCTCAAGGCAAAACTGCTCCAGCTCCTTCATGTTGGATGGTTTCTGCTTGTGAACAGCAATCTTCAAGTCTAACCACAGATTCTCAATTGGATTTTGATCTGGGCTTTGACTAGGCCATTCCAACACATTTAAATGTTTCCCCTTAAACCACTGGAGTGTTGCTTTAGCAGTATGCTTCATGTCATTGTCCTGCTGGAAGGTGAACCTCCACCCCAGTCTCAAAATCACAGGCAGACTGAAACAGGTTTTGCTTTAGAATATCCCTGTATTTAGCACCATCCATCTTTCCCTCCACTCAGATCAGTTTCCCAGTCCCTGCTGCTGAAAATCATCCCCACAGCATGATGCTGCCACTACTATGTTTCACTGTGGGGATGGTGTTCTTAGGGTGATGGGATGTGTTGGGTTTGTGTCAGACATAGCCTTTTCGTTGATGGCCGAAAAGGCTAAATTTTAGTCTCATCTGACCAGAGCACCTTCCTCCATACATTTGGGGAGTCGCCCACATGCCTTTTGGCAAACTCAAATCGTGTCTTTTAGCACAAAGTAATGGCTTTTTTCTGGCCACTCTTCCATAAAGCCCAGCTCTATGGAGTGTACGGCTTATTGTGGTCACATGCACAGATACACCAGTCTCTGCTGTGGAACTCTGCAGCTCCTTCAGGGTTACCTTTGGTCTCTGTGCTGCCTCTCTGATAAATGCCCTCCTTGCCCGGCCTGTTAATTTTGGTGGCCGGCCCTCTCTTGGCAGGTTTGCTGTGGTACCATGTTCTTTCCATTTGATAATGATGGATTTGATGGTGCTCCGGGGGATCATCAAAGATTTTGATATTTTTTTTTTTATAACCCAACCCAGAATTGTACTTCTCAACAACTTTGTCCCGAGCTTGTTTGGAGAGCTCCTTGGTCTTCATGGTGTGATGCCTCTTGCTTAGTGGTGTTGCAGCCTCTGGTGGACCATTTCCCTAATTATGTGACTTCTGAAGGTAATTGGTTGCACCAGAATTTTTGAGGGGCTTCCTGGCAAAGGGGGTGATTACATATGCACATGCCAATTTTCAGAATTTTATTTATAAACATTTTTTATATATATTTTTCTCATTTCACTTCACCAAATTAGACGATTTTGTGCAGATCCATCACATAAAATTCAGATTTAAAAAATAAATGACAGGTTGTAATGTAACAAAAAAGGTAAAAAGCCAAGGGGGGTGAATACTTTTGCAAGGCCCTGTAGCAACAATACATAAAATTATGAGGAAACTGCAGTTACTGCATAATTTTATGTAAAAATGGCTTCATACAAAGACCGGTCTTGCCCCAAAGACCTGCATAAATCCCTACAAGGAGAGCAAGAAGCACCCTGCCCTCCGGTGCCCCGCTGAAACAGCCTGCGGGTTCTATCCCCTCCCACGGGTCGCAGTGTCCCGCGGGAGGGGAAAACGGTGGTGCAGTGGTAACCGCCGGGGTATGGATGCCGGGCGCATCGCAGCGCTAGGGGGTTGCCCGGCATGCCCGTAAGTGCCGGGCACGCTCCCAAGAGTAAGGAAAAGGGGATGTGTAATAAAGACACACACCCTTTTCGGTCGCGTGGATGCAGAAATGTCCTCTCTCTAGGTCCGGCGCCGGACCTAGAGTGAACACTATGTCCCATATATAGGGATTTCCATCCAGAAATAATTTTTAATCCCGGATTTTGGGATTACCAGGTTCCAATCTTGGTATCCCAGGATTAATCTCAGGATTGGGATTAAGGGAAAAAAAAGGGCAATCAAAGCATGATATTGTTAAATTTAATATCTCCCCCTCTTATCCTCTCTAGCATCCATCTCCACCCTCCTGTTCTCTCTGCATCCATTTTACCCTTCCTGTCCTCTCAGCATCCATTTTACCCTTCCTGTCCTCTCAGCCATCCATCTCCCAACTACTGTTCTCTCTGGATAATGCAACTGGAACAAAGAAGGAAATTATCATCCCACTCCCCCCTGACCCAATCCAGTAATATCCAGGATTTAATGATTATAATTCTGGGTATTTTTGGGACTCAAAAATGTCCGGGATTGGAATCCCTATCCATACACAAATCCTACCCATACTGTTCGTTTCCTAACGTCAGGGAAGAAGGCAAGCCGGTGGAGGCAGTGTGATGCTCAGGGCAATGATCTACTGGGAAAACTTGGGTCCTGGCATTCATATGGATGTTACAGTAGCTTGACACATAGGGCCTGACTCAGGTTGATTTGCAAGGCTGCGTTCGCACGCAGCCAGCCAATGTTTGCATTCTGCGCATGCGTATAAGACGCAGTGAGCGTGCGTGAAACGGCCACAGCAATCGGGAAGCGATCGCAGTGAACCCATAGAGTCTTCCCACAGTGATTGACAGGAAGGTGACCGTTTGAGGGTGGTGATGGGAGGTGGTCAGAGAAACGCAGGCATGCCTGGGCGTTCAAACGCCGTTACAGGGGCATACATAATTAAGCCCCTGCGATAGCATACGCTGGCAGAAGTCTAGATGGCGACAGGAACTTTAGCAGTTTCTGTGGTAGGGTCAGGTCAACCACAACTGTGCGGGTGGTTCCGATGTTAAAGATGTTTTCGCTGACTTGCGGATACAGGTCACGGGTAGTGGGCAGGCTTCATATAGTGGTGGGCGTTTTGGTATAGTGCTGCGATTGCATTCATAGCATATTTTTGCAGCGAGCGGGGTGCTTGCAAATGCAGCCTTGCAAACCAACCTGAATCAGGCCCGTAGTCCGTACCTAATTATTGCAGACCAAGTACACCCCTTCACGGCAATGGTATTCCCTGATGGCAGTGGCCTCTTTCAGCAGTATAATGTGACCTGTAACATTGCAAGAATTGTTCAGGAAGTGTTTGAGGTACATGACAGTGTTCCAAGTTATTGACTTCACTTCCAAATTCCCCAGATATCAATACGATGGAGCACCTGTGGGACGCGCTCGATTCAATTCAATGCAAATTGAATACCGCTGGGATGGAGCACCTAGAGCTATTCAATTCAGCACGCTGCTCAGGCCGACTAAGGATCTCTTCTCGCATCCCTCCTGGGGTGCGATCAGAAATCTGACAAAACTACAGGCACGATGCTGTTTTCTGCCCTTAGCGCTGCGGAAACAGCATCGCGCCGGGCAGTTTAGTCGGAGAATGCCGGTTGTCACAACTAAACACCATGTTTAGGGCGCGATAACCGGCATTCTCCGACAAAACAGTGCACTGAATTGAACAACTCCGGGAGCTTCTTCCCGGCGCTATTCAGTTCGTGTTGAATTGAATAGTGCCCATGGAGGCCCCACCTCACAACTTACAGGCACATGGATGCCTTGCATAAATGAAAAAATGCCTTAGCACACTGGAGTTGCAAATATACATTTTTCATGTACCAAAACAATATCTGGGTATTCTATGTAGAAATACTCCTATAACTTTGTTATATGGAGGCTGTAGTCTCACTGATTTGGTGTCATAATTGATGTGCTTTGAGATAATCGGGGTGTGTGGAAAACGCATCTCAAGATGCAGAAACCTACAAAGACTGTATGCTCGGAAGTCCAAAGTTCATGTTAAAAAGCAGATATCATCAACAACAAACTGGACACTCATAAAATATAAAAAACACAAGTCTCAAAATGAGACATTGCCACCACAGCTGAAGGCAGCCATTTTCTAGGCTCAATTAAAAGAAGCCTGCTGCCTAATGAATGGATGCCTAATGCTGGGCATACACTCTACAATTATCTGTCAGATCTCTGTCCAATCTGGCTGGTTGGAATGAAACCCTGGTAATGTATAGCAGCCAATTACAATTGACCATATGGTCTTAAACACTGGAAGATGGACAAAATGATTGTTCAAATTGGTTAAATTCATTTGATGTAACTAATTTGTCCGAATTATAATTTGTGTCAGTTTTTCAGTGTTTGTGAGCAAATGGACGATTGTAATTTACTCCTATACATTACCAGATTTTCATTGCAACCAGCCAGATTGGACAGATGTCTGACAGCTAATTGTACAGTGTATGCCTAGCATAAGATGGGTGTAGATAGGTACATTTTAAATACACAATTTCATCAAACTAAAGCTGGGTACATACTGACAGATGTACTGGCCGATCAATTGCTCGGCCAATATATCTAGTGCCCGTCGGCCAGTGTGTACCAGCGATATGTCTGAACGACGTCGTTCAGACGTATCGCGTAGGTTGTGCTGCACAGCCGATGGATAGATATATCTGCATATATATCTGTCCATTGGCAAGTGTGTACGTGCGATCAGCCGATCGCCCGTACACATGCAGCAGCAGCAGCCGCGGGGAGGGGGGCGAACCTGCCCCCCAGAAGATGATGGTCGGTCCAGTGTCTATGAACGACCGTCATCTACAGATATATCTGCAGATCACTCAATCTGCTAGGTGTGTACTCACTTTAAGATTTGTCTACTAATAAAGGTGCTATAAATTGAGCAATACTGATTTTATTTCAGTGGAACGGTTAATAAAGTGGCTAACATAAACATCTGTAACTAGTGCAATGTATGGGAGGATTAAAAAGATGATGGTGTCATGGTGACTAGGTCACAATTGTAGCTTAATACTTTGTTCACCTACATATACAGAAATAAAAACACAAGCAGTCCCTGAATTACCTTTCCATGCATTCTTTATTCCAACACAACCATAGTACTGTCCTCAAGCAACAAGAAACAAATCAGAGCATATTCTGTTCATTTTATAAAACAAATTCCTAGACTCACAGTATATGTCAGGCATATAATCCCCTGCAATGCCAGAGGCGCTATACAGACAGACAGTGTCCTCTGACCATGGAAAAGGGATGTTCGCCTGTTCAACCACAAGGATAATGATCCATGCCTCACCTCGCTTGCAGGGACTCCATTTACAGACCCAAACATGTAGTGTTACCTAGAAGTATATAGTTTGTGCCTTTCCAGTGTGAAAAAGAGGGGAGAAAAAAAATACTATAAACTCAAGTAAAACTGCGTTCTTCATAAAGGTTCACAGATTTTTTTTTTTTTGTAATCTCCCAGAAATCATTATAAAAATCCTTTAATAGCAAAAAAACACTTTACGGATAAAAACCTAATAAACCCTTTAAGTTGTTTAAAAAAAAAACAGGCCGGTCGTCTGTCAGTGTCCGATGACAAAAAAATAAGCAACACAAAATTATTAGATCGTAGTGTTGAAAATGACATATACATATATATATATATATATATATATATATATTACACACACATATTAATGGAATGCATTAAGGAATAACGTCCGGAGAGAATCTCAGGGTGTTGGAGCGTTTTTCTACTACTACAGCTTCACATTTTATTTTAATATTACATTTTGCTTACACGAAGATCACGCGTGGCATTCAGAATATTTTCCGAGATAAATGTACCAATGACCTCTGTCCATTTCATCTTCATACATGATAATTTGTAGTGGATAAATAGCGTTATCATGAAAGCCCTATGGGGAATTACAAGTTAAGAGAATGTTCCGTCACAATACATTATACATTTACCAAACAAGCAAAATGCCTCTTAATTCATTTAAAAAAAAACATATTAATCGGTTGAAGTAGAATATACAGATTACCAGATAAAATTCTACATCATCTCCAAATAGATCCAGTCGACCCAGAGCTCTTATGATGGGATTAACCGGCTGTAGAATGATGTCCTTCAAATTAATGTTGTGTAAACATGTTCCATATTATAAATTGTGCTCTAGAAAAAAAAGAAGCCCCAGATCCGCTTGGACGCCTCAAATAAACAAGTTGAGATTAAGTTACAGCAGCTGAAAGCACATGAACAATTAAGAATAACCCCCCCCAAAAAAAAACCACGACAATTGCCACCGGATGCTTGATCTGCGTAATCCAACCCCAGTGAGGGTATTTTTGGGCAGTGTTAAGAGATTGCCCAGCACCATAGTGGACATGTCTTCTCAGACGCGTTGTTTCTGCTGTTCACAGTAAGTGAGGTAAGACTGGAGGAAGCTCTCAGGAATTGGGTAGCTCATGCGATATGAACTGCTTTAGTCTCTCTAGATACTGCGCATACAACTCTATGTCATTGTGCCCTGCTCCTTCCACCCAGAGAGGCTCTACAGCTCGTGGACATCGCTCATACATTGCCAAGCCGTGTGAGAAATCTATCACTTCATCTTCAGTTCCGTGGATTATCAGTACGGGAGACGTGACCTTTGAGATTTTGTCGATGCTGCAAAGGAAACAATACATGTTAGTTAACACAAATTTTAAAAAGCCACTAAACTTACGGTACAGTACAAGCTAGAAAATACAACAAAAAAACACCTTGTATTCAAAACTGCTTATTTAGAAATTCAAATACTTCACAGGTTCTCAAACTCTGTGTCAGTGAGTAATGATTACACCTGTGCACCTGCTGGGTGACCTGGAAAATGTGAACTGTGTGGGGACCTGAGGATCGAGTTTGAGAACCCCTGAAATACTGCGACAGAATTTATGTCCGGCAATTTATCTACAGTTGGTAAAGAGTAGTCGACTGGCCTAAAAAAACAATAATGTCATGCTAAAGTCTTCAAATGGTTCTTGAAATAAAGATAAAGTATAAAAATAGAACAATATTTAAAAAGTATAAATAACCATAGGTTATTAGGATTAAAACCTGGTGCCCAAAGGTTATTTACCTTGGGTCATGTATCTAAGATGATGTCCGTAAGGTGCCTCTCCCCCACTGCTTCTATTGCTGCAGCCCAACAACATGCTGCCTGTCTGAAAAGGCATCGAGTCAGCAGCAATAGAGCAAGTGCAGCAAATATCATCCTGCCAACTGGTCCCTTTTTCAGATTGGCATTGAGTTGCTCACCAACAACATGTGGCCCGTAAGAGCATTCAGGAGCAAAAGCAGGAGGTTGCAGGTTGTTGGGAGACTGGCAGGAGAAACAGGCTCCAGTAAGCTCTGGTAACAAGGATTCAGTTACAGATTCTGAAAGTCCCTTGTCGCAATAAAAAGCCAAGTTATTGTGCTGGGACGTATCCATACCCTCCAACATGACCCATTCCATTAGGTACACAATGCTCTACTCCTGGACTTCTTAATGTATGACTGTAGCCACCTGTGTTGAAACACCTGTCTAATAATTACCTAGTTTACAGGTGTCTGCAATCATAAATTAAGAAGGAAGTCCAGGAGTAGAGCATTGTGTACCTAATGGAACGGGTCATGTTGGAGGGTAGGCGTAGCTCCTCAGAAAACAGACAAAGCATTATAGGAATCCCAGATTACGAACATTTCTTCTGCTGGTCTCTCATTTGCTTCAGTTAAACACAATTTGCATCTAGTAAAAACTGGAAACATTCCCTTGGCCAACTCTGCTTCCGATGTCTGGGGAAGCCAATATTTAAACAGCACAGTATGTGGACAGTTCCCCACAGCTGCAATATTTTCTGAAATGAATCCAAACGAAGTGTCCAAAGCTCAGAAATAAAAAAAAATAAAAACACATTTAGTAGGAGGAGAGCTTGTGTGTCTAGAAAAGTTTCTAAGGTATCAACTGTATATGGATCAAACTCTGGTAATAAGACACGGGGCTAGAAGACATTTGTAAGGGGATTTAAGAACGGGAGGAAATAAGCGTCATTTAGGATGGACAACTTGCCCGATTCAGATGTGGACAGTATTGACAGCCATAAGGAAGCAGCTATGCAATACCGTCATACTAATATGGTAATGCAGCAGGTGGTGTCTGTAGGGGATGCGGAGAGCATCCCGACAAGCGGGATGCCGTCTGCCAGAACCCAGGCACGGGAATCCTGAACGCAGAGACAACAACGGCGCCGAAATCCCGACATGACTTGGGATGCAGTGTCGGGATCCTGGCAGACGGAATCCCGATCTTAAGGACACCGCGGAAAGGTATCAGCAGCGGGACAGACACACTTAGGTTTAGGTGCCACGGGGGTTGTTAGCGTTAGGCTGCAGGAGGGGGAGGTTAGGGTTCGGCTCCAGGCAGGGGGGGGGATTAGCTTCAGGCACCACCTGGGGGGGGGGTTTAGAGTTAGGCACTAATGGGGGAAGGTTAGGTTTAGGCACTTACCAGGGGGGTTAGGGTGCAGGGTAGGGAGGGTTAGTATTAGGGTACAGGAAAGGAGGGTTAGGGATTAAATAGGACAGGGGAACAGTACTCACCGTTCCCGGTGGGATTTGAACCTACGGGTTGCTGCTGTCAGTGTGCTGACAGCCGGCATCCCGTATATTGGTATTTCATACCGATTTTGTCTGTAGGAAATAAATACCTCCTGCATGCATCTGTGATCCGTCTTTAGAAGCTGCTTTGGATCACCATCGCCGAAGCTTACTCAGCCTGGCTGTTGGAACCCTCTGCCAGGTCCAGGAAGACCCTGGGCTTGGCATGCCTACAAAACGGGGATGACACGCCCCAGTTTTGTAGAACTATCCCAGGTGCCACCCCCTAAATGCTGCAGCATGTCAATCATGCTGTAGCTGAAAGGAGACTGCGAGCAATCACACAGGACCTGTTCTGCACATGCACAGAACAGATCCTGTGTATGTGCAGACCCCCAAATATCAGATATGTGCGTAAACCATTGGGTTTACGTACATATCTGAATAAGGCCCAAAGTATGCACATCTGCAATGCTTTTTATGTGTATTTAAAATTGCATTCCCTCTTCACGATCATTGGTAATAGCCCCATAAAAGTAGTTTTGCGCAGAGTTCTGCATATCAGTGTAGAAACATGAAAAGGGGTAGAGTGGAAACAATATAGTAGAAAAAAGAAATCACAAAGCCAGCTACCACTGCAGTACCACTCTTATTAATCTCGTCAGGTTTTCTTGGGAAAATACTGCACTGTTTAGCACCATTTAGGTGTTAAGTCAATCATGGGAGATTGGGGGGGGGGAGAGGATGAGGGATGAGGGATGAGGGATGAGGGATGAGGAATGAGGAATGAGGAATGAGGAATAGGAATGAGGAAGAGGAATGAGGAAGAGGAATGAGGAAGAGGAAGAGGAAGAGGAAGAAGAAGAATGTATCCAATTTTAATTCCTGGTATGAGGCAGGAGCTCTAGGACCATACTTTAAGTCTTTTTATTTGTCCTCTCTGGGAAAAGCCTGGAGAGGAGATACATTTGGCTACTTCGGGGGGTGTGGGCCGGACTCCTATGTCATCAGGCCCCGTCTGGTCAAACTGACGCAAATTGCGGGATTGCCAGGAGGGGGCGGGACTAAATGACACAGTTTCGCAAATATAACTCTGCCCTTTCTTACGGAGCTGTGATTCCCGGGAATCATCTCCCCTTCCTGCCCACTTTACCAGGAAGTGGGTGCAGGGCCGGATTGAGGGCCACATGGGCCTGGAGCTGAAAATGATTAAGGGCCTATTTTGAAAAGTGTGACCAGTGCTGTGTGGTGTGGCCAGAGCCACATGGGCATATACACCCGCTATAATCTCAACACCAATGTCTCTGTAAATATGTAAAAGAAAAAAATATATATTTTGTGAGGTAACTAGAAATACAATTTTACTACTTATAATTTATGGCTGACCATGTGGACAGCAGATGGTCAGTCAACATCATGCTGTCATGATGATGGGCCTATTTTTATTTGGAGGCCTGGAGCTGTAGCTCCATCCGCCCCATTGTTAATCTGGCCCTGAGTGGGTGGGATACAGTAGATCTGGACACTTTTCCGGGGGTACGGGGGGCTACCCGAAACTTTGTGAGCCTCCTGCAACTTCCGGGAGAGTAGGTTAGCATGGCTAGGACCCATGAGGTGACGGACAACTCTACACCTTTTGCAGTTAAGAAAATGCTTTGTCCTACTTCCTCAAAGCATTTACATCTTGCAAACTGAAATCTCATTTGTGTACATAACAAAAAAGGGGTGTTAAAATTGTCTCTCTCTCTCATATATATATATATATATATATATATATATATATTTATATTGCACTATGGTTCTGATAGACGAAGACCTGAGGATGATCATACAGAAGGTTGTCCTCACCTCAATAGGTGCCCGGTCTATTCTATACTAGTTTGAATATATACAAACAGAATGGAAAAGCACAGCAGGTTCACAACACATACCTTATGTTCACCAATTAAAAACCCATTATTGTCTTACCTGGGGAAGGCATCAAAGCAGTAGGTCTTTCTGGTGTCAGGGAAGGCAACCCGCAGCCCGGACATGAGAGGGGAGTGTAGAATGACAGCTGCACATTCATAGCGTGACGCCAGGTCTACCGTAGGGACAGTGCCGATGCTCTGACCATACAGGATAATATTCTCAGGGTTGACCGCATATCTGTAGAGATAAAGGAATAGATTTAGTACACACTAATTAAAATCAGTTTTATAACTGAACTAAATAAAATGAATGGAATTAGAAGAGAATGCATGTTAAAAAAACATGGAGCAAGACATAGGGTAGCCACATTTACATGGAAAAACCATCAAGAACTTTTTTAAAGAGCATTGACCCAGGGAGAGATGTACTAACCCTTGGAGATAAAGCACCAACCAATCAGCTCCTGTCACTTTTTCAAACAGCCTGCAAAGTGACAGGAGCTGATTGGTTGGTACTTTATCTCAGTCCACGGCTTAGTACATCTCCCCTTGGAAGACTTACATCCCTTTACATCAAGGAGGAAAATAATGGAGCATACACACGGTCAGATTTGTCAGATGAATGACTGAACGTTTTGAACGATTTTTGACTGCATTAAAATGAATGGAATCGTCCAAGTCTGACTGCAAACACATCAGATGTCAGATATCGTTATCTGACAAACGGGAACGCGCATCGTTCATCGTCCAGGCATGTCAGATATGTCAGATTTTCCTTCAGATATGAACGACTGAACGATTTTTAAATCGTTATCGTTCAGATCTGAAGGAACAATCTGACCGTGTGTATGCACCATTAAACGCCGAGCAGCAATGATTGCAGTACAATGGCTACGTGACCCCTGGGATTTGTCCAGAATACTTATAAATTTACATTTGACAAAAAGAAAATTGGAAAAGAGTTTGCATGAAATGAAGTGTTAAAGGATTTATAAAACCTCTTATGAGACTGAGCTACTAGCAAAAGTATATGGCAATTAAGAACACTGCAGTCATACAGGGCAGACAAGAAACTAAATAGCGCCACAAAGCAACATGACAGTCAAAAGACAAATTGACACAGGGCAATAAGGAATACAAATGGCAAATGGAACAAGTGCAAGTAAGAAGTGCAATGCACATTATCAGCAGATAATAATCAGTCTTTTAGAAATCTGTTCTGTGCTCTCAATAGAATATCTTGTCCCTAGTTTAGGAGATTAGACACAATAGTCCTAGACAGAACAGGCAGGGATTATAGTCTAGTCAGCAATCCTAATTGGGGATAAGGCATTTCACAGCCAAGATATTAACATGAGGGGTCTTAAAGTGAATTTCCTCTCTGGTAGCTGTGAACGTAACTAATGAGGAGTGAGGGCTCACTGGGCAGGCAGCATAATGAGCAATAAGGAAAAAAAGTGGGATGAATAGGGACACTTTCACAGGTGTTCCTCACATGACATGGGGATTTCACTACATCTTTCTCTGGCCAGCACTTACTCTACAGAACATGTTTGATCAGCTCTGCAAATCTAACTGGATTAATTTAAAACCTGTTTTGTTCCAGTTCACAGACTCCCCAAACTCAACAGCAGAAAGCCATGTCCACAGTAAAGATTGTATTTGATGGAGCGCCGATTAATAACTGGAGCAAGTCTACAAGCATAGCGACCGATAAGTCAATGGATATATATGCGGTTTGGCAACAGAGCAAGATTTCAAAACACCTAGAGCAACTATACCATTCTCAGGTTACTGATTGGACCATTAGTAAATATGATCAGCAATGCTTTGTGTGATAGCCCTCAACTGACTCATCTTAGCAATCACAAACCTAGAACGCTGGTACTCTGACGTGCAGATGGTCAGACGCTCATCCTCATTACAGGTGGATCTTTTATTAACACAGGTAATTGACGCCGCTATTTGGCCAATTGATTTCAATTCACACGCTATGGGCCATATTCAATTAGCCGCGGGAGCTCACCGGCGACTAATTGCCGGCCCAAAGTCCCGCGGTGCGGGGATTAGCTATTCAACTAAATTGCTTTTTCTCCGCGTTGTAAAATAGGGACTCGTGCGCGTAACCACACTGATTCCGCGAAAACTGCGGAATAAGTGCGTTTTTTCCCTCGCAGATTAGGCCAATTTTACGCAAATTTTACCTTGCACCTCCATGAGGTGCGTGGTAAAGTCCGACTGCGGGGACTCCCCCCTAATTGAACTGGATCAGGGCGACAATTAGTCGTGGGTGAACTCCCGCGGCTAATTGAATATGGCCCAATAAACATAGGACAGCACAAAAAAACAATATTTCAGTCATATGGGGGACAATCTACATGGGGCTGCGAGCCGTTTGGAGCAAATTCAGGCTGCAGTAAAGCTGACTCGAGCCCTAAATGGATCGCAGCTAATTGGATTGACCCCTAAGTACAGGTGCGTATCCACTAGCAGACCGGGCTGTGCCTACACTGAACGTTCAGTCGTTCAGTGCAGGCACATCAATCAACCCCGAACATGGGCAATCTGTCGTTATCGGCAGATTGACCAGCATTTTCGGGTGAAGATTACGATGTCGTAATCGTGCAATCTCTCAGTAATGTCGCGTAGTGGATATGCAGGATAAAAGGAATGGCTGATATTTATGATAACCAGTATAATGTACTGGATGTATGAACTTAATTTCATATAGGAAGTGTAGCGTACACAGACTTATGTCTGTATGGAATGGTGCAGGGTCCACCAAAACCACAAACCCAGAGTTTGGAGCTTCCCGCTTACCTCAACCATCTCAGTCACAGAGCTCTGTTCCAAATTATAATTAAAAGTATTCTACTATTACAAGTGAATAGGTAACTTCCACCCACAGGTACGCTCACCTGCAGAAATGATAAGATAAGCATTCCAATGGTCTGATGAGCTATAAGTTGCCTATACCGAAAACGTCAAATCAGGGTACACAGAGAACAACAGGAGATCTAATTAGAACCCAGTAAAGCACCTTTAAAATGTCAGAATTGTAAAGCTTGGACAACATCACTTAAATAACCACCCACTGACATTCATGAATACACCCATTGGTCGAGAGATGACATGTGCCACGAAAGTTTGGCAACTAGTATTATCATTTATTTGTGTAATGCCAACATAGTCCACTTTAAAAACAAACAAAAAACAATAAAACATCACTGGGTAATAACAGACAGACAGGTAAAAATGCTACATGCTGCAAACTGTCCAGTCAGATTGTAAATCTGTTTGGTGGGCTGTATGATCCAGCCACACAGCAATGCTGACCTGGGGTCAATGGGATGTGTAAGTGTAGATAGAGAACATACATAAAGTTGTGTGTGAACTGTATAGAGGGGAGGTAAATGGTAGAATTGCTTATCGAGATTACGTAGGTGGTTCAGGAATTCGATGAGCTTGTCTGGAGGCGAGTTTTCAAGGAACGCTTGTAGGTTGGAAGCAAGAAGTCAGCCATGTGTGAGGGAGGACATTGCACGGAGTGGGTGCAGCACAAAAAAAGTCCGGTAACCGCAAATGGGAGCAGCTAGTGAATGTGGATGTGCAACACAGAGCAGAGGGGGTAAGTTGTGAGATAAGTGTAGAGATGTATGCTGGTATACGTTTTGATGATTATATAACCTTATATGTAAGCAGAAGTATTTTATATTGAACTTGGTAAAATAGAGGCAAGAACTATAGGGAGAGACAGAGCTAAGCAGCAGCAGCAGACAAATGTTTTGCATGGAAAACCAGTCTAGCCGCTTCATTCATAATGGATTGTAGGGGAAGACTAATAAGGAAACTATTGCAATAATCAATTCAGGAGATAATTACATTAAATCAAAATATGTACATGTTCTGGATAGGTGTTTTAGATGTATGTAACAGAACTTGGATACATATTGAATGTGGCGAGCAAAGCACCGTTCTGAGATAAGGATGACACATAGGCAGGGGTACAATTCATTATTGTGTTGTCAACAGAAAGAGATATCAGGCCAGTAACTACTATTGGCCGGTGGGAATAATAAATCTGTTTATGAAACATTGAGTTTGAGGGAGCCAGATGACATCCAATATGAAATTGCAGAAAGACATTGAGCAACGTGTTGCTGGACATGATATTTTGTCACTGAAAATAAGGGCCCCGATTAATAACTGGGACATGCAATAAAACAAAATAATAATAAAAAAACCAAGCCTTAAAGCCCTCTTATACAGAGTGGTTCATGTGGTGACCAGAAGGATTATTCAGGATCCTATTTGTGAGATTGCAGTGATTGCTCTACGTGTCACAGAATTACAAAGATGCATACAAAGCTGATGAAACGTAAAACAGGGTCACGGATGGAAAGTGTGCTGCATATTATGTTGGTCATGCTTCATAAATTCTGATTAGGAAAGAGTGCTGCCTTATGCATTACAGTACCAGACTTACCAGGAAGAGACCTGCGCTCACCATCAAAGCCTAAAGACAATATGCTGCCTCAATGTTCTAACACACAAACATATCCATCAACAGCTGCTGGAGTGTTGTGTGAGTCTGTCTTATGGTAATCATCATTCATGCTTATTTATAACTAATTCATTAATTGCTTATACTGCAAAGTCATCATACAAAACTAAGGGTTTCAACACATAATCAGCTTCAAATAATAAATATTTCATATTTTCCAAGGGCTCTAGGCAATTACCTTATATCTGAATGAAGAACGCCCAATTAGATACTATAACTGCCATGCTCAGACACTCTTACATAACTTGGCCAAAAGAAGTTAAAGCAGAACTCCATAAAGATTTAATAGCTATAAGAACAAAACGCAGCACAGTTGATCTGTATACAAAGCAAATCCCCACTCTGGAGACCAATAAACACTGAGGTAGATGTATTACAGCAGCACGCGTCATGCCGCTATAACTTTTCCTGGGTCGCCTCTTTACCGAGGTGAAGCAGGAAGAAGTATCGACGACGTGTACAAACATCTCGTCTGTGAAAGCTCCCCCCTCCGGTGATCACCGCCAAAGCACACAGTACATCAGCCTAGTGCTCATGCGCTGTGTCTCACCTCCCGGCTGGCTTCTCTGGGCAAGCGTGAGATCTTAGCGCTCCCGCTGAGAGCCGCCCTGGCCACCCTAGAAGGAACACTAAGATTTCACAAGCATCACGAGATCTCACATGCAGCCGGTGCCCGGAAACCACCGCAGACAGGGACAGTGCTGTGGTGATAGGGGAACGACAGCAGCAGCTATCGGAATCATTAGCTGCAGCTGTCGGAACGGTCAGTGCACAGACCGTTCATGCATTGTGTTGCACATCAGCGTGCTGTTTTGTAGACAGCAGCGCCGATGACAGGGGTGCATAGTGTCTCTGTCATTCTGCTCGCTTCCCTGCATTACTACCTACAGAGAAGCGGTAACTGCAGCACTTAACATGCGCAGTTACTGGTTTCCCCCTACCGCCCCTTCATACATCTTCCCCATTATCCAATACTGGTGGGAAGCGTTCATGAAGGTGCAGCATTTAGCAGCTGGGACTACTTGTAGTCCACGGGATGTAAATGTACCCATTCACACAAGGTGGTCACCACCATGTGTGAATGGCAGGTGTCTGTGGAATGGGTATGAAGACCCGGCGGCTGAATATATCTCTCCCTCTCCTAATGCCTAACCCTAGCCTCCCCCCAGAGGTACCTAACCTTCCCCCCTAGGGGTGCCTAACCCTAACCCCTCTCCTCAAATCTTAATCCTGCTACGCTCCCTAAAGCTAACCCTCCCGCCACACGTGGCTAACATTAAAATCGTCCGGACTTGCCTCGTTCGGTCCGGCTTTGGGATTAAGATAGGCATCTATATTTCTACGACTATCTTAAATCCCTTGTCGGGATTCGGATGCCAGTGTCTGTAGGTAGGAGCACAAATAAAGGGACAAAAAACTTAACCTGTGGGAACAGACAATGTGACAATTCGCAGCTAATTAAATCTACCCCAAAGTGTTTTGGAGTGAAAAAGCTGTGAAAACTTCTCCAATATCGCAGGAAAAAAAAAAAAAAGTATAATATGGAGGTGAAATGCCGGCTGGACAAATTTACAAGGTAGTTTAAGAAAAGTGTACATTTCTACCAATAGATGGGAGTTTTCAGAAACCTCTTACAGCAATGTCAGGACACAGTGATAGAATGACTATCCCCTGCATTGTACAACAAATCTCAGCATGATAGTACCTCTTATTAGGTTTAAAATTAGGGTGTACAGGCAGTGGCGTAAGTTCATCCCAGACACCTGGAGGCAAGTTATAATTTGGTGCCCCCCTAAAAAAAAGGTAAAATAAATATGGTGCATATCTATAAATCTATCTATCTATCTCATGTCTATCTATCTGTTACGTATGCACAAAAAAACTAATTTAAAATAGTCTTAAGTGGGGTAAATATATTGTGGGCAATGGAGGAGGTGCCCCTTCAGTGCTGGCGCCCGGTGGCAGACGCCTCCACAGTCTCCCATAGTTCTGCCCCTGTGTACAGGCCAAGCCCATTCCCCCTTCCCATAGAATGAGGAAGAGCTGCATGGGTGAAAGAGAAGTTGATAGAGGAAAAATAGGCAGCAACAAAATAGAATGATAGGCTTAAGGACAGCATGATCTAGGAAAAGAGGAGAGATAGGCATAAGAAAGACATTGCAGGTCTTGAGCACTAGGACAGAAATCTTGAATTTGATCATGATATAAACAACAAGCCAATACAAGGATATAAAAAGTGGAAGGCTATTAGCCATATACACATTTATGTAATGTCAGACACTTAGAAATGGGTTCAGTAGTCAGGGAGGAGCCCATGTGCTAGAGTTCCTCTGTGACCAAGAATATAGAACAAGGGATAATGAAGGGTGAAACCATATGAAATCCAAGTTGTTATGCATTGCTGACCAGTCAGTTTAGCAATAGGCACCTATGAATTCTATACTAGTTTCATGGATCATTACTGTTCGATATAAGAAGCAGACAAATCCTTTGAAATACAAATTACAGCATCTGTCTTACATGATGGACTAAGCAAAGTAGCCTGTATAGGTCATGCCCATCATTTATTACCTTACATGTAATGCTATCTTGTGTGTAATATACCAATGTGTTCACTTCCTTGCGCATTAACAAATAAACAGCCCTTATAGTCGCGGCATGTCGTGACTCTGTAGTGCCAAGCGTTTTTTCATGCGACTTTTTACCTTCAAATGCTTCCTATTCGCACATCGATGCGATTAGGACGCACAAGCCGCTTCTGCTGATTAAAATGATATGCGGCGTGCCTATATCCTGTGTGCAACTGCAAGTGTTACTGCATGCATTCACTGTAATTGCACTGCAGGCCGATCTGAAGTAGCGACGAACGATGCACAGGAGCACACAATAGTGTGTACACACTGGACAATTTGACGTTTCGATTCGTTGAAAATTCACAAATCAGCCACTATATCGTTTAATGTCGAATATCGTCTTCATTTGAAATTAATTTAAAGTGAACAGGTGACAAGCGATCCTCTTTTTTCTTATTCAATATTATAGTTATTTTTGCTCATTAAATTTACCCCTTCTTTTCTCAGTACACCGTCCACTTTTTTTTTCCTCTCAGTCAGAACGTAACTTTTATGAGATGTATAAAACAAAGCCTTGAAAAGCACTGGCAAAAAGTTGTTGCTCTGCATAGATCTTGCAATCTGATGCCTAAAGTTAATGGTACAAAGGCAGCTTTGATATCTGTATTATGCAATATACAGATGGAGCCCTTTCTCCAAAGATTCCTGGTCACCTAGAACACAACTTTAGTCAGAATTGTCTGACAAACCACTTAGGTGTTCAGGTGCGTATCCACTTATAGACATACAAACTAGAGCACGATTACGACATTGCAATCGTGCTGTCGTTTGTAGGTCTAGTGATGTGCCTAGACTGAACGTTCACTTGTTCAGTCCAGGCACATCCATCATCCCCGCACATGTTGAACCTGACGGGATCGTCAGGTTGACCAGCATGTCCGGGCAATGATAGATGGCAAAAACGAACAGTGGGCACGCGCATCGCTGGTTGTTTTTGTCATTTACATGCCCGATTTGCGGGCGATTGCACGATAACGACGTCGTTATCGTGCAATCGCCTGTCAAAATCGCCTAGTGGATACGCGGCTCTAGATCTTACATGCATAGGAAAGACAAAGTAGCAAAACCTTAGTGAAAAGTGTATACAATTAAACAAGAACATGTAAATAATCAAATAGAAATATATTTTCTTAATTAGGAATACTCATACGAAATACATAAGAAAAAATACTGTCAAGTCTATTTCATTTTGGTATGCCTGATCCACATTTCAGCGATTTGGGGTTTTCTTTTTTAGATTACATGCTTTGCTTTACTTTTTACACTGAGCTTGTGTTACTTTCTCTTCTTGCTCACGTTTGATCACGCAGTATAGCTGCACATTATATTTTTAACATGCTTTTAACTTCTATGGGGGACGATTCAATTCAGTGTGATTGAGTTCCTGGTGGTATTCAATTGTCCCCATCGCATCCTGCACTTAAGTCAGGAGGCGCACATTACCGCACCATCATTCGGGTGGATAGTCCCAGGCTGTCCCTGCCTATTGCTCACTTACCCTCCACCCACTTCATGTCAGCCGGACGCCCGGCCGGAGTCGGACGTTCGGCAGGAGCCCGGAGACTAGTACGCTGAGTTGCCTGACCACTTCCTACTCGAGGTGACATTCGGACACCCGGCTGGAGCCTATTCTAATACGGCGTGCCACTCCGTGTCTCATCGCTAAACACCATACAGGTGTGTGAGCATCAGTTACCATCGGAGACTGTGGCCGCCTGTGGATCATTCCCTATTGGATTCATAAGGAACATCACAGTTTGCTCCATTCAATATCTATCTCCTCATTGCGGGACTCCTCTTCAAGGGTGAGCATATATACAGGTTACTTTCACACCTACAGGTGTGCGAACATCAGTCACCATCGGAGCTGGCGACCGCCTGTGGAACATTCCCCATTGGATTTATAAGGAACATCACAGTCTGCACTACTCATTACCTACCTCCTATTGCGGGACTCCTCTTCAAGGGTGAGCTTTCTATATAGGTCATTCTCAGACCTTCTGATTTTGCCGGCACACAATTTATTATTATATAGCTGCTATTGGAGTTTGGGATATTACATCGGGCCCATTGGGAGACCCCTATTGAGACAGTTGCACATTGGATTTAACTATATGATCTTTGCTCAGATTCTCACTGACTGTTGTATTGTCCCTATATGTGTGATTGTATGTTGAATCAAGCTGCTACCTTTTAAAGATTGTTTCCAGTTTTTTAATGTGTAATTCTTATTAAATAATCGAATTCTGGATCACTGTTTGTTTATATTGTTACTTTAAGCGCTGTGTTATTCTATTTGTATCTTTTTCTCATTTGAGAACATTGGGAGACTTGACACTTCTCCACACAGCTGCTAGTTTATTTTGACCCTTTCAGCGCCCTGTGAGAGTCCTTTCTTCTTTGGATAGTCGCAGTGACCTGCATTCCCTCGCACTATTCAACATTGCAGAGAATTGAATCGCCCCCTGTGCATTTTGCATTAGTATTTTTTTTATAGCGGATTCTGGATTCACTACAACATTCTCCACAGCATGTAAGGCCAGTCAGCAAGTATGCCAAAGGATGCAGTTTTAACAAATGAGAAAAAAGTGGTTACCAAATGGGTTGTATAGTTAATAAAAAAAACATTATTATGTTAGGTGTAATGCATGATATGGTCCGTTACATTTTACAAATGAAGTAAGCCATGCGAACACCCTGAAGCTGCTGTAATCCTTTACTACATACGGTAGGTGCACACTACTCAACAAAGCAGTATATATGCAAGACTCAAGCTCCTGCTTCATATTAGCAGCAAGAATGCTATAAAAAAACATGACTTCCCTTGTAAACCAAAATGAAGCCCTTGACTGTTCTGATGAGCCTGTGGTTAATTTGCACTGGGTTTGTGTGTTTAGTAGCTTGGAGGAAACGTCATGTTTGGACTCGCTCTTTTGATTATCTGAGTGTGATGCTCGACATCTTTGCTGAAGGTGGGGAGTAACTGTAAACCCTAAGAGACAGTCTGGAGCCAGACATCCTTGGAAATGTCATTCAGAGCTGCCACAATTTGCTGAAAAGTTATTTAATTTTCCTATATTTGAATCCAGTATCTCATTAGAGAAGCAATGAGGAGCAATTTGTGTGTGGCTGCACTCAAGAGAAGAGAAATTAGTGTAAAGTGTAGCAGTGACAACAAATACTGAAAGAAAGTAGCCGACATACAGAAATTAAACTATAGGACAGTTACAGCAGCTTTATCAAATGTTATGGAGAAGTGGACAGGTGGAGAAGTTACCCATAGCAACTAGTCAGCTGTGAGGAAGCATTTATCAAGTACATTCTATAAAGTGATAGGTAGAAGCTGCTTGGTTGCAATGGACAACTGCTTCACTCTTTACACTGTTCGATACATCTCCCCCATTGTTTCCATATAAAATGAACAATGATGTGTACTATTAATCGTACTGTTTCGCTGCATGTGGCTTACAAACCAGACCTGTGTTATACTACATGCTCATCTTAATAGAAATTTCACACTTCCAGCCCCCCAGATTATTACACAGGTGGTGCGATATGTTCAGTTCATCTGATCCTCTAGTAATAGCCGACAATACAAGGAATGGTGATAGCGGAACTAGTTTGGGAGTTCAGGTGAAGAGTTTTTAACACTTTCCCTTGTAGGATTGGGGGGGTAGGCTGATCTTAGCACCTCCAACGCCACACGTTCTTGACTGAATATACTGTTTAGCATGGTGATATTTCAGAATGTCAGACACTTATTAATCAAACATATGTTTCTGTTCTTAAAATGAACGCTGGATTTTGGAGTCATTTGACATTATATGTATTGCAATGCACACCTTATAGGACAGGCATACACTACTACAGGAAACAACTGTACAGACCCATGACATGAGCTGGCCGGCCTCCCCGCAGAGCAGAAGACTTGATGTCCTCAGTTTTAAGGTACATGCAGATGACGAGTGGGACTCGCCTTTCGCAGTCAAGGGGTTAATCATTGTCATCTGGCATGAGAATAGGAACAGGCAAGTGTGAGTTGTTGCCCCAGCTCCCTTTACTAATGCAGAATCATTTCAGTGGCCGTCTACACTTACTGGGAGCATAGGTGTTCGGGCACTTACCTATTTGGGTCGGGATGCGGCTGACGGTATTGTGACCACCGGCATCCCGTACCCAACCCCTTTCAATAAATGACAGGCTTAGATGGGCACAAATATCCAGACATTCTAAATCCAAAAACAAAATGAAAATCAAACTCAGCATTGCAAACCTGAGGTAAACCATAAATACAACATAAACCAGCAAACTATTGAGACATTAATCCATTTGTAATTGTCAAACCCTTGTATGCTATACATGTGTTTACCTTGGCTTGAAGCTCTTACTGTAATAAAAGTGTTGCATGTAGATTTGGCACATTTGAACTGCTGTTGTTGGTTTTGTATCAGACAAGATGTGTAATAATGTGAAAGATCATCTTTAAGAGAGGAATGGGGATCTGCATCTTGGTTGGCAACAGAAAGTAATTACGTTCCCTAACAGACAATATCATGATTGCACCAGCTGAATAAATTATCAGCTGAATGAGGCATTATTGCTATTACTGGTGTAGATTCCCGAGAAGCTCAAATACCAGAGGCTATGATCGTGCAAACCCCGAATCAAACTCTCTCACTGTGAGATAGCAGTCCCAACACAATATCGACATTTTGACAATGTCAACATTTTCCTGGAATCGACATTAATGTAGATATTTTAACTATGTCGACATAGTCACTGCCTGCCCACTCATGAGCAGGGCCTTGTTTTCACATCTGAAGTTACTTTGTATAACTATGTGCCCGTTTTATGAATGCGGTTTTTCCCACTGAACAGTGCTGTGGTGCCTTACAATTCAACAACAACTTGCTCTCCTAGCACTTTTCATTGTCGCCACATTGGATTGCACACATACAGTCAGGTGCATAAATATTGGGACATTGACAGAATTTTCATATTTTGGCCTCTACTCACCACAATGGCTGTGAAATGAAACAAACAAGATGTGCTTTAACTGCAGACTTTCAGATTTAATTTGAGGGTAATTACATCCAAATCAGGTGAACGGTGTAGGAATTACAACGGTTTCCATATGTGCCTCCCACTTTTTAAGGGGCCAAAAGTAATGGGACTATCAACTCAAAAGCTATTTCATGGACAGGTGCGGGCTATTCCCTCGTTATTTCATTATCAATTAAGCAGGTAAAAGGTCTGGAGCTGATTCTAGGTGTGACATTTGCATTTGGAATCAGATGCTGTCGACTCTCAATATGAGATCCAAAGAGCTGTCACTATCAGTGAAGCAAGCCATCATTAGGCTGAAAAATCAAAACAAACCCATCAGAGAGATAGCAAAAACATTAGGTGTGGCCAAATCAACTGTTTGGAACATTCTTAAAAATGAAGAATGCACCGGAGAGCTCAGCAACAGCAAAAGACCGGGAAGACCATGGAAAACAACTGTGGTGGATGACAGAAGAATTATTTCCCTGGTGAAGAAAAACCCCTTCATAACAGTTGGCCAAATCAAAAACACTCTCCAGGAGGTAGGTGTATATATGTGAATATAGAGAGTTCACCACAAGATGTAAACCATTGGTGAGCCACAAAAACAGGAAGACCAGATTAGAGTTTGCCAAACAACATCTAAAAAAGCCTTTACAGCTCTGCAACAAAATCCTATGGACAGATGAGACAAAGATCAACTTGTACCAGAGTGATGGGAAGAGAAGAGTATGGAGAAGGAAAGGAACTGCTCATGATCCAAAACATACCACCTCATCAGTGAAGCATGGTGGTGGTAGTGTCATGGCATGGGCATGTATGGCTGCCAATGGTACTGGTTCCCTTGTATTTATTGATGATGTGACTGCTGACAAAAGCAGCAGAATGAATTCTGAAGTGTTTCGGGCAATATTATATGCTTATATTCAGTCAAATGCTTCAGACCTCATTGGACGGCGCTTCACAGTGCAGATGGACAGTGATCCGAAGCATACTGCAAAAGCAACCAAAGAGTTTTTTAAGGCTAAAAAGTGGAATGTTCTTCATTGGCCAAGTCAATCCCCTGACCTGAATCCGATTGAGCATGCATTTCACTTGATGAAGACAAAACGGAAGGGAAAATGCCCCAAGAACAAGCAGGAACTGAAGACATTTGCAGTAGAGGCCTGGCAGAGCATCACCAGGGATGAAACCCAGCGTCTGGTGATGTCTATGCGTTCCAGACTTCAGGCTGTAATTGCCTGCAAAGGATTTGCAACAAAGTATTAAAAAGTGAAAGTTAGATTTAGGATTGTTTAGTTTGTCCCATTACTTTTGGCCCCTTAAAAAGTGGGAGGCACATATAGAAACCGTTGTAATTCCTACACCGTTCACCTGATTTGGATGTATTTACCCTCAAATTAAATCTGAAAGTCTGCAGTTAAAGCACATCTTGTTTGTTTCATTTCAAAGCCATTGTGGTGGTGAGTAGAGGCCAAAATATGAAAATTCTGTCAATGTCCCAAAATTTATGCACCTGACTGTACATTATATGCTAAAATACCAGGGGTGCTTAGGTGGACAGCAATGCTATACAGCATAGACAACATTGGAATAAAATAGGTGCATGCCCACCCCTTATGTCAGGGGTGGGGAACCTTTTTTCTGCCAAGGGCCATTTTGATATATATAACATTATTTGCAGGCCTAATGCAGGCCATACCCCTCCATGTGATGTCACACAGGGGTGGGGCCACAATAGCTTTTGATTACAGCAATGCCCAGAGCATCCTGAGGATGCTCCATGGAGCTGCAAGGGCCCTGTTTACCATCTGAAGCATCCTAAAGACTCTCCAGGCAGCACTGCTGCATAGATTCTGGCTGCAGGGTGCCATTCTAGGCACCCTGCTAGCCAGATGAGGCTAGCAGAAAAAAGCTCAGAGGGCCAGAGCAAATGATTCTGGGGGCCTTATACGGCCCCCGGGAAGGAGGTTCCCCCCATCTCTGCCTTATTTACTTGGAAAGGGAATATCTGCAGCCTTCTTCGCTTAACATTTTGAAAAAAAGCACCTGGGCGGATAAGCTCTAATAATACAAGCCAGACTAATAAGACGCAGAGGATCACAGAGGTTCTGAAATCATTCATGTACTAGTTCAGAAGTAATGGATTGCAGTAGATTAGTTATAGTCTCTCTACTACACATCTGTCCACAACCTGATAGTGGAAAAATGAACCCACGTATGAGCCCCCAAATCCACTCTGTAGTTAATGTATATACTGCTATAGTAGGATTCTTACACAGAAAGTCACGCCTTAGTGCAGTGGTTCTCCAAACTTGGTGCCACTGGTTGGTGGTCGAGTACTAAATTAAATAATTTATTGTCAATGCGATAGGCAAAACCAGTGTTGATGGCAGCCAATCACAAAATATGTGGACTAGCAGAAGTACATCACTGTCTATCATCACATAACTGAACCCAAGGATGACAGGTAATCACAATTTAATTAATTTTTACTGACTTTATCAATAAAAAAACGATTGGCCTAGGGGTGTCATGAAATAAATGTTGATAATCTAGGGCGCCGCGAATCAAGAAAGTTTGGAAACCATTGCCTTAGTGTATACAAAATCATTAACAAGTTCAAAATGCCACAATTTGTATTAAAACTGTATGACTGCCTTAAAACTTTATTCTACACATTAAATGTGTCACATACATTCCAACTTTCTAAGCACCATTCAATGCTCAAAAACCACCAGGACATTATCTATAACTGCAGAAACTGTCACTAGGGTCATTCCATTCAAGTGAACTAGGGATCTCCACTTGACCATCTCCAATTTTGATAAAATGTTACAGATGGGTCCTCGTACATCTAGCCTCTTTGCGCGTTAAACAGTCCTAGTCGCCCCATGCCGTGGCGTGACTTGGTAGCTCTGAGCGTCTTTATACCTTCAAAAGCATCTTATTTGCATAGTGATGTGAATAGATAGCACAAGCAGCTTCGACTGATTAAATGATATGCAGCATGCCAATATTCTGTGAGCGAGTGTATTTGCAAGCAAAACACTAAGGTACAGTGTCAGCAGCTGTAACACTAACGTAGTGTTTAGCATGCATTTGAAGGTAAAAAGTCGCACGAAAAGACGCTCGGCGTTACCAAGTCGCACGGAGCTCCTGCATTATGTGTGGCGCGACTTGTAGCACACGGAGTATAGATGTATGCGGACACATCCGTACATGAAGATTGGCATGTATGTCAGATTAACTTTGGGAAACATTTATTTCACAATATGCAATAGTAGCAAAACTATGCACTCAAAGTGGGGGTGGGTGCACCTGTCACTGACTCCAGTGTGCACCATTAGCCGGTGGGGAAAAACTTCTTCAAAACTGGTGACTAAACTTTGGATTTCCATAAAATTAAATATATAATGCTGGTACATACTATAAGATTTTGTTCAATGATGCCAACGACTAGAATGATTCAGACCGACCAAAACAATCCAGAAAACGACCAATATACACTGTAGTAGCAGTGTGTACAGCACACGCTATATCGGGTGCCAATCCGAGGGGTTTCAGACTGACTATCGGGCCCTGGTGCTGCATATACACTACACAATTATTGGCCCAATCTGACAGCTATAGCCATGTCGGGCTGAAAATCACATATTCCCTGACTTAAGGAAATCAATTGTATCTTTTTCAAGCATGGTTGTAATAATCCAGTCTGGTAGGCACCATAAACCCACGTGTGGGCACCAGCAGTTCACACTACCTGGAGCCTGCAAATCAGCCTGTGTGTGGTAGCTTATATACAATTGAGGCAAACATTGCTATGCTCTAAAGGACCGGGTGGTGTATTAATTATAAGTCTCCCCCTTGAGCATTTTTTCATATATATACATTATTTGGAGAGTCAAATAAAATATTCTCTCAATCTTTCATTTGTTCTATAAATAAGAATTATTTATTTATCTCCAATTCTCTCATCCACATAAGCCCTCCCCAATGTAGGACTCTAGTGAAATATATTACCGCTACTGGTCTCAGCAATAAACAGCTGCCCGGTTAGTTAAACATTACCTACAGGGTAAAAAAAAAATACATTAAACGTCACATAAGTCACAAGTTCTGCCTGATATGTATGCACTCCATAAAGCTGCATTAATTCTGGTATTTTGTCACCCTATTCAACCATCCTTCGGATTAGTTGCTAACACCAGCAGAGCCTTTAACACCATATTTATCAATTTACTTTTTCCTTATACATAGGCAATTTTGTGAACCAACTTGGCAGCAGTAAAACTAATAGAAATTATAACAACATGTGCCAAGACATACAGCTTTATTTATGCAACACTCAGAACATATTCCTCTGAGCAGGGGAGCTAAAGAGAACTGTTTACTGAAAAATAATTGAACAATGAAAAAACACAAATGGCCCTGGCCCTGGCCCTGGCCCAAACTCATGTTTTCTATGCTAAAGAAATAAAATTAAAAGTAAAAATCCATAGTGACAAACTACCAAACATAACTAGAGCATGGTTACATAGCATGTAAACTCAATGTGATACTGATAAATAAAAGAGACTGATAAACTATAATCTTTTTTCACTCTTTTAGAATATATTTTGTATGCTCTCTTCTGAATAATAATGACTGGGGTATCAATGTATTTCTTCTGCCTGATCTAGAGTTAAGTTGTACATTAACTCTTGTTAATTAATAACGGTATATGTATTTGTTAAGATGGAGAAAAGACCAAATTCAGACTAATAGTAAATGATCTCATATTTAATGCTCCCTCCTACAGTATTTTTTTTTTTACATTATATAATTTCTATATAATTTCTTAAGGATGCATACATTATTATAGTGTTCCCGCCAGGCTGTTTAAGCCCTTTTAGCAGCACCTAGCTTAAACAGCCTGCCCTGAGCCTTCCCCACCTGAGGGCCGCAGTGTCCCGCGGGTGGGAAAAGTTGCAGTGACAGATCATCGCCCAGTGAATATAGACGCCCTTACGCATGCACACGGCATCTATTCACTGTGAGGGGAGAACTTGGGGGAAGCCCAGCACCAAAGTAAGTGCTGGGCACACCCCCGTGTGACAAATTGGGGCATGTCACAAGGACACGCCCCCTCCCCGATCGACCACGCACCTTTTTTCGGGAGCACACAGAAGCTCCTGGCCGGCTACCTCAGCGTCCTGTCCGCTTTCTAGCGTGAGCACTACTATTAAAAATGTTTTTCATATTTATTTGAAGATGGGTTAGAACAGTGGTCAGGGAACAGGGGTAAATTACCCCACATGGGGTAAAAATAAAATTCCTGGGGGTAATGGACAGACAGCCGGGCATGCATATGAATCATTCTATAATGATTCATATGCATGCCCGGCTGTGCCGCAGGGAGGCTCTAAGCCGGACGCCCGCTGAGATGTTATTACCAGCGGGCGCCCGGCTCCTTCCCTGCAGCGCCGCGTTAACCGGAGGCTGGAGTTCTCTTCTGAACTCCAGCTTCCACCTCTCTCCATGCGCACTATGGGACAGACGTCATGACGTCTCTCCCATAGTTCCGAGGAGCAGTCGGGCGGACAGGACGGCGGCGCATGCAGAAGCGGGAAGTAAGGCAAGTGTTTTTATTGTACAAGCGGCACTACATGGGCATTATATGGGGGCACTACTACAGGGGCATAACTATGGGGGCACTACTACAGGGGCATTATATGGGGGGCACTACTATAGGATTTCCTTCCTTTCAAATCGAGGGGGTAACGTTGACGTATCTAAATATATTTTGGGGTAAAAGGTAAAAAAGTTCCCTGACCCCTGGATTAGGATAATAGAACCCAGTTCCCAAAATTCAGCTGATAAGGGCTACCGCGATGGCGGCCATGGATGTCTTACCAATTTTTATTCATTTACAAATCAATTTTTTTTTTTTTCTATTTTTCGAGCTAGTATAAGTCAAATACATGCCTGAAATTACAATATTTAATTAGGTGGTCAGTTTTCCAGGAATGTGGGAGACAGAGATCCTGAACCCTGGGAGTTTGTCTAATACTGTATGATTATACAAGTCTGGTAAAGGCTAATAAAACCTTAAGTTCTCTCATTCATAATTTATTCATCCCAACATATCCATATCTATCTTTTTTGTATTCTATAGGCAAATAGAGAACTTTCAAAAATAAATACCTAGAATAATAAAATCTAATTAAATTTTTTTTTAAAAACACACTTTCAGGGATTTTAGAGTTGAACACACAAATAAGGAGAAAATGGAATAGGGGTAGCTATAAAATCTTGAATTTACTTCCAGGAGTATATTCATTGATAAATAGATATTAGTGAGTCTCCAACAGTAACTACAAATGTGCACGGTTTGCCTCTCAGTAGACTACAGCTCTGAAATAACAATTAGCCTTAAATGAGTCACATGACAAAATGTCAAAAATAAATTTGTGTGTATGGTTTCTGTGACAAGAACACTGGAAGTGTGTTTGAGGGCAGGTATATTTGTCCCAGGTTTCTGACTTCTATGTTTTAAATACCCCAGGAAAATGTTTGTTATTTAAACGGCTTTCTGAGAGTTTTTAGGCTTTTGTAAAAAGCTGGTTAAGGGTTCCTGGGGTTATGGATGGATCGTGAGGGCAGGCTTCACTAGTCAATGGGGTGGGCAATAAGTGGCCTTCCAGCTGCTGTTGAACTGCACATCCCAGACTGCCCTGCACCAGTTTTACCATGGCCATATAGCAAAACTGTTCCAGGGCATGCTGGGATGTATAGTTCTACAACAGCTGGAGGATAACGTATTGCCCACCCCTGCAGCCCATTTTGGATCTTTAGGGCCTTTAGACAAAGTAGCTGATTAGTTCCTGTGTGAGTTTGTGAAAAAGCTGTCAGGCTGGACATCCAGTCTCTCACTGCGTGGGGATAGGGACTCCAGAGCCTCTGAGGGAGAAAACCTGCTACTTGGTAGAAGTGAGCTATACTTGCTGATACTTCCAATGTTTTCGTAGCAGGCCGTCTGGAAAGAGTTATGTTTAGTGCCGGACTGGCAAGGTATACAACTCTTGTCGGGCTACAAATAAATGTGACACCAACACCTGGACTTGTGCAAACTCAATGAGGACAAGAGCTTACTTACAGATAAGCACAGTTCACATTGTAGCCCAGGAACACATCCTGCAATGCAATGTGGTTTAGGATGCATTATAAAGAGATAGAAAAGACAGCTAGCATAGGTATCAAATATTCTATATTCTCCGTGCACACTGTATGAATTAAAATATACCAGGTGGTATAAACAGTTAGTGCCATCTACATTAGTCAGGCATTTGCGCTGGCATGGTAAGCAGCCTGGTTAAGTTCTTCTGTTCTCCCGTCACAAACTCTAGTTCAACCTTCAGAGAATAGTGAGGTTTTTTTCCATTTTGACCAAAAATTCCAGGAAAGGTGGGGTTTTTCTTGCCTGCATGCTGTTTTTCACTTGAAAATGGGAATCAAAACAAAATGTAACCAAATTATACTTACTTATAGCGCTACCCTGACTTTTTCTATGGAGCACACAGGGCCCATGCTACTACAGGTATTAGGTCAACCCAAGCAGTTGCCAGGGGGCAATTAATTATAATTATGAGAAACCTGAAACCCTAAATGAGTATTTTTAATGCACCCATGGAGCCCTAACATGTAGAAATGGCCAACAATGAGGTAGCTGGGTGCTGCTCCTCAATGTCAGTATTACACTGGGAGAGTGGTGTTTCACTATGATGTCACAACCAAGTGCCACACTCCCAGTATGAGGGGCTTGCACTGTCCCTATAAACAGAGAATAGAAGATTATTACATTTAAATGCTGTATTTTATTCATTAAGCAGTAGAGAAGCAAAGAATAATAATAATACAAAAAACTTCTATAATACAATGGGTGGAGATCTACTTACACAATTTGTCACCACAATTTAGAGCATGGAAATGTTAAATAAACTGACTACAGTAGAAAAGTTATATTTTAAGAAATAAACCTGTTACTGTAACCCCGAGGATATTATAATATAGACATGTAATGCTGCAATTTATGCTGTGTACATATGAAAATTGCTTCATAAATGGACCTAAAAATCAGAAAATCCCCACAGAAGAAGCTGAACGTTTCAATAAGAGTTATGGTCCAACCTTTTATAGAGAAATCACCTTCTGCCACATGTTAACATTCTGCTAATGTAAAAGACATGCCTAACTACAACCATATGATTCCTGCAAATGTGTCACTGAATGCTCCAGTAACCTTGTGGGGCCTTCCACTACCCCACGGAAAGCAGCGATCCTTTTAAAAAGCTTTGTTCAAACTCCTTCAATCCTACGGCTATCTAAAACAACATACTGCATACCACAGGATGGCGTTAGAAATTATATACACTCCAATGTCTGATGTTATGATCTGCAGATAAACATTTTAACTAATTACATTTCTGGTCATTTGCATTGTACAGTAATTTCCAATGAGCTTCCTTGTGACGGCATCCCCTGGCTCCCAGGCATCCTGCTTTGTAGTAAAAAGAAAAAAAAAATCACAGAGGCGGCGGCTGAAACAATTGCAAATGTTCTGCATTACACGCTTTACTTTAGCGATGAGGTCAGCTATAAATGGGCTTTACAGCTGGCCAACCAGTTTAAGAAAGTCTTCTACTACTGTGTATTATATGGGCCCCTATTGTCATAATTAGGTTATGGATCACAAGATATTAGGCAACATGTAAACCTTTGGGAGGAACTCAATTAATAAGTGACGGGAGCAATTCAATTGTTTGTGCCAATGGACACAAGTGCCGCAGGCGCCCATTACTTCTGAGGTGGCGAGCAGAAATACGCTCAAAGGCAGGCTATTGGGTACCCCATACACATCGCACCCAGCAGTTTGCACGGGTCTAGACACTTCATGTGGCTAAACCCTATGCATTGTGGCGCATTGAGTAATGGGCAGCCATGGCACCTGAAAACAATTAAATACCCCCCTTTGTGTTTATTAAGTGCAATTCTATTAATTACCAACATATGGGTGACCTGCGATTGACCCTTGAGGTCATATCCAGCTGCAGGGATAATTATTTCTATTTGGGGTCAATCCAATTAGGTGCGAGTTGGGTCCTGTGAGCTGTTCTAACGGCGAAGTCGCACTGCAAATTTCTTGTGCGCACCCCCTTAAACAAGTGAAAAAGTAGGGAAAATCTTTATTTTAAGTTAAAAATGTCAGGACATGATTTAGAACTTGTGGTACACCCCTCCCAATAAATAATTATGCACTTGGAGGGCTTTAAATAGCATAATTTAGCCAATAAATACATGTCTGTTTTCAGCTGAATTTCTTTAAAAAGATCAATAAAGGGATACTTGATGTGGGCCAGGCATGTGGGGGTGTAAATGACGTGGGCCAGGCATGTGGGGGTGTAAATGACGTGGGCCAGGCATGTGGGGCTGTAAATGACGTGGGCCAGGCATGTGGGGCTGTAAATGACGTGGGCCAGGCATGTGGGGCTGTAAATGACGTGGGCCAGGCATGTGGGGCTGTAAATGACGTGGGCCAGGCATGTGGGGGTGTAAATGACGTGGGACAGGCATGTGGGGGTGTAAATGACGTGGGACAGGCATGTGGGGGTGTAAATGACGTGGGACAGGCATGTGGGGGTGTAAATGACGTGGGACAGGCATGTGGGGGTGTAAATGACGTGGGACAGGCATGTGGGGGTGTAAATGACGTGGGACAGGCATGTGGGGGTGTAAATGACGTGGGACAGGCATGTGGGGGTGTAAATGACGTGGGACAGGCATGTGGGGGTGTAAATGACGTGGGACAGGCATGTGGGGGTGTAAATGACGTGGGACAGGCATGTGGGGGTGTAAATGACGTGGGACAGGCACCATATGTGTGATGTACTGAGGGTACAATTAATTACCGCATTAACAACAGCCCTATAATATGTTACTAATGACCAGTGTGACAATACTTAACTGGCTGTAAGCTCCTGATAATTAGGTCTGTTCATTAACATACAGAAAAGATACTAGTCACTGTGGCTGGTCACAGTATTAACAATGCATGGGAGAGCCGCATTAAGTTACAGGAACAGGCCTTTATTATCACAGACAAAGATGACATACCCTCTGCAGCCAGCATCTAAAGCATTCTTTTCTGGTAAATAAAATACTCACGTTAACAAGAAAATATGACTGGTTTACATATAATTCTAAATAAGGACTTGCATGCATGTAACAATGCGACAGAGATACAAATCTTTATATTTCCTCATACCCTGTTGTATGAATAATACCTCCAGCTTTTCTCCCAGCATAAAATACACCTGCCGCCCTTTATATCACCTTGTCATAGAACAAAGCTGACTGTTTTTCTTTAATTAAAAAAATGCATAATTGAAAACAAAGATAAAAGAGAATGCCAAGACATAATTCACACTGGTATTTTATATCTAAAATGTTTTAATCTCTCATAAATAATGGTGTATACACACGGGACGACCGTCAGCGATTACGATATCGCTGAACGATCTCCCGGGTGTGCTGGATGATCAATATCGATCATCCAGCGCGCCGCGATCAAGGGTCCCTATAGTAACCTGGTCGATATCGACCAGGTTGGCCTGCATGCACGGTCGATTTACGATATATTTATCGTCCATACGTGCCCGCGCATCGCAGGTCGTTGACGGGCTGGAGGCACCGAAAAATGCACGATATGAACGATAACGATCATATCATGTACTTTAATCGTACTGTGTGTACGCACCATAAAACTTTTGTATATGAAAGAATAATGCAAAACTTATCTAGGCTGGAAGTTTCACTTGTCTGGTTAGCATAAAATAAACACTAACTTGGGAAAAATGCTCCCTGACACAAAGAACTCATCTCATGACAAATAAGAAAAATACATATATTGGTGCATAATCATGAAAAAAAACTGACGTATTTAATACGAGTGAATAGAAACTTGCTTGAACAGAGTGTTTCACAGAGTTTCCAATCCCACTTTTCCCCTTCATAACTCTCTCACAGAGAACCTGCAGGGCTAACAATCCCATCCCACAGCAGGAGTGCTCCTCTTCTGCATGTGCCAACCCCACTATTAAAACATAAGTAGACCAAAAGAAAAACTAATGTATCTGCTTCAATATATTAAGAGAAGTGGGATCTGCCATGCTGTGTTCTTGATCAAGATGTAATAACAGCCTTACACAACTTTATGAGTTCATACCTAAGCTAGGTACACACTTTAACAACTAATCGGTCAGCAGGCTGGGCAGGTCAATGTGTCCGGGCTGGCATTTAAATTTGCCTGCCCAGTTGAGATTCAGTGTTGGCAGTCCCTGCGGCAAGTGTGCAGGCAGTCGGCGGGTGTCCGTACACAGAGCCAGATGCACTAATTTATCTTCCAGATGTAATCGGCATCGGCTGTGCAGCAGGGCCGAGCCGATACAGTATGTCTGTACATCGTTGTTCACAGACATATCAGGTATACACATCTACCGATGCACTCATGATATATCGCTCGTCATATAGAACAAGCGATATATATCACCAAGTTTCTCCCAGCATTACAGTGGTGCTTTAGTAAGACTACATAAATTACATTCTAATGGGGAGACAGACCAACATGCACATGTACGCATCAAAATAATCTCCACGATACTTCATAATCTTCATATCTATGGTACCTAATGCTTCTCTACATCCGTTTCTCACTAATAAATGTATTTTGAGTAACATTTGCATTAAAAGCACAGCTGGATTTGGATACACATGCCTCAGGCCGAGAACCTGGCCCCATTTATCAACAGGTTTTATTATTCACAGTGAGTGATAAAACTTGCTGTGTATGATAAATGGTTCTCCAGCCAATCAGCTCCCAACTGTCATCTGTCTGAAAAATGTATCATACAGAGTTTTATCACCCTCTGTGAATGATTAAACTCGTTAATAAATGAGGCCCTAGTATCAAGACCTACAGATTCCACTGATATGTACAGTAAATAACACTGCTGATCTCTTTGGTGAAGCAGCCGCCAAAGCATTAAACGTTAGTATTTTTCAATGTAAACTGCTTAGTGAGAACAATCTAGTTGACCACTTCTTGTACTTTACATTTCATGTGACAAAAAGTCTGGCTTATACTATGCAGGTATATACGGAATAGAAAAAAATTTTAATACTGAAATTAATAACTGCACGAAGGGCCCACGTGTGACTTGTCACCCTGGCCTCTCATTACAGATGTGCCCTCATACACCTAGCCCCAATATGCCATGCAGCGTGACTTGCCTGGTGTGAGCGAGCCGCCCGGTCACGTGTTACTCTGCCAGCATTGGGTGTCTTTTTTTTTTGCTGAAAATGAGTCTAAGTTAGAATGCAATGTGACTAGGAAGCACCAGTAGGCTGTACTGATTAATTTTACATGCAACACTTGTATTTCTGTGTGTGACTGAGTCTGTATATAACCACAACGGAACCTGGAATTAAAAAAGTTGTGGGTACACACTGGAGAGATGTCGTTCCAATTTGGCCAAATCGGAATGGCAAAACGTGCAGTGTGTATGCACGATATGCGCGCACCCGCGGTCGCATGCGACTCCGTCAGGTTTGATGTGAAACTTGACGATATCACCTGCAGCGCTATGCATGTTATTGAAGGACAGAACGAGTGATTGTTCCGCCCTTCATTAATCACTGCGGTGTGTACAGGCAATTATGTGATGCCATTCGCACGATTGCTGGTCGCACAAGTGTGTACCTGGCATTAGTGACTCAGTCGCACACAGATATACAAGTGTCACATATCAAATTAATCAGTCGCATTGCGACTTAAAAAGCATTTTCAACAAAAAGTTCCGCTGCCGCAAAGATGTATAAAGGACACATCTGTAGATCTGCAGTCCCCAGGTATTTCGGAATACTGCCAATTTCACTGAAGTGGGCTCTGATTTATTAGTCATCTTATTTGACTCAATAACTTCAGTTGTATACTAGTCATTATACAATTTAAGCGGATGGTCTTAAATGATCTACTCTCTAGGTTGTAATTCTAGAAAGACAATTATATACACAAAACTTTATGGTCAGAAAACTTTCACACTTTCAAAATCGTGGTCATTGTCACCTAACACTGTATTTAAGAAATGTTGAGTACCATACAAGGTAGTGGAGAAAAACGAGCCATGTACAACAGAAAGCTGGCCCAGTTACGCTGATTAATACCAGGTCATTAAATAGGAAAATATTCAGTGAGTAGGCTGGGTACACACTATACGATATATATTGGCTAATCTTGCGATCCGCGATAGATCGCAATGACCCTACTCACGTTTTGATGAATTGGGTGGTCGCATCTTCCCATCTGATGTGCAGCACATCAAATGGGACGATGCGCTGGATGACATGGTGTTGTTACATTAAGCCTGTAACAATATATTGCGTTGCTGTATGTCGGCTCGTGCACTGTGTGTGTTTTGGTGCAATATATTGTTACAATAAAACACTGCGGCGCTGGGTCGGCACATTGCTGAGGTATGTACCCAGCTTAAGACTTGGTCAGCCAGGTTGATTTCAGAACTCAATGAAATACAATAAAATTATATATATATATATATATATATATATATATATAAAAACGAAGCTTTTCATCGCAACAGCACATGACTACTGGGGGAAACGTGTCATCACAACAGGGTGATGTCACTAAAGATTACTCATGGAGAATGAGACCACTTGACAATTCTATAAAGCCTAACAGTTACAAAATTTCAGCCAGAATTTCGGCAGCTGCCATCCCGAACGAAGGTACACCAGGGCGACTTAGCTGTTAGCCGCTAGGGGAGGGTTAGGTTTAGGCACCACAGGGAGGTTAGCTTTAGGCGTTGGGGGTGAGGTTAGGGTTAGCCATCACTGGGGGGCGGGGTAGGGAAGGGTTCAGTTGAGGCACTAACGGGGAGGGTTAGGGTGCCGAGGGTTAGGGTCCAAGAAAGCAGCGTTAAGGGGAGAAGGGGGGGAGGGTTAGTATACTTACCAGAGCATCGGGATGCCACTGTCAGCATTCTGACAGCAGGCATCCCGACTGCCGGTATTTCATACCCAACCCGAGTGAATATCAAGCTGATTTTATTTAGTTAAATGTAATTTAAACTATATATATATATATATATATATATATATAATATATATATATATACACACACACAGTACCAGGACACACCTTCTCATTCAATGGTTTTTGTTTAGTTAAATTATTTTCAACATAGTAGATTAATACTGAAGACATCAAAACTATGAAAGAACACATATGGAATTATGTTGTAAACAAAAAAAGTGTTAAACAAATCAAAATATGTTTTATATTTTAGATTCCCCAAAGTAGCCCCCTATTGCTTGGATGACAGCTTTGCACACTCTTGGCATTTTCTCGATCAGCTTCATGAGGTAGTTTCCTGGAATGGTTTTCCAACAGTCTTGAAGGAGTTCCCAGAGGTGCTGAGCACTTGTTGGCTGCTTTTCCTTCACTCTGCGGTCCAACTCATCCCAAACCAGCTCAATTGGGTTTAGGTCGGGTGATTGTGGATGCCAGGTCATCTGACGCAGCACTCCGTCACTTTCCTTCTTGGTCAACTAGCCCTTACATAGCCTGGAGGTGTGTTTGGGGTCATTGTCTTGTTGAAAACCAAATGATGGTCCCAGTAAGCGCAAACCAGATGGGATGCCATGGCGCTGCAGAATGCTGTGGTAGCCATGCTGGTTAAGTGTGCCTTGAATGTTGAATAACTCACCAACAGTGTCACCAGCAAAGCACCTCCACACCATCACACCTCCTCCTCCATGCTTCACAGTGGGAACCACACATGCAGAAACCATCCGCTCACCTTCTCTGCGTCTCACAAAGACACGGCGGTTGGAACCAAAAATCTCAAATTTGGACTCAACAGACCAAAGTACAGATTTCCAATGGTCTAATGTCCATTCCTTGTGTTTCTTGGCCCAAACAATTCTCTTCTTCTTGTTGTTGTTCATCCTCAGTAGTGGCTTCTTCGCAGCAATACAACCATGAAGACCTGATTCACGCAGTCTCCTCTGAACAGTGGATGTTGAGAGTTGTCCGCTACTTGAACTCTGTGAAGACTTTGAGGGGTATTCAATTTGAAACGTAAACTGCGCCGTCTATGCGTGTCGAAGTTTTCGCCGCACATCGGAGCTTTTGCCGGTGAAAAAGTATCGCGCGCGCCTCCGCTTATACCCGTATTCAATTTGAAAACGGCACCCGGCGAAAATGAAATCAGCGAAAACTTCGCTGATTTTTGGGGAAATCACCCTAACACCCCCAAAAAGATGGTCTGAAATGGGGGAATCACTCTGGATACCCCCAATTATCCCTGCTGAAAGTTTTTGGGGTCTTTAAACAGTTTCGATAGCTGCTATTTCGGGGATTTGGGAAGGTGGTGAAGAATAGTATTTAGAATTTTTTTTTTGCAGAAAATAAGTACATTTTGGGTACTTGAAAATGGGGGTGAGCATATTTAAAAGTTGCTAAAGTGAAGTTTTAAAAAACGTGAAAAATCCACCTGCCGCAAACACCTGCAATGAAAAAAACACCTGGGGCATACTTGGGGACCTCCCTAGATTGTAGTTCGCTAGTTTTTAGCTTTGTACCCCCCAATTTTTTTTTCGCCCCAAAATGAAAGTGCTTTTTTTGGGGTCATCTGAGGTAATTTTTTTAAACTTTTTGACACAGTTTACCTTTGGGGGACTGTCTGAAGCTTGCAGGGTGGTTTCCGAAATGTTGCACCCCAAAACCACAATACTGCACTTTTTTTTGCCACCCATTCCTTGGTGATACTTTTTCGCAGGGTCGAATGCAATATACTTTTCGCTCCGGCAAAAAGTTTTCAAATTGAATATGGTGTAAAAGTAAAAGCGGCGAAAATGACGTCATCCGAGCGAAAAAAACATTGCAGAAACTGAGTTTTCGCTCCATATTGAATACCCCTATTTATGTGATCTCTAATCTGAGGTGCTGTTAAGTAGCAGTTTCTGAGGCTGGTAACTAATGAACTTATCGTCTGCAGCAGAGGTATCTCTTGATCTTCTTTTCCTGGGGCGGTCCTCATGAGAGACAGTTTCATTATAGCATTTGCTGGTTTTTGCAATTGGACTTGAGAATACATTCAAAGTTCTTGAAATTTTCCATATCGACTACCCTTCATATCTTAAAGTAATGATGGACTGTTGTTTCTCTTTACCGAGTCGAGTGGTTGGTGCCATAATATGGATTACAACAGTAGTCAAATAGTGGTGTCCACTGTGTACTAACCCTACCTCTGCACAACACAACCGATGGTTTCACACACATTAAGAAGGCAAGTAATTCCACAGACTGACTCTTGACAAGGCACACCTGTTAATTCAAAACCATTCCAGGAGACTACCTCATGAAGCTGATTGAGAGAATGCCAAGAGTGTGCAAAGCTGTCATCCAAGCAAAAGGGAGCTACTTTGAGAAATATAAAATATAAAACATATTTTGATTTATTAACACTTTTTTGTTTACAACATAATTCCATGCGTTCTTTCATAGTTTTGATGTCTTCAGTATTAATCTACTATGTTGAAAATAATTAAAATAAACAAAAACCATTGAATGGGAAGGTGTGTCCAAACTTTTGACTGGTACTGTATATATATGTATATTTTATTTAACCAGGCTCACATTATTGTTACCACAGGGTTGTTGCTGCCTCATTACCCGTTTTATGAGGGGTTAACACTGGGACTAGGAAGAAGTGTTGGCATGAGAAGAATATTTCAGGTCAAGTTTCCGGCAGTGTCAGATGGGACTGAACAGTACTCCTGTTTAAGATGCAGTGGGAACTAAATCTTTTATCTTGATAGATCTGCAGTTCAGGGCTGGAGACATAAAAACATGTATAGAAATGTCCATGCGGAGGGTAAAAAATAAATGGTCTCAAGTGCTTCCATCCGTCCCGAGTGGAAGATGTACACAGAAGAGGGGAAAAAACATCTCAGAAACCAAGCACTTTATAAGGAGGAACTTCTAAATTAAAAACAGACCATACATATATATTACAAGAAAAAAAAAAAATAGTGTTGCAAACCCCCTGTATTTATAAGAAACTGAGAGTGAGCTAAAGAAACAAGCTCATTAGTATTGATACACAGATAGACATTAAAAAAAAAAAAGGTGTTCCTTAAAATCAAACTGTGCATTGTCCTCATGGCTTCTTATGATTGCACCAAGGTCCTGCTGCCTGAACAGCTAACAAGCCATGTAATATTAATAGCACATAGCCCAACGGGCAGCTACTTAGGACACAGTTGGAGAGTGAAATGAGCCCAGGGTCCCATCTGCTCACCTCAGCTGCCCTGTATTTATAACAAATGCAGAGAATGGTGCCACTTTATGTAGTGCAGATCTATAACACTGCGGATGTAAGCAGATACAATGTAATACAGTACAAAGAGTACAATTTACTGTACACATGAGATAAGCTTTAGTAAGGCTGCTGCCAATGATTAACCAGTGTCATCAGCCACACCCAATTACAGTAATGCTGGATTTGTGTCAAGCGGGAATATACAGTTAATCTTTACAATGGACATTAAGGGGTATATTTACTAAAGTGCAGGTTTATAGAAATGGAGATGTTGCCCATAACAACAAATCAGAGTTTAGCTATTACCTTCTAAAAGCTGCGAGATAAATGATAAATAGAAATAGGTTGTTATGGGCAACATCTCCACTTCTATAAACCCGCACTTTAGTAAATATACTCCTAACACTGAGAAAAGAAGTGAGCTTAGCAATGTTGGTTGCCGGAACATACTCCTATGAATTTACCATATCCCTTCACTCAGAATAAAAATACCTAATGATAGTGTTAAATCTTAAGCCAGGTACACACTGGAGCAATGTTGAGCCGATATGCCGTTTTTTAACAAATCACCTACATTGCTCAGTGTGTACACATGATTGTGCGCTCCTGCAGTTGCTAGCGACGGTCACCAGGTTTGATGTGCTGCACATCAAACCATAGTGATATCGCTAGCGGCCAATGCATTGGTAATGAATGACCGAATGGTGATCGTTCAGTCATTCACATTAAAGCCATCCAGTGTCGACGCACAATCACCAAGGCATTCGTTCCGATGTCAGAACAAATGCCCATCGCTCCAGTGTGTACCCAGCCTTAGTCTGCAGCTTGTAAGACAGATGAAATCAGTGCAGGTAAGCATATAAAAATAAAAACATCCTTTAAAAAGGTAAAGGCTTTCATGTAATAGTCGCTGTCCTCTGATAAAACAAGAGTAACAAAAACACTTACACTGAAAGCTTTTATAAGATGCATTTTACACACCTGCAATGAGGTATATACCCACATTTTTATTTGCCTTTTAAACATGCAATAAAACAATGCACTGCAAACACCATTGTGAGCAACATTTAAGGTGGAGATAGAGCTCTTTAAAATGCCCAAATGACTCCTACATTTCACTTCTACAATTTATATTACTGTATGTTGCCAATCTACCAAATAAACTTAGCAGCCACAATGACATGTGCTAAAGTTTAATACATTGCAATATACTGGGATACTGGGAGATCATTTTAACTTAAGAAAACATGGTACGGTCATTTCACACAAATCTTCAATAAGTCACCTGTCCCGTCAAATCATCTGAACTATTAGGCGCGCAGCAGCTTTCTGCAACTTTCTGCAACTTGGGACATCAAAATCGATGGAGGATGAAAAAGTCATGTGCACACTTGTAATCAGTCAAACTATGTAACAGCACGATAGAAAACATATCAAATTGCTAGTAAGGGGTTAGGACTAGCACTTGTATATCTTCAAGTAAATCTCACATGCAGGGAACATGAGGATCCCTATACCATGTACATACATGCTGACTGGAGTCTGCAAATCATACAGAAAGCAAGAGGAAGTGGGCAGGACTCGCATCGACATGCCCCGCCCACTAATGCATTATGACACAAAGTAGTAGAGGTATATATTACAGGTTGAGTCTCCCATATCCAAAATGCTTGGGACCAGGGGTATTTTGGATAACGGAATATTCTGTATTTTGGAATATTTGCATATCATAATGAAATATCTTGGGAATGGGACCCCAATATACACATAGAATGCATCTATGTGTTATATACACCTTATACACACAGCCTGTAGGTAATTTTATACAATATTTTTAATGATTTTGTGGCTCAAGCAAACTTTGTGTACATACATGAAATTCAGTTATGTTTCATATACACCTTCTACACATAACCTGAAGGTAATTTTATATAATAATTTAAATAATTTGTGCCTTTAGACAAAGTTTGTGTACATTAAACCATCAAAAATCAAAGGTTTCATTATCACAGTCATGCCAAAATTATTCCGTATTTCGGAATATTCCATATTTCGGAATATTTGGATATGGGAGACTCAACCTCTACTAGAAGCGGAGATGTTGCCCATAGCAACCAATCAGATTCTAGCTATCTTCTAGAAGGTGCTAGATAAGGAAGTAGAATCTGATTGGCTGCTATGGGCAACATCTCCACTTCTAAAAACCTGCTCTTTAGTGAATACAGTATACCCCGTAGTGTGTGAGAGGAATGATGCCACAGTGGACAGATCATGCTGACAAATCATGTCACCCAAAACTGCACTGACAAGAATACCACTCAACTATACATATACAAGAACATCAAATAAACCCTAAAAAAAAAAAAAAGCAACATGGCAGTATGATAAAATGATATGAATGTATACACACAACTCTGCTTAACTAGAGGTTTAAGACGCATGTATATTAACCTTTCTAAACTACCACCACCGGGCCAGGCAGTATATTTCCTGATTTTGACAATTCTATTTATTTATTTTTTCTAATACTCTAAACCTGTGCAAGCCCTTAATGTAAACCATCTTGCAGTTTTTCAAAAAATTTATATTGACAGCAGATCCTGAGCAAAAGGCAAATTTCGCCACACGTACCATTCTTTATACAATGTAGCAACAACACACTGGGCGGCATTAAATTGTTTGAGCCCCCCTTCGCTCCCGACAAAGCTATTCAATTGTTACTCCTGTCGGGTGCGATCAGCTGCCAGTGCCGACATTTCAACTGAAATGCACGAAAAGTTCAAACTGCACTTTTTTTTCGATAATCGCCATCAATTGAATAGTGCACCGCGATCTCCTGTCACTTTAGACAGGAGATCGGGCGCACTAAAACAATTTAATTCCGCCCTCTGTCATCAATGCCTTAGGTATTTGCTATATAAGCTGTGGGCGAGAGATGTTCCTGTGACCATAATCTCCTCATTCAGGGCCAATGTGCATAAAGCTCTCTGGGTCATGGTGGGCGCACTCCTCGCAGTACATAGGATGGTCGCTCTCTCGTACTCATTACTGTTAGCAGCTGCCCAGAAGAAGGAAAACTTCATGCTGCCATGGGGACGGTGAGTATAAGAGACACCATCCAGCTTTAAAGTTGTGTGTTGGTCACAGGCACTCTAAAACTAGGTACACACTAGTGTTGTTGCTAGAAAGCGGGCAAGGCAGGGCGTCGGCAGGGAGTCACTGCGTGCACCAAAACCGTGCATCCCGAGAAGGGGGCGTGTCTTTGTGACATGCCCCCATTTGCCATACTTGAAGGCATGCCCAACACTTACGGAGGTGCTGGGCTTCCCCCAAGCTCTCCCCTCACGGTGTATAGATGCCGTGTGCATGCGCCCGGTGTCTATTCACCCAGCAATAAATCGGTCACCGCAACTTTTCCCACCCGCAGGTCGGAAAGGATCAGGGCAGGCTGTTTTAGCGGGGCACTGCTAAAAGGACAGGGCACATTTTGCCCTTAAAAATCGAGCAGGGTGTAGCACCCTGCTATAACAGCCTAATGGGAACACTACAGAATTATTGTGTTGATTTGCCAATAATCGGGTGATCGGCATAGTGTGTAGGCATGAGCGTATCGCTGATAAAATGGTTAAACAATGTCCACTAACACATTCCTTAGATTAGCTGATTGGTCAGCCAAGACAGAAAACCTCGGCCTCAATCTCCAGATATCGAGCAGTGTGTGAGCTTTCGGGATAACCTGTCCATATTTCTCCCTATGTTTTCCCATCACTACGTCATCCTCCAAATGGGCGGACATATGCAATATCAGTGTGGTGTGGCAGAAAATCGGTAACGTCTAAAAAGAAATTGCATAATGTGTAGCACAGATATTGTAATTTCTGATTTGCCAAAAAATCGGCCCGATCAAAAAAAATCTAGTACCTAGTTTAAGTAATAGAATACATTTGGTAGACCAATTCTCATCAATGCTGTCCTTGTTTACAACTGGACTGTCCACCTTGCCCCCCAAACTTTAAGGCAGCCCTATCTTCAAGGAAGTCTCCAAAAACACTGGAGGATGTTTTTTATTAATAATATATGCCTAGTGCAGAGGTTCTTAAACACGGTCCTTAATGCACCCCAACAGTTCAGGTTTTAGAGATAGCCATTGTTGAGCACAGGTGGTTAAATCAAATTGACTGAGGTACTACTTAAGTCACCTGTGATTAAGCATGGAAATCCTTAAAACATGGATTGTTACGGTGCCTTGAGGACGGAATTTGGGAATCTTTGGCATAGTGAGAACTGAGGAAACACAGGCACCTTTGTGGAAATAATTAGACAACACTGATTACATTCGGCTTAAAAAAAAATCTATTATTTTTAAGAAAATGTAAGATAAAACTGTGCTGAATAGCTACATACCAAACCGCAACACACAAAGCACTTTTACCAGTCAGCATTGCTTCATTTTAGCCTGACCTGTAAATAAAAGTTTTGTCGCTTTGTGATGTAAATGTACTTAGTGAGAAATGGACCAGTGCGCACATCTCATTCACAAGGAGGGAAACATGGATATAAGAATGTGCTTCCTTCCACAAAAAGACCAACACATCCTATTAACGTCATTAACACAATTACTCATACCTACGAGACTAAAAAAAAAAAACTCACGGGAATACACTGCAAGCAAAGACTCATACAAATGATTTACCCGCTTTCCTATTCGTATATCTATCCCATAGATCAGGGGCATAGACACGATGTATAGCAAATGTCTGAAGTCTATGCTAAACTACTTATTAGTGAGCGTAGGAAAAACACCAGGGACTGACAGAAAGAAGACCTCATACATATCATCTAAAATCGGTAATCATCAACTGATTCATACATGCTGCAGATCATCTGGCAGCTTCATCAGTCTAAACGCAACACTACAGAGGTGGAGGGAACCTTAAACTGAAACAGGCACGGCTGATCTAACAGTGCCATCAGAAAGCACAACTTACTCCATCACCAGTACTGGTGGATGAGTGTTCTGGGAGGTTTTATCATTAGCCCGCAAATGAGCGCATAAAGGATTTTGCTTCCGGACAATTCTAAGTAAGCAGCAGAGCGGTAAAAATAAATTCAGCCAATTACACAATTTGCACAGTTGTCTGTAGCCCTGGACCAATTACTCCAAAAATTCAGAGCTAAATATTAAAGCTGCATACACACACAACGATTTTGTTACCAACGATTTTATGAACGATTTTCTGTAAGATTATCCGTCAGATTTTTTAAAGTGTAATGAACGATTTTTTTGAACTACAAAAGATTTTTGCATATTCCGTTAATGAAAATCATTGAGTTGGTCAGTCTGACTGAACTACAAATGTGAACGCGCATAAACGATAATCGTTCATCGTTTTAACTTAGAAAGTGAATGATTTTTGCAACGATTGAACGATATCGTTAACGATAATTGTTCAAAAAATTGTTGTGTGTGTATGCACCTTAATAGTCAACAATTTTGTAATAGAGAACATTAACAATATTGGCAAAAAAATAAATTAAAAACGTGATTGTAACATGAAAGTTGAAAATCTGCAACAGAAGTAGGACCGCGGCCCAATATTTCTAAAAGGGTAAGTGGCAATTGTGATAACTAAACTGAATATTGTATGGCAATTGCAAGGTACTGTACAGGTGTGGTAAAGGGTTATATTTACACAACCAGCTTTTATAAGATGTCCCCTCTAATGGAAAGAAAACACAAATACATAAATGCAATACACAACTGTCTAACGCTACTTTTAAACAACCAGGAAACATGAATAGAAAAATAAATGTGCTTCCTTCCAACAAAAACCCTGACATCCTATTAACGTCATTAAAACAATTACTCATACCTATGGGACATAGAAAACAAACTGAACACACAAGTATATCTATGGAGAGGTTCACTAATAATGACCTACCTGCTTTCCCACTAGGTCCCCTGTCTCATCAGATCTTGGGTGAAGCAAAAATATAAAACAAAACAGCCAGTCCTGATACCTAACATACATACTTAAAAATCACTGCTGATTAGCAAATATAGGAAACACAAGAGATGACACCACATATCAACAAAAAGCAGAATTAACTGATCCATACCGGTCACTGTGATCTAATATTGCTAATATCAAGGTACTTCCGTTAGCCCCATTAATCTAAATACAAGACCACAGAGGGCTTGGTCCCTAAACATTGGTGGCTGACCTACACAAGTCAAATTTGCAATGACACCAGCACAGGTGAATCAGTGTACTGGGCTGTAATTAAGAGTGCTGCGTTGTCACAGCCCTCAACCATATAAGGATAGTATAGTGTCCCTGGCCAATTCTAAGTAAATCATGTTGGAACAGGACGTGCAATGCCATGTGACATCCTGCAATAGCAATCACAGGACCACAAAGACATGCAAGAGCAAGAGGCAACATCTCCATGGAAAGACATCAATGGCACCAGTCTAGTCTTGCCCAACACCAGTCGCAATAATCCCCATACCCCTTCCCACCAACACGGTAACAAGCCTTGTTCTGTTGTGTGAGGGTAATAACCAGCTTGGCCAGTTCCCTGAGGAGATTTGTAACACCGGTTTAGACAGCACTGATTAATTTCTGTGGCACCAATCTAACTGACAAGCACCACATCTCTGCTAAGTACCACAACCTGGCCATGCTTAAAAACAACTTTTCTACATTTTTTTTAATCTATTCCCAAAACTATGAACACTTAAGAAAAGGATTCTCTGTATTTGTATAAAGGCCCAAAAATGTTAAGAATGCAGGCCATACATCAGCGCCGCGACTCACCAATGCCGATCCATTGATCAAAACCGCCAATTGGCGGCCAGCGATGCTCAACAACCCAACGCTGGATAGGAGAAATACAGCATGTTAACATTCCCCGACTCTTCAATCACGACTATTTTTTGGTCGGAATTGGCGATCGGGGAAATCCAACATATTCAAATTTCTCGAATCCCGGCCCAGAACGGGGAATTGCAACAGCCCCAGATGTATGAGCCCCTAGCGACATATAGTCTGCAGTATATGTGGAGAAAACAAAAATGTCTACTGGGCCCACACATCTGCCACTGATTGTCGCTATTACCTGTTCTGCCGGCGACTGATTCGGGGAATTGGAGAAATTCAACATGTTGGATTTCCCCAACTCGCAGTTTCCAACCAAAGAACGGTTGTGATTGGCGAATCTAGTAATTTTAACATGCCGTGTTCATCTGATCTGGCAACAGGTCGCCGATCAACTATGGCTGCCAATTGCCGGATTTAATCAGCATCTAGGAATTGCGGCACTGATGTATGGCCGCATAATATGTTCACACCCATACCCAATTACTCCAGAAGCTAACCAGCCCTATTTGACAAATTTAAGTGAATCGAAGTGGCTGAACTACACGCCCTCATGACTGTACCATGACCCATTTTTTTGCCAGGTTAAAAAAAAAATTAATTAAAAGACATAGGGCCTGATTCAGACCCACTCGCGAGCGGCTGTCCGCTCGCAAGTGGGTCGATGGTCTGCACTGAGCATGCGCACGACGGAGGGAGCTCCGTCGTGCGCATGCGCCAGACACGACGAGCGAAGGACTTTCCTTCGCTCGTTGTGTCCGATCAAAGGGGGCGTGCTGTCAATGTTGATTGACAGCACGCCCCCTTTGGTGGGCGTGCCTCCCTGACGGGGGCGTTCCCACGGGAACGCCTCCCGTCAGAAGCCGGCCCACTGACATCACTAGTGATGTCAGTGGGAGTGATTTTGGCTCTGATAGAGCCAAAATCACTCCGGAGCTTGCGGTTGAAAACCTCAACCGCAGGCTCCGGCTCGCAATTTCGATGGTCGCGATGGTCACGACCATCGCGGCCATCAAAATGCACGCTCGTATAGCCTGTGGGTGGTGACCCACAGCTATACGAGCGTCCAGGAGGACGCTCCATGAAAATGGAGCCCGGCCCTCATGCAGAGCGTGCGCTCTGCTCAGAGCGTACGGCTCTGAATGAGGGCCATAATTACACAACATTGCAATGGAAGCTGACAGCGTAAATTTACTTAATACTTTGTTATTATTGTGCCATTGGTAAGTCACTAATCGTTCCGGTAATATGAGCAGACTTGAGCGAAATTATTCCTTACGGAGATATTAGTGTTAAAAAACAGAAATCTTAGGATTTGCAAGGTTTTCTCAGCAAGTGCAAAGCTTTCCTTGTAGTGACCAATAGATCACTGAGGTTTTGTGAACTCAGTACAAGGCAGCATAGTACTATACAAGCGGACATTATTAGTACACACCCGTAAAGTACAATTAATGTCACTTCTACACTTCACTCAAACCTGGGGGGCGTAACTAGACATTTAAAAGGGCCCCATGTACAATCCAAGGGGGCTGGTGCAGTACCACAATTTATACATGAGCCTATAACTGGGTAGGCGGGCCATCCTGCTGTGGGCCCATGACAGTGGCAGACCCTCCTGCTACTACAGGACAGTAGTTACAGCATTTTGGGCTTAAACATTATCCCAACAATACTATACCCTCTGCCTTTTACTAAGCAGAGCCCTATGCATCTGACTGACACTCACATGGGTTGTTTATAGGCTGAGCGGAGACTATGGACGTGTAAGATCCCAGCACATGTGTAGTATATTATACCCGTGTAAGATCCCAGCACATACACATGTGCAGTATATTATACCCGTGTAAGATCCCAGCACATACACCCCATGTGTAGTATATTATACCCGTTTAAGATCCCAGCACATACACCCCATGTGTAGTATATTATACCCGTGTAAGATCCCAGCACATACACCCCATGTGTAGTATATTATACCCGTGTAAGATCCCAGCACATACACCCCATGTGTAGTATATTATACCCGTGTAAGATCCCAACACATACACCCCATGTGTAGTATATTATACCCGTGTAAGATCCCAGCACATACACATGTGCAGTATATTATACCCGTGTAAGATCCCAGCATACACCCCATGTGTAGTATATTATACCCCCACATACATGCAGGGTATACACACACATACCGGGTCCTGAGGGCGTGCCAGGCCGCCTCGATGTCCGCATACAGGTTCTTCTCGCTGGGTTTCCCGCTGCTCACCCCGTAGCCGGAGTAGTCGTAGGAGAAGACGTTGCAGTTGATCCTGGAGCCCAGGCCAATGTAGAAGCTGCACATCTGGCCCAGGTCCACCGCGTTGCCGTGGGAGAAGAGCAGCGTGTAGCGGCTCCCGGGGGCGCAGCGCACGAACATGCAGCCCAGGCAGCTGCCCCGCTCCGTCCTCCAGCGGAACACCTCCACCGCGTCCAGCTCCCGCTGCGAGTACTGCCAGTCCGCCCGCTCCGACAGGTGCAGGCTGCAGGGGGGAGGAAGGCCGGCCGCGGGCTCCCCCGGATCCTCCTGCGTCGGGGCCTGCACCGGGGGGGCCTCCGTCTCCCGCACCGTGTACGTGGGCTCCGGTGGCAGGAAGGCCAGCTTGGCGGCAATGCGACTCGGGCAGGGCGGGCAGCAGAAGAGCCAGCACAGCTCCCCCAGAGAGAAGCCGTTCATCCTCGGACCCTGCTCTGGCATTGAGGCGGCCCGATCCTGCGGGTAAGGGCCGATACCTGAGGACGGGGCACCCGTGGTTGGGCCCCGGGCCTGCGGCTCCTAGTGACCAGCGGCTAGCGGCTCATCTGACTTCTGCTCCCGCCCGGCCTAGCAGCTGCTTCCGGGGAAACACAGGAACAGCGAGGCCGCGGAGAGCTGGTGGAGTGCTGCCCCCTAGCATGGCGGAGACAGAGGGGGAGGTGTGGGGAGGAATACGGCACAGAGCGGCGCTGTCAGGTGAGAGCAGTGTGATAGGGAGATGTCAGCTCTGTCCTGCATAGAAGAAGATGACATGGGAAACGTGCTAACACCTATGTGATAAGCAGAATAGAACACAGAAGACATGTTAACACCAGGGATGTGACACATATCATTACATGGGATTTAATAAACAGAACATAACACGGAAAATATCTAAATACTTAACCAGGGATGTGATATAGAGAATAACCAGGTATGTAATAAACCGACCATTACATGGAAAATAAGGAAACACCAGGGATGTAGTAAATAGAACATGGAAAACATGTAAAGACCTCCTATGTGATAAACATAATAAGACATGTAATCACCAAGGATAAACAAAACATTAAATGGGAAAACATGGAGACACAAGGGATGTAATAAACCGAACATAACATGGAAAATATGTTACCAGGTATGTGACAAAGAGAGCATAACAGGGAAGAACATGTAAATACAAGGTAAATGATAAACATATCATAACATGGAAAATATGTAAACACCAGGTATGGGGATGCGGTCAATATCCCAACCGCTGGGATTCCGGCAGTCAGAATGCCGGCACCGGACTCCGACACCTGTCAGTATCCCAGTGCCGGCATCCCGAAGGTAAGTAGCGCGGTTAGGGGATGGATTAGGGTTAGGCAATAGTGGGAGGCAGAACCGTAACTAGACATTATGTCACACACTACAGCCTCCCCTCCCCAATTACACATTATGCCACACAGTACAACCCACATTACACATTATTCCACACAGTACAAACCCCTGTCGAAGCTGGATAATTGGCTGAGACAAGATCAGTTTAAAATTGGATCGCAGCGACGCCATCTTGCGACTGGCCGCAAGACGCCATCTTGGAAATGAGATCGCAAGACGCCATTTTGCGAATGGCCATCTAAGCACCATTTTAGATAAACTCACATTTTAGTACGTGGCGATATTGCTATTAGCATCATGCCTGTCACAGCTCATAGGGCGGTCCGCGGCTGGTATCGCGAGAAGAGGGGAGGCTCCAAGTCCCCACCCAGCTGAAACAGAGCTACGCGTGCTACAAACACCGGCCGGTAACGTCACGCACCTCGGAGGCAGTGCGGGTCAGCGTCCTGGACTGGCAGGAAAGGTAAGGTCACATCTTCCCAAAAACACTGTGGGCACTTCCACAGGGGGGAAGAAGCAGTGCAGATAATGCCCGCTCACCATCTCCATCTGCTTAGCCTAGAATCAGTTAGTTCAGCAGCACTGTCTGCACCCCACTTCCCGGGCCGCCAGCTGTCCCCTGCTAGCCAGACTGTCGACGGAGGGACATGGTAGGAGACAGTCGGGGCTGGCCGGGAGACTCAGGCAGGGCAAGAGTTACTGAGTGACTCTGATTGCAAATTGCAGGCCATCGCTGTCATCGGCATCTGCTGCAGCCAGTGTTTACTAAAAAATGTCCTGCAGCTTGCAGGACATTTTTTTTAAACACTGACAGGCTGCCTGCAGAGCTGCACTGGCTGATAGGGGGAGATGGATTTCTGTTTGGAGGGGCTGTTCTGTATTGGGGGGAAATGATTATCTGTCTGGGGGAGGGGGGTTATTCTCTTCTATGGGGAGATGATCTGTTTGAGGGGTAGGGGGGTTATTCTGTTCTAGGGGGAGATGATCTGTCTGAGGGGGGTTATGTAGTGCTAAGGGGAAATTATGATTTATCTGTGGAGAGGGATGTTATGTGCTAGGGCAGCAGGATGGTGTGGGGAGACGCAGGATGATGGCATTGGGGAGGCACGGAAGGATGGTGCTGAAGAGGCGCAGGATGGTGGTGTTGCAGGCGTAGGGAGATGGCGCTGGAAAGAAGCAGGGGCATAGCTCTGGAGAGACACACCAAGGTGATGGTGCTGGAGACACACAAATAGGATGGTAGGACTGCTGGTACTATTGGAAGAAAAGACGGGGACAGTATTCTTCAGTAACAACAATTCTAATGAAATCATATTACTGATGCAAATGGTACCATATGAGCAGGTTCAGTATGATACCAGCCGCCGGTTCAAATACCGACGCCGGAAGCCTGACTGTTGAAAATCCTGACTATGGCTGGTAAGTACCCTAACCCTCCCCCTCACCCCCCTAACCCTCCCTTGGTGGTGCCTAACCTCCCTGGGGGGTGCCTAACCCTAACCTCCCCCTGTTGGTGCCTAACCCTAACCCCCCCCTTCCCGCAACCTAAACCTAACCTTCCCAGGGTGGTGCCTAACCCCCCCTCCTCGCAGCCTAACCCTCCTGGGGCGGTGCCTAATTCTAATCTCCCCCTGGAGGTGCCTAAACCTAGTCCCCCCCATCCCCGGGCTAACATTAAAGGCAAGCCGGATACTTACCTTCGAGATCCCGGCGGTCGGGATGCTGGCGCCGTTATCTTCATCCTCTTCAGGATGACGGCATCAGGGTCTTCGTCCTGTTTGGGATTCTGGTATTGCGATATCAGCGGCCTGCATCTCGTCTGCCCGCATCCTGGCTATATCCCATATGAGCAAATATATTTTATTAATATAAATTGTTTGATAAGAGAAACTCTCATTTTGTCCTGCCCCAAAACTTCTATCACTATGTATTATCTGGTTGAATCTCTGTTACATGATAATGACATTGGCTTTACTGCTACACAAACAGGCGGCTTCCAGATCATGTGATTTTCTGCATGAATAGTGAATATCGACTCTAGACACTTCCTGTCCAGGAAGGATCAATTTCTTAAGAGGTTCCCCATTGCAGATAAATCATATAGATAAGAAAATACTCATTCAGATGCTTGCTGTGTTTATTCATTGAAAAGAGGGACTGTGGGCATGCCCATCTGCTCCTCGAGCGGTGGGCATACCCCAGCATGACGTAAATGGGGTTTGTGGCTTGCTGGCATGGCATTTCACATTAGACCACACTCATTGCCATGCCCACTTTTTGGGCGCGTGCCTTCGGCGCACACACATAAGGCCACTTTATTGTTTTTTTCCAGGGCCACTTTAATTCCCAATTCGCCCTTGGATGGAACCCAGATGTGTCATTCTGTGAAAGTGACCCCAATGTGAATCTGGCAGAAAAGAGTCCTCCACACGTCTCTTCTGATGTATAGCAACGTCTACATCTGTCACACCACCTGTTTTTTTTAATATTTATGTTTGGGGGTTCTAGTGGCCCTCAACGATAAACCAGAGGCTGCTCTTGTGTGGCACCTTGTAAACACTAGTTTATTTTGTTTATTTTCTTATAACATGCAAACAGCAGGGATGTGATAAAGAAGATATATCACAGAAGACATAAATCAGGTATGTTATAATTTGAAGCTGACATGGAAGATATGTAAACATCATTGATATGATAAAGAAGTTGATTGCAAAACAATTAAAGACCAGTGTGATAAACAGTGTGACATAAAAGTCAGGGATGTAAATAATAGAACATAAACATGGAAACACCAGGTATGTGATAAATAGAAGCTATCATAGGAGACATGTAAACACGTACAATCTGTGATAATCAGAAGGTGACTTAGATGACATTTAAACAGCAGGAATGTGATCATCAGAAGCCAAAAGACGTGAACACCAGGGATGTGATAAAGGAACAAAAAATATATCTAAACAACAGATATGTGATAAAGATAACATTTAAAGTCCTATTCATCAGCACTAATGGGCCTGTTACACGTGTGGAAACATATGTTTTATGTAACAGGACCATCATTAATTGGGGCCCCGATAGGGCAACCTAATATTCAGCAAACTCTAAAAACTCTCAGTTTTTGGAGTTTGCTTCTGAGAATGAACGCCATCTTCAGATGATGGCGCTTATTCCCGGTGCCCTGCTCCTTCCTATGAGAATGACTTCCGTGGTTACAAAGAGGGATCTTCAGGCCGGCACACTCCGGTAAGTAACCCTGCTACCGAAGTAGCAGTGTTAGGGGATTGTGAGGACACGTGCTTTTCGGAGCAGCTGTCCCCGCTCCTGAGCAATACTGAATTGCTCCGGTAATTGCTTGTGGCGAGTTGGGTACTTAAATATCGGGGGCCGGATGTCTCTGAACGATGAATAAACCCCTCTATACAGCTATACAACAAGGATGTGATAAAAGGAACATAGGGCCTGATTCAGCTATGGACGCAGTGCCTATGTTTATGCAGTTGATCAAAATTTTGCTACTACATATACACTAAAAGTCCAGAAATCCCTTACTGTGCACACGCAAAACCAAGTTTCCTATGCCATTTTTAATGGCGCTTGGCATCGCTAACACTTGAGAAGGTGTTTGCGATCCATGGGCATATCAGGATGGAGACTGTGAGGTCACCTAAAGTGATCGCAAAAAGGGGCCGTTTCATGGGCGTGTTATGGGAGAGTCATGGGCAGGTCTGGGAGCACTGCTGCATTCCCAATAACTAATCCACAGTTTCAGAGGCTGTCTTTAGTTGGAATTGAGGAGAGTAGCTAGAGTAGATCCTAGGCTACCGCAAATGTTGATGGTGTGACCGATGTTGCATTGATGTTGGAGTGTTTACAATCTTCATCGCAAATGCAAAGACCACGGTGCCTGAACGTGGGCGTCTCAATGCTCGTACACTCCATTGCACCGTCGAGCACAAAAGGAAAGCTGAGATTAGCATTTGCATATTCCCGCAACCGCTATTGCGAGAGCAGCTGTGAGCGCGGCTTTATTACCAGCCATCTGCCAAAGAATGTGGCATTGAAGACGTACATAGAAGGTATGATATAAACATAAAATAAGATGAAAACAAATATAATACCATGGATGTGGTCATCAGAACATACATGTAAACACCAGGGCTGTGATAACCAGAAGTTGACATAAATCCCAGGGATGTGATAAACAGAAGACAGCATGGAAAACGTAAACACCAGTGATGTGATTAACAGGCGATAACAAAGTAGACATTATTATTATTATAATTTATTTATATGGCGCCACAAGTGTCCCGCAGCGCCTTACAAAGTACATAAACAAATAATTTGACAAGTGACTTATAGTACAATATAGGACAAGGACATGGATACTATACATTACTAAATTAGTGACCATAACACATAGATATGCAACAGAGCATAAGCAACCAAGTGTTAGGTGCCCTGGTGGGCAGTAAGAAGTAGATGAAAGTAAAGTAAGGAGAAGCACAAGAGGGTAGAGGCCCTGCTCGTAAGAGCTTACATTCTAAAGACATGTAAATAACAAGGATATTATAAACAGAAGGTGACAGAAGACATGCAAACAGCAGTTTTAGTACAAGTTACATCTTCGGCTATGGCAACATAATGGCAGCAAAAACTATACCCATACTTTCCCACTCTCCTGGAAAGTCTAGGAGACTCCCAAATTTTTGGCAGCAATCCCAGGAGAGTAGCCAACATTCCTGTATCCCGTTCACTTCTGCAGTGAAGTCACCACAATGATGCATTTTGCAGCAAGGGAAGGGCTATGATCATGTGAATCACTGCACCATGCACCCCACACCATGGACTCCCCCTCCAGAATCTATTCCCACTGTTTTATGCTAAACAGATCACCATGCACAATTACCTCTTTAATACACTTATTTGAGGAGATGAATATATAGATTAAGAAGTGCACAATGTACAGCAGATGGGCACATAGGGTACATAATTTACAACAAGGTTACATAGATACAAAGTGAACAAATTATACAGATTCACAAATTAAGATATATATACAGTACATAATTACAATGCTTTTTAAAAGGGTTATGGGCAGACAGGAAGAGAGACAGAAGCAGAGTAGTGGGATGCAGAGATTTGAAAGTAAGGAGGGCTGGTAGTCTTGTGAGAAGAGGTCAGTTTAAGGACACGTTTAAAGCTTGGAGGTTATTCCAAATGCTTATTCAGTGTGAAAGGGCATTCCAGAAGTTGGGAGCAAGTTGGCAGAAATCTTGAAGGTGGGAGATGGGAGAGGTGATCAGGGAAGTAGAGATGATTCGGTCTTTGACAAAGCATAGCGGTGGGAAGCCGTGGTGTAACGTGGGGGGGTCGAGCAGGGCACGTGCCCTGGGCGCCTGCGGGTTGGGGTGGGGGGATTTGCGCGAGCATCCGGCTGCAGTCCAGGGAACATGTGGTCCACGGCACTGCACATTAAAACAAATACGCCGCCGGCTGTGTGTTTGTTTTAGTACTGCAGCCAATAAGCGTCAGACAGACTCCTATTGGCTGCTGCACCCAGGGCCGGAGCTGGCTGGAGCTCACTCATGAGCTCTGCCTTCCGACCCCCGCACTGGGTGAAGGGAAAGACGTCATGACGTCCCTCCCATAGTGCAGAGTGAAACGGGGCAGCGGACAGCAGCGGGGATTCCAGTAAACATAATATTGTGTGTGTTTGTGTCTGCGTGTTTTATGACAAAGGTACTGGTACTGGGGGCGCTGTATAAGAGGCTCTACTGAGGTCACTGTATATTGAGCACTGCATAGGGGGCACTACTGGGGGAACTGCATAAGGGGCACTATATATTGGGCATGACTGGGGGCACTATATAAGGGGCACTACTGGGGGCAATATATAATGGGCACTGCTTTAGGGGCACTATATATTGGGCACTACAGGGGGCACTGCATAAGGGGAACTACTGGGGGCACTGTATAAGGGGCACTGCAATGGGGCAATGCATAAGGGGCACTACTACTGGGGGCATTACATAAGGGGCACTACTACTGGGGGCATTAAGGTGCATATGGAATGAAAAGGTATGTTCCTAGAATGATGAGAAATGGTGGTGTGTCATGTTGACGCACCATTTTTCAGTGGCCACGCCCCTTGTGTCATGTGGCCACATGAACATAGAGGGGGGGCCTCCATTTTTCATCTTGTGCTGGGTACCAAATACTCTAGTTACCACACTGGTTGGAAGGGAGTGTGTGTGAACATATGTTTATGGAGGATGGTTCAGGGCAATGTAAGTGAGTGAGTAAGTGAGTGGAGTTTGACATTTACACTGATTAGGATTGAGAGACAGTGGAGCAGTGAGAGAGGAAGATTAGGTGGACAGTAGAGATGAGGATGGATTGAAGAGGAGCAATGCAAGAGTTAGGTAGGCCAGTGAGGAGGAGTAGGTTACAGTAATAAGTGTTGGAATGGATAAAGACGTGATTTCAGGGTGAGAAACAGCCTGATCCTGAAAATATGGTGAAATTGGCAGGATTAGGAGAGGGACTGAATATCGGGGTTAATAAGGTGGCATTAAGGATGACACCCAGACAGTGGACATGGGAGATGGAGGATAGGAAGGTAATATCAACACATAAGGATGGAGTAGAGAGAACCTTGGTTGTGGGATAGACAATGAGTTAAATTTTAGAAATGTAAAGTTTCAGGAAGCAGGTCATCCAAAAGGAGATGGCAGACAGATAGTTGGTGATACAAGAGAGGACAGATGCATATATAGGTTAGGGAAAGAGAGATATTTGAATGTCATCACTGTACAGGTGATATTGGAAGCTAAAGGAGCTGATTTGCACTATGAAGAAGTATAGATAAACACCAGTGATGTAATTGTGATATTGTCACAATCCGGTGAAAGTGATCCTCTGTGGAGGACGGTGAGCCGGGGGGTTCAGGTGACTATCGGAGTGACTGAGGCTAGGTCTCCTATTTGCGGCCGAACCCAGGTTTGGCTAGACCTGCCCAGAGGCGCGGAGTCTAACTCACTTGGTGGTTTTCTCCAGTGACCCCTCCAATTGGGATTTGGTTTTCCGCTGCACCAAGTGAGCAGGTCGCGGCCCTCTGGACAGGTACCTGGGAATGGCAGAAGACCGGAAACTATATTAAGTTATTGCTAGAACACTGGAGATACACTGGAACACAATTAGAAATCCTGATCACCGGCTTGCATGAGATTACTGAGAAAGTACTGAAAATCACTAAGAAATCCAGGAGCTGACTAGCTCAGCAGCTCAGGGAGATGTGGACACAGGCAGGTACTGGAGTTTGCTAAATATGCAGGAAAGCACAAACATATACTGGGGATTGCATATACAAGAGTAGAGTGGACTCAAGGAATATATTGGGAATGCTAGAAATGTGGTACTGGACAAAGGCCAAATACTGGGAGAGCTAGAAATGCTGGTACTGGGCAAAATACTGGGAATAATTATATATGCAGGTGCAGATTGCACAGACAAGACATATAGAGAAGATAGGCATACACTGGGAGAGACCTAACTACAAGTGCAGATTTGCACTGACAAGACACAGAGCAGATTGACACAGACATGTGCTGGGAGGACCAGCTGTGAGCTAATTAATACCAGCAGGTAATTGACACTTCAGTGATACAGGGTAATAGCCACAGGAAAGCTGCAATAGAATTAGCAGCACATATACAAAGACACACAGGGAAGGGACATGAAACACTGAAGTACTTGTGAGAAAGCTAAAGTCTCAGAGTAAGGTTTAGCATGGAAGCTAATACAGGAAACTGGGAAACTGTGAGCAGGCTGAAGCAACAGTGGGAGTAACACAGGCACTTGGAATAACGAAGTTGAACAGCGTCTTCCTGGAGTTCTGGAGGCGGATTTATACCCAGGGGTAGCAGATTACTGGAGCACAGCATCAGCTGACTGAAATCATGCTACCATAGGTTAGGAGTATTGTCACATGAGAGGAACTGTCATGGCGGCGCCCATGATGGGAACTCCGATCCCCAGCACACACAGCCGACCATGGAAGCTCGCAAAAAGCACCTAAGGCAGAATACTCAGCCCTCATCCATCACTGCACCAGATGTCTGACCGCAAGGAAGTCAGGGGAAGCCGGCAAGGAGGTGAGAGAGGCCGATCCTAGACTGAACCCTGACAGATATCCTATAAAAGTAAGACCAATCTGGAAAAGAGCATAGAGCTCAGTGCCATTTTGAATAAAGTTTATTTAAATAAAAAAACAAAACAGCAGTTTGTGGAGTGACAGTGGGAGCGGCTGTGAGGGGAGAGCTGATGACGCCATGGAGCAGAGATGAGCAGCTGATAGAGTGTAAGCAGAAGGGAGAGAGACAGCAGTAAAAGAGAGTCAAATTAAGAACTGTAAAAGGTGTAAAATTGTGAACCCGTTGACACCTCCAGCCAAGAGAGCGCACTGCAAGTGTCAGAGACAATAGAGTTGAAAGACTTTATACCAGTGCTGATTTGCTGAGGGAACACTGCCTCAGCAATGTCCATTGGGCTGGGTGAGATAAATCCTTTAAGTATATATATATATATATATATATATTTAGAAATCTGCCTCATTGCACAGGACATTATCCTATAGATGCTATACCTATACAGCAGATTCCATAGGAAGAAGTTCCAGTTTGTTTGATACAACCGTCTTTAATACAAGTGCCGAAATATTTTGTTCATTGCTAAAAAGGAGTTTTACACCCTGATTCCCACAGCTTCACAAGATAATTGGGCCCTAATGTGCACATTAAGACCTCTTTAGTATCCTTGGCCACACCAACGTTATCTTGGACTTTAGTAATGTGTCTGCATAGATTGATTATATTGGTTTATTTTAGTTACATAGTAATAAGCTAAAATGTTGTTATATATTTTCCATATGTGTGATGACATTAATGTGTATATAGTGTCTGTGATTTCTTTAGATTGTGTGTGTGTTTAAATTATCTGAATCCATTCTCCCTCTTCCTTACCATAACCATTCCCTATTCCTGGTTATGGAATAAATGGTTTTATTATTTCATGCAAAGCCCTGTCTGCCTTTGTTTGTGACTATCTGGGGAATCCTTGCCTCTCTGCCAGGGTAGGTTATAGGGAAAAGCTGCTGCCAAACGAAGAATACCCTACCAAAGTAACTCCGACCTGTACCTACATCACAACATTTGCACCCTTATCACACCAGGGTATTACATTATGAAAGATGAATACAGCAGGTGTGGTAAAATCTTTAGAATGTAAGCTCTCACGAGCAGGGACTTCTTCCCTCATGTGCTTCTCTTTACATTTTCTTCTACTCCTTACTCCCCACAAGGGCACCTACAGTAACAAGTGACTGCCAACTCCCGGCTGCTTATTGTGAGTGTTTTAATCGCTATTGCAGCAATGTATATAAACCATGTCCTTGTCCTGCTCTGTAATAACTGAAACACTGGTTTCTTGTTCACTCATTAGTTTATGTACTATGTAAGGCGCTGCGGAACACTTGTGGCGCCATATAAATAAAGGATGATAATAATAATATCAATAGGATTTATTAAGGTTAAATGGGAAGAAACTGAGCAGTACCACAATTGAGCAACTGTTAACATGGAAATCATTGCTCCTAATCAGGGCCGTAGCTAGGGTAGTGCGGCCGGTGTCATCGCACAGGGCACCACAGGTCAGGGGGCGCTGTTTGAGCCTGTCAAATTTCTGTTTATTATCATTCTTCTCACTTGTAGCTTCCTCTAATTTCATCCACAGCAGCTCCTGGCCTACCCTATCTCTTCCTTGGCCCTTCCTCATGAGGGCATTCCCCTTTTTTGGGTGCATTATGTCCCTTTGAAAAATGAGGGGGGCGCCAATGCTTTTTCTGGCACAGGGCACCAAAAAGTCTAGCTACGGCTCTGCTCCTAATGGCAAATGTGCCATCAAACACACTGACCTGTCTCTAAATGTTTGATGTTAGCTTGTTCTATTTTTCTTTCGTCACTCGTTTGGAAAAGTGACAGTGGGTATATACACAATGAGCAATTGGATAATATCTCCAGTTTACAATATGTGTTTTTATTAGTGTAACTTTTAGCCATTTTCGGTATCCTGTGTATGGCCAAATTAATGAAAAAAATTGCAAAAGATGGAAACAAGATATGATCACTATATCTTTTCACACCATAAAGAATCTCCTGCCTGTAGCGAGTTTGGTAGGGATTTCATTAAGAGCTTATTTGCATACATTTGAGGTCAGGACAGACTGCTAACAGTGAGTACAAATTCGGAATATTCAATATCCACCCAGTGATAATACAGTCAAGATGACAGGGCATTTATCTTAATCAGATAACATAAAATAACACATAAAACTTAGTGGGTACACACTATGGCCCTCATTCAGAGGCGGTCGCAAGAAGCGAGCGCTCACTCTGAATGAGGGCAGTCGCTTGACTGTTCTTGTGCGGCCTCCTGGTCGCTAGCTAAGCTGTGGGGTACCACCCACAGCTTTAGCGACCGACCAGGTTGATGGTCGCGATGGTCAAGACCATCGCAACCATCAGGGCTTGCGACGAGACCCTAAGGTTGGGTCTCGGCAACCGCAAGCCCCAGGGAGCTTCCTGCTCTGATCGAGCAGGAAGCTCCCCACTGACATCACTGCTGATGTCAGTGTGGCCGCCCACAAAACGGCAGGCGTTCCTTAAGGAACGGCTCCGTTTGTGAAACCACCCCCCGCCATGCCTACAAATCGGGCCGAGCTGTCGATCAGCATCGACAGCCGGCCCTTTTGTAGTGAGCTCCGGAGCAAAATAATTTCTCTCTCGCTCCGGGGCTTGCGCACGTGCAGTGCGGCCACTGCGCGTGCGCAGGGTCTAAACATCGACCCGGCTGCGAGCGCTCAGCGCTTGCGACCGGGTCTGAATGGGGGCTTATATTATTTGTGTACTCAGCGATGGTGCGATGCGATGTATTGACACATTGCATGCTGCACACACTGCACAATCGGGTGTACTATGGTGCAATGTGTCGTTACATGCATCGCGTCGTTCATTACATCATCCTATCTGCTGCGCAGAACAGCAAACGGGGCGATGTGACGAACGACCGTCGTTAACAACGGATAGGATGTAAACACTATACGATGTATATGATATATCGTTCCAATCTGCATCAGGATGATATATATCGTATAGTGTGTACCCAGCCTTATAATATGTACAGCAGTTTATTAAACATAAATAAATGAACTAATTAATGAGAAAAATAAATCTGGCTTTTTTTTTGTTATGCTTTAGTAAAAGAGTTGATTCAATAGTGTTAAATCTGGGGTAATAACAGGTCAGCTGAAATGTACGGCAGGTAAAGGGCTTATTTACACCAGCGTGTTTTCCTTTTTCACCTTGTTGTGTTCTGAACGGAGCACCCACACATGTAAGGGGCAATACTGTATTTACCAACCCTAGGGACCATTCATTTCTATATCAACATCTGATTCTACAGTCAAGCAGTGAAAGCAGGAAAATGTGCTGCTTGAATAAACAATCCTTAAGAATCTATGGGGCTGATGCAGAGTGTAATGTACGCCCATTTGTGGAGCACGTCATGCATAAATTTGCACTGCATGTGATCCGAAAAATGGGTGCATTCAGGTATGGGCTATGCAGAGTTTTACATATTCTGATCGCATCTACACTATTAACTGTGGAGGTGGAACTAGGTTATAATGGAGCATTGTCATGTAGGCAAATTTCAGTAAGGATATGTTCATACAAATGAGTCCTATTCAGACCTGGACGTAGGCATAGGAGGTGTATCTTTTATAGGGCACGTGCAAGTAGGGATGGCCAATCGGAGGTCCCATTTGGACAGGCTCCTTTTAAAGTCAGCCTAAATTATAATTTTATTCCTTAAAGTAATGCTTTACTACATTATTTCTTCACAAAAGCCTAATAATGAGTTATTTCATTTCCTGGTGATATTTCCTGCCTCTTGCCATTGGATGCAATAAGCAGATGAGAGCGTATGATCAAATTCCGCAGCGCTCTGTGATGTCCCAGTTACTGTTGTTTAAGAAATTATAAAATAGTCTGTTTCAGACATTGCTTTCTGTTCTGAATGTGCAGGCAAGTACATATACCCTTATTTAAAGTTTCAGACACAAGTAACCTTTTGTGTGGATGTGATGGGCTCATGTTCACATTACTAGGAGATGCTTAGGCCCTGTAATCATGTGTGACAGAGGGAATCATAAAAAAGTAACAATATGTTCTTCAATCTTTATAAGCATTTCCCATAATAATTTGTTTGCACTGTATCTCATTATAATTTTGGCTAAACAATTGCCCTTTGTATTTAGGTAATTTATTTGTAATGTGCCATAGCAGGGACGGTCAGCATAACACATAAAATATATGTAAAAAATACAAACTTGTGCAACATTCTGTACAAGGGAATAAATCTGACAAGAAATATAAGTACAGGCTAATACAGACAGTGCATATATAGTCATATAGGTGCATACATAGTTAAAATGAGCATCTATTATATAATCTGCCATTGCGCCTGTCTTTGTCATGTGTAGTGAGAGCCCCCCTGCTCAGAGCTCGTACAGGCTGCCAGGGACATATTACTGGCACATACTCCTATCAATGTCAATGTTCGTCCTCCAGCACGGCCCACCATTCCACTCCCAGTTCACCCATTACCTGCAGTAGTTCTTGGATAGGGAATTTTATCTCCTCCAGCTCTCCTCTCCCCCCAGCATGGCTCACTATTCCACCTTCCCACTCCGTGTTCCCCTGTTTCCTGCAGGAGGCCTAGGGTCAGGCACTTTACCTCATCAAGCTCTCTTCTCCCCCTAGCATGGCTCACTATTCCACCTTCCCACTCCGTGTTCCCCTGTTACCTGCATGAGGCCTAGGATCAGGCACTTTACCTCATCAAGCTCTCTTCTACCCCAAGCATGGCTCACTATTCCACCTTCCCACTCTGTGTTCCCCTGTTACCTGCAGGAGGCCCAGGATCAGGCACTTTACCTCCTCCAGCTCTCTTCTCCCCCCAGCATGGCTCACTATTCCACCTTCCCACTCCGTGTTCCCCTGTTTCCTGCAGGAGGCCTAGGATCAGGCACTTTACCTCATCAAGCTCTCTTCTCCCCCAAGCATGGCTCACTATTCCACCTTCCCACTCTGTGTTCCCCTGTTACCTGCAGGAGGCCCAGGATCAGGCACTTTACCTCCTCCAGCTCTCTTCTCCCCCCAGAATGGCTCACTATTCAACCTTCCCACTCCGTGTTCCCCTGTTACCTGCAGGAAGCCTAGGGTCAGGCACTTTACCTCCTCCAGCTCTCCTCTCCCCCCAGCATGGCTCACTATTCCACCTTCCCACTCCGTGTTCCCCTGTTTCCTGCAGGAGGCCTAGGATCAGGCACTTTACCTCATCATGCTCTATTCTCCCCCAAGCAAGGCTCACTATTCCACCTTCCCACTCTGTGTTCCCCTGTTACCTGCAGGAGGCCCAGGATCAGGCACTTTACCTCCTCCAGCTCTCTTCTCCCCCCAGAATGGCTCACTATTCAACCTTCCCACTCCGTGTTCCCCTGTTACCTGCAGGAGGCCTAGGGTCAGGCACTTTACCTCCTCCAGGTCTCCTCTCCCCCCAGCATGGCTCACTATTCCACCTTCCCACTCCGTGTTCCCCTGTTTCCTGCAGGAGGCCTAGGATCAGGCACTTTACCTCCTCCAGCTCTCTTCTCCCCCCAGCATGGCTCACTATTCCACTTTCCCACTCCGTGTTCCCCTGTTACCTGCAGGAGGCCTAAGATCAGGCACTTTACCTCATCAAGCTATCTTCTCCCCCAAGCATGGCTCACTATTCCACCTTCCCACTCCGTGTTCCCCTGTTTCCTGCAGGAGGCCTAGGATCAGGCACTTTACCTCCTCCAGATCTCTTCTCCCCCCAGCATGGCTCACTATTCCACCTTCCCACTCTGTGTTCCCCTGTTTCCTGCAGGAGGCCTAGGATCAGGCACTTTACCTCCTCCACATTCTCTTCCCTTCCGCAAATGATGTCATGAGGAATAAAAATTAAATTTTGAGAGAAAGCTTGTGCATGGTCCCCTTTTATATCTGGTTGGATTCTTCTGGCCTGACCTCACTGTAGAAGGACAAAAGATAACTGTCCTTTTCCTGATTAACATCCCCTAATCGTTTGGACTGGCACCCAGCTCCTCATTTTCCACTCATCCCAGTGGATATCAGAGAGGAAGCGAGGTGCAGATCAGAGACAGATACAAGAGGGCGAGAGGTATGCCGTAAAAATGACTACGGCATCTCAGTTCCAGTGGCCATAGGGTTACTCAGAAGGCTGATTATCGACTGATCTGCGACCGTTGTTGCATCTACTGTATGTACGCAGTCACTAGGATTTGCGAAGCCATCGGTGGGTGTCTCAATACAAATCCCGGCAGCTGCGACATTTGCATATTTTTGCATAGCCACTGCATACACATTCGCAGCAGCGTTGGCATTAGTGTGCATCTCTGAATCAGACCCTTAGTGAATGTATACTGTAAGAATAAAGCTGTCCAGCTACATGCAAAAGCCGCCAATATTTACCCTGCATCAAAAATAATAAATGTATTTGCTCCTCTTCTATTGTAACATGGTTTGCCCGGGTGCAAAGCTACACCTTTTTTATGCTATGCTTCCAACTCAGAATAATGCAGAGTTGCATAGCGCAAATTGCATAAAAGTTGCTCTGGTCTGGCCCAGTAAACCTTCCACACTAATAAGTGCCTATGCGTATTCTGGCACTTCTGTCAGCTAGCACCTGGACGTGCAGGATGGAGAGGGAGGGAAGTGGTGTCCTAACTTCAGCAGAGTAAAGTAAGACATATGCAGACATATGCAGGCTGGCAGACAGAAAGTTTACGGCTGGTTAAGGGAAGGTGCAAATATGAAATGATAATATGACGGTCACCAGCACTAGCAAACGTATCTGGTTGGCAAATCATGCACCGCTGATGTTGATTGGTGCTTACTTCGTTGATCGTTCATAAATAGTAATACGTTTTTGTGCGCATGTTTTTTACAAATAACATCTTGGAGTTGCATTAGAGAAGTTTTTTTCATTTTATGGAAACCTAATAGCGAATACAAGGACAACAAGCAGGAGATACAGGTGGGCGGTGATGTGAGCCGGGCAGGACTATGTACATCATTAGGCCCCGCCACCTCACTGCAAAATATTGCAAATTGCACTTACTGTATATCAATAGGGGCATGACCAAAATGACACAATTAGCCTACAATTGTGTCACTAGCCCCTCCCCCTCTTCACAGAATGCGATTCCAGGTATTATTCTCCCCATTCTACCCACTACACTAGGAAGTGGGAGGAGTAGCCACTCTTCTGGGAGCCTGAAAAATGGTGAATCTCCCACAGGTTCTGGGAGAATAGGTAAGTATGAACTGTACTGTTAGGTAAACAGGCATTTATAAGTGTTTACATTCATAATTCACATGGGGCTATTTATTATGAAGCCCCATTGGCTCCCCATTAATTACTCGCAAATGTAATAGCCTGCAAACTTTTCAGCTCCAGACTACTACACAATGCGAATATGTGCGAGTATTTCCCTATGTAAACTTACACCTTTTAATGCGACTAGCATTACAAGGTGCGAGTTATACAGAAGCCATTACAGATCAGTGAGATCCGTGAAGGCTTCTGTCTGTGTGTTTTAAAAAAAAAAACATGCACCCCCTTCCCAGAAAAATAACCAGCCCCGGGCTCTGTACAGCCTGTCCTGGTTCTAAAAATACAGTTGCCAAAATGCATAGGGGGCCCCTGTATATTAAGTACCAGCACAGGGCTTTTCTGAGCTGGTCCTGGTTGTGGAAAAACAGGGGAGAAAACAAGTAGGGATCCCATGTCATTTCCATAGCCAGCACCAAACTCTTTCTAGCGGGGGAGTAATGCCACAGCCAGGGAAAACCTTTCACCGGTTTCCCCGGCCAAAGCATTAGTCCTGACCGCTAGTCAGCCCAGGCCAGGGAACCCTTGGGAGGTGGGGACCTCCCCAATAAAGGGGTCCCCCTCTCCAGGGCACCTCAGGCCTAGGCTGATAGCTCGGGTCTATACCAGCACCCCTGGCCGGTGGGTGCCGAGTTGACAGTGTAAATGTGTTGTGTAAAATAGAAGTGTTAATAATATTGTCTTTAGCTGTGGTACTACACCCGCATGCTGGTACTTGGAGAACCAGCATGCTGGATATTACGGGCCCACTGGTACCTGTAGTTCCACAGCAAAATAAATATTTAAATAAAGACAACACTCACCGTGAAAGTACAATTTTATTTAAACACACATGCACACTCACTCAAACTAACTGACACACATACTCACTTAGTATCCCTGATGCCATCATATATGGTATGTGCACTTCATTATATGATCAACTCAGCGCAGTTCTTACAATAGTATCATATATTGCAGGCTGTACAGACCCCGGGGCTGATTATGTTTCTGGGGTGGGGGTGCACGTAATTTTTTAAAATAAAATACTATTTTCATATGTACACACACAAACATGCACGTATCTCATGTATATGTGCATGTTTCTAAGTTATTCTGACCTGCTCAGGATAAACTCGCTATCTTGAAGCTGGTCTATTATTTGGTGAGTTTTGGTAAACTTTTTTTGGCGACTTTCAAACTCTCACCCTATTACATGGGGCGAGTTGTATGTTTCAAATGGGAAAACATCTGGATGCAGATTTGTAATAGGCAAATTTTAGTAACGGTGAAAAAAATGCAATTTTGAATGAACTGACACCCTATTACATGGGCGAGTTGCAAAAATGTTTTTCCGAAACATACACCCTTTTCTATTTGCCCCAAAGTCTCAGTACTTAGGCCCTCATTCAGAGCCGCTCGTTAGCAGCAGTACGCTCGTTGCGTTCCGATGTTGAGAAACCGCACATGCGTTGGTGTAACACTGCGCATGTGCGTACGGCAGTTTGCGAGCTTTTTTTCACTCGTTCGGCAAATTGCGAGCAGGAAGTGACATGTCAAATGTGATTGACAGAACAGGCCGTTTTTGGGCGTTGACGGGGGTGGAGATGGGAAAACGCAGGCGTGGCGAGGCGTTTTTGGGGCGTACATAAATTAGCTCATGCGAACGTCAAATGTGTTCGTACCAAGTCATACGTCACTGGCTGATCCTCTTTCCGTTCAAACTGCTCGCACAGCTTGGGGTCTGGATTACTCGACCACAATGGCGATGGCCTTGTCCTCTGGTCCGGGCCTCCTCGATGTTTCATCGATTTATCACGGCTTCTCAGAAAAACAATCAACTTTGGATTGCAAACCAGCTTGTAATGTTTTTGTTTTTTTTCTTTGGGATAGCACAAAACCGTACGCAGCTGAAAATCTCAGCTGCAGAATTTCAGGATTACACAATCAATTAGCGTTTTTATGAAGGAATGTTTTTTACAATTTTGTTAGTGTTTTGTGATATTGTAACAATATTGTCATCATGTTTGTGTGTATTGTAACCTTTTGCATTGGGCTGGAGTTTTTGGTTTTTTTAAAACAAAGTGTCCCTTAAAGAAACATTTTTTTTTAACCCTTTATTTTTTTTTTTGAAAGCTAAGATTTCGTTTTTTCCTTGTGGTACAGGATTAACTAGAAACCATTTTTCAAATAATGTCACAATACAGTTGAGAACAATTTTTTGTTTTTATTTTCACCACACATTTTTGTACAAATCATGTGCATTTTGACGTAAAAGTTTGGGGTCATTGTTACCCACTAATATTTGGTACATTTGTCTGTTACAAATAAAAAATTTGGGACCAAAAATACAACAAAAAAAAAAAACAATTCACAAGAAAGGAGAGGGAAGTTTTGGCCCTTAAGGAATATGGGGCAAGCACAGAAGGAGTGTGGGAAAAGTAGCCAGTGCTGTCATTGTTTCTTTCCCCGTTTGGCTGGGGTAGGGTGGGCGCCAGACCGGGTCCGGGATGTCCTCTGGCTGGCCTGTCCAGAGGCAGATGTTGTGGCCTCTGGACTAGGCACAGGGCTAGGCACATTTGGAGGAATGGCTGTTGTTGTGCCAGAGGTGGAGGATCCAGATGTTCCGGCAGGAAGGGAGGTCAGCTCCACCATGTGCTGGCGAACGAGCTGCTCCAGGGCATTGGTGATTCGGATGTTGGCCCTGGTATTTTCAACCAGGGCCTGACCAATGGTAACGTTGGCCGCAGCATTTTGCTCCAGGGCCTCAGCCACCCGTAGCAGACTGGCGTCCATCCTCTGCAGAATCTCTGTATGGGAATCTGATTTAAAATTGAGTTCTGTGAGGAGTGCCACTGCCTGCGAGGGGGATTGCCCAGGACTGGCTTCTGCAGGGTCCTCAGCCGGATGTACTGGTTCCTCCCCTGCAGAGCCAGCAGAAATTCTGCGGCCAAGGCTCCCCTCTGGAGCAGACTCATCCGCCTGTGTCTCTGTGAGAAAAAAGAGAAAAGAGGAACATTACAATCTACATATTGTCACAATAACATTTCCAAGTTGGTTACATCACAACATTTACCTGGGACAACATGAGGAGCCGCAAAGTCTGGCATGTCCGTATCCATGTTGGACACGCCAAACACCTCCACATCCTGCACACACCCCTGTGCCAGCTCTTCCAAATCATTAAACTCCAATGACACAGGGGTGGGACCCCCACCTGTCCCCCTTGCATGCCTAGCCCTGTCAGCCATTTTTTGCTTCAGGCGATATTTGAAGTCTTGCCATCTGTGGGTGAAAAAGTAGGCATTATTCCTGCATTATTTGACCCTTTTTATTTGTGTTGGTCAAGTTTTTTCTTACCACCGTTTGACATCCCGGGCTAGATGGACATAATCACCCACCCTATTGACAGCACTGGCTATCTCCTCCCACATTCTCCACTTCTGGCTTGCACTCATATTCCTGTCTGCCTGTGGCAGGAGGTCCACACACTTCTGAACCAAAACCTCCATCTCCTTTCTTGTGAATTGTGGCTGCCTTTTCTTTTTGCCAGCTTTGGCCGGAATACTGGGCCCAGCAGCCTCTTCCATGTCATCCTCCACACCTATTTACATAAAATTATTGTTAAGTTAGATGTCAATCTTTCACTATATTCTGCTTCTAAATAAGCCTTGATTTGAAATGTGAGAAATACTTACCAGCAGCATCATGGCCATTGTTTGGCTGGTCTGTAGCCATTTTTCTAGCCAAAACAAGAAATACACCAGACTGTTTGTTTTTTGTCGTGACGTATTTATACATGCATCCTTATTATTCGGCCGCATCATTGTTTGTGCGTTCCTATGATCCTTCCTTAATTTGAGCGGGAAAAGAAACACTATTTATGGCTTTTGGCGACTCGAGTCTAGGTGGCGGGTGTTGTTTGTTGGAGGTTACGTTGGTCGGAGTGGATTGTTGGCGGGAGTTGTATTTGGCGGTGTTTTGGTATTTGTTAGAGGCGTTTTTTTTGTGTTTAACTTTCCGTTCGCATTTTTTGGTGTGGTTCTTTTAGTTGTGGTGTATTTTTTTGGTAAGTTTTTTCCCGTCATCCTTTTGTAAAATATGGCTCTCCTTTTTTTTGGTTTTTGGACCAACAATATATATATATTTTTTTTCATTTTGTAGGTTTATTTTGGCTCTGCCCCAACGACCTTTTTGTTCTGTGACTTCTATATCGTGTATTGGTAAGTTTGGCTTTTCACTTGTTTGTTAAATGTTCAGGACTTTTTTTTCGCATTTTTTGGGGACATTACTGATTTCTTCTGTGTTTTTAGGGATCATAAATTTGCAAACTATTTAGCGCACTTTTATAGGCTTGATTTCTCTTGTTAAATTGCGAACTATTTAGCGCACTTTTGTAGGTTTGATTTCTCTTGTTAAATTGCGAACTATTTAGCGCACTTTTGTAGGCTTGATTTCTCTTGTTAAATTGCGAACTATTTAGCGCACTTTTGTAGGCTTGATTTATCTTGTTAAATTGCGAACTATTTAGCGTTCACAATCTGGGTTGTTTTTTGGGGGCCAAATTGTGGAAGTCGTCGCAATGTCGGTTTGCTCTTTGTAGAAATGTGTGTTTAGCCCCTTTATTTTTGTGCCTTTTCAAAAATCAAGCTTACAAAATGGACACCCCAAATTCTGTCCTTTTTATGGTCTGTTGAATTGTAGGTTTTGGAAATCATGACAATACCCCGGCATGTAGGCATCTTTGGATTGTATCGTAAAGATAAGTATTTTACAGTTTTTTTGGGGGGCAACATACCTTTACTTCAATTCTTACCATTTCAGGTTGATGTTGGTCGTATTATTGTGGCCATGCTACCGGAAGCCGACCAACATCAATCTTGTCCCAGGCGTAGGCATCGTAGGCGTGCAAGGCCCCAGATATATAGAACACGTGTCACCCTTTTTGGAATGCCCGATGATGAGGTGTTAAGGCGATACTGTCTTCCGCCCCAAATCATCATAGACACTCTCATTAATAGAGAGTGATCTGGAGTGGCAAATTGACAGTCCTACAGTAATACCACCACTTTCACAATTTATGGCGGTGTTACATTTCTGTGCCTCAGGATCCTTTCAAACCATGGTGGGAATAGTTGCGGGAATCTCCCAATCCTCCTTTTCAAGGATCCTGAGGGCAGTGATGGAGGCCCTTTTCAAGCACCTCCATCATTTTATTAAAATGCCTTTGGATATGGGTTCCCTTAGTGTGGCCAAGGCCAATTTTTACCAAATAGCTGGCTTCCCACACATCATAGGGGTTGTGGATGGTACTCACATACCACTTCAGCCTCCAGCACGGCTGGAGGCCATTTTTAGGAACCGAAAACACTATCACTCACTGAATGTAATGGTGGTATGTGATGCCTCCCTCCAGATCCTGTCCCTGAATGCAAAATTACCCGGGAGTGCACATGACTCATTCGTCATCCGGCAATCAGGGATTTGGCAAAAACTAAACAACCTACAAGCTGGTGATGCGTGGCTTCTGAGTAAGTGGAGACCTTTAGTAGATACCAATGCAAAGCTTGATACACAGTGATCCTGATGTTGTCACTTCTTTTTCACAGGAGACAGTGGCTACCCTTGCACGCCCTGGCTGCTCACTCCTTATTTGGCTCCCACACCAGGCCCACAAAGTGAGTTTAATTCCGCACTTACAGCCACCAGGCAAGTGGTGGAGCACTGTATCGGCCTTTTAAAAGGCCGATTCAGATGCCTCCACCGCTCTGGTGGCGAGCTCATGTATTTGCCAGATATGGTTTCGAAAATTGTGGTCCTGTGTGGGATATTTCACAACATCGCCATAAGGAGTGGTGTCCCAATGCAGCCAGAGGATGCCTTGCCTGAGGATGGCCCCCCCGAGGTTGGTCGGAGGTCAGTATGTGGGGGGGCCATACGCGATGATGTGGTGGCCAGATTCTTTAGGTAATTATTGACACAAAATAAGTTATTTGACACAATGTAGAAAGGTTATTATTGTGAAATCAAATTAATCGGTTTTTATTTTCCCATCTTTTTTTTTTTTAAATATTTTGGAATGAAACGATGACTACTTCCTGCTCCCAAAAAATGACTTCATGTGGCCACATTGGATATATCTTCTGGACCCAATTTGGAAAAGCAACATTTGTGGAATCATGTTGGCATGCTCATTTGTCAAACAGTTCTTGATTTTTTTATTTTTTTTTATTATGGTGTAGGCTGGATTTTTGAGTTTGTTATCACTGTGTGTATTGATTGTGACCCAACACTTTGTGTTTATTATTTATTTTTAATACATTTTTGGTTATTTTAAAAACATCATTTCTTTTCGACATTACAAGCAAGTGTAAGCAGGTTCACCCAAGGAAAAGTTGCTTAATGGCTAATCCTGTAATGTGTCAATTTGCTCATTATTTTAATATGCTTTGTGGGTTAAAACCAACACCAAAAGGTATTATGTAGACTCTCCAAACCTATTGTTAGTGTTAGGTGTTTCATGTGCCTGCTTAAAAAAATCAGCTTTACGCAATCTTAGTTACATTAGTTTCAAATACTTGCTGCAATAGTCTACTTATGTAAGTTTAAACAATCTAAGATTTTCAGACAAGGAATGAGACTGTTTTCAAAATTAAAATATTTATTTTTGTAAAATATTTCTGTAAAGATAAAAAAATAAAAAAATTAGTGGCGCAGGATCCCCGACATTCTATCCAGGACCACCAGCAGGCCGATCACATGCCCCCTCAACATTTGGACACACCCGGCTAGCTCCGCCAAACGCCTCTTGTCCTCTGTGGGTTATCAAATTGTGGTGCTTGCTAAAATGAATCCATAATTTATGAATCTAAAAAACTTCTACAGCAAAATCGACTTAGCAAAAAGTGACAATTGTGTTACAAAATCCAAAAAAACACCAATTAATTTTACAAAACAAAAACTTAAAAAAAAACATCCCCCAAAAAAAACAAAAAAACAAAACAAAAAAAAAAACAATTCTTGCTACCGTAAACAAGAGATACAAGTATGAGTGTTTTAACATGTGTGATATGTGTATGGGGAAATCAGCTGAGAAATTTAAATACAAACAGATATATAACCAACCTTTTAAAATACTAAAAAAAGGAAAAGGCATAGACAAAGGATTACATCAACACATAAAAAAAAAAAAAAGGAAAAAAGGGAAACATACCGTTGAGAATGACCAGGAACCACACCATCGACCTCCTCGGAGGTGGGCAAATTTCCTAAGGAGGTCGGCGGGGTGATTACAGACTGTGGAGATGGGGTGGTCAAGAGAGGGGTGGGTTGAGGGGAGGGGAAATTTGGATGGAGGGGAAATCTCCAAGAAGGAGGGGCGACAGGGTCTGGGCAGGCTGGGGTGGAGGGGGAATTTTGGGAATTTTGGGGAGAGGAGGTTTGGCTCGGGGTTGGGGAGAGGGGACGAGGGCGGCGTCTGCGCAGGCGATTACGCCGTAGTCTTCGCTCGGCCCCTAAATGATGGAAAACAAATTGAGGTTAGTTTAGAACATCACCTTTCTAAACGCTAATTGGTTAACAAACAAAAAGGAAAACATGCACACGCAGATATGTGTGAAAAAAAGAAACAGGCCAAACAAGAAAACATGCACACGCAGATATGTGTGAAAAAAAGAAACAGGCCAAACAAGAAAACATGCACATGCAGATATGTGTGAAAAAAAGAAACAGGCCAAACAAGAAAACATGCACACGCAGATAGGGCTGCAAATATAAGCATGAAAACCAAACAAAACATAACTTACTTTCCGCTATACGCTGGCGAAAACATGCCAGCAAGCGGGGCGTCCGCCGTTGAAGGTCGGACCACCTGCGCTCCAGCTGGCCGATCTGTCGGCGTGAGCCGAAGGAACGCAGGCGGCCGCGAACCTCCGCATAGGCGGCACGCTTCTCCCGATTGCTGATGGGCGGAGGCTGGCTGGTGATACGCCGGTCCATCACCTCTGTCAGAACAATAAGCTCCCGCTTGGTGAATGCAGAGGCTCTCATGATGGCAATGGTGTATTTTTAATAAAACAGTTTTAATAAAGACCAGAAAATAATTTCGATTGGCTAATGTAGTTGGGAAATTAACAGGAACCATTCTATTGGTTAGTGTATGAGGCCAAAAAATCTATTGTGAGTTATGATAGGCTTGATGCAGTGACATGCGTAAGCTAATTTAAATAAAGAAATGAAACCAGTAAAATATGCGTGGGTAAAAACACGGAAAACAATTTGATAATTGGATCAAACATGTATTTTGGATAAAGAAAACCATTGTTTAAACCGTACGTATTCTGCGGGTAAACAAAAACACGGACAAGAGTAAAGTTTATTGAAAAACAAAAAAAACGTTTGGAAAACATGTGAAGAGCAATTAAGCGAATTGACATATTGATTGGCATGATACGATTGAAGTAGGTAGGCTGAATGAACGAGCAGGTAATCGAAATCTGACAGGCCCACTTCCGGTTTGTACTTGTGCGAGCGTTCCCTGCAAGCCACATTGGGGATGTACGCTCGCTATTTGGCTCGCTCGTTAGCTAGAGGAGGGGTCGGGAGACTTTGGGGAGGAAGTTTAGCTGCGTACGAAATTACGAGCGAGCGCTTAAATTAGCATATTTCGGCATGTACGTCAAACGTACGAACGGCCACTTGCGTCCGGGTCTGAATCAGGGCCTTAGACTTCTAGTGAATTGATATCCTTCTCATTAATGCATAGTGGTTCAGCCCCGAAAGAGTTAAAATTTCTGTGCAGTTGCTGACAAATCTTGCACGAAAGAAAGAAATTGCCAAGGATGCATGCGCTGGATCAGACATACGCTCACTTAGATCATTAGTGCGAATGGATTGATCCGTCTGTAGACGAACCACACTTTTCCAGAAATGGCCAATTCCAGATAGTAACTGGGTGGCGACCATTAGATTGCATGGAACTGCCCTGTCTTGTGGGTGTGCCATGGTAGTGCAAGCCACTTCCACGTACGATTGTAGCATGCAGATAGAGATGGCACGTCTGTTTCTGATGGATCTTTTGCCCCTAGCATGGGGTGGGTGCATGTCCAGATACTAATTAACTGGGGATGTAAAAGCAGTGGGCGGGATATACTGCCACATGCATTTGTACAGATTTTCTGCAAAATTCGGATTCTCGCATAATGAATTATGTAGGATGCAGCAGCCCACATTGCCGTAGAGAGCTTGGCCGGGCCTGGGCACGGTAGGGGGCTTGGCTTAATCAAGGAGGCATGGCAATGACTCCCTACAAAGAAAAACAGTAAGCACAGCACCAGCTAGGGGCAAATCCAAGGGGGCGGAGGTGATCTGTGCGATCGTACCCCCCACACTGCACATCAGAGGTGACTGCTATTGCTCAGCAGCAGCAGCTTCCCTGGCTCCACCGTAGCCCAGCACATAGCAATATGAATTCCTATTAATCTTTATACCCTAATGTCGCTATTTAATGTTGCGTTTGCACAAGAAATAATTGATTTCCAGACTTTGATTGTGGTTCCAAAGCACAAAAAGATATTATTCACATAAAAGCATATAGATACACCCCTTGATCTATAACACAATTAGCACAAAAGTTATACAAAATACAAGGTACAGTCGATACATACGCATGCGCTCTGGATCCAGATTTCTTGGCATCAACTATGAAACCTCCGCCAACAGAAAGAAAGATGACTAATTACCAGATCTAGAGTGCTTGCATGTGTACCCTTGTAGAGATAGGCAATACAATAGAACGAATTGGCATAATCCCATTGGTTCTTCCTCCTGGTTCTTCTGTTACGATACAGTTCATAGGTCAGTTTGTATTGTAATAGTTCAGCCCTCCAACAGCTCTTTGTGTGCATTTTCCCACCGAAGAACAAGTCTAAACTGGCTAATAAACATTACATTACAGAGTACATTTCAATGCCTATCTCTCTATGATCCATGACTTGCAAACGCATGTTGCGATTTCCTTGCCGATGGAACCGGAAGTCTGCAAATAAACAATGGTTTAGAATGGCACCAAACATGGTCTGCTTATCATGTACTAAAGCTTAGATACCAAATATATGTATTTCATAATAGACTTGATAACGTATAAAACCTCTAATATTAACCTTAATGCTTAGGGAACCTTTGTATATGTTTTGGTATTTGTAAGTGTAAGGATATTGCGTGTAGTCACTAATATGTGTGGTGCGTTTTATGTGCAGAGTGCTTTAACAAACAGCGCAACTGTGCGCTGTGCGTCTTATATATTATATGTATGATTTAATGTGCGTATGGGGTATGGTAGGACTTTTAACAATATGCGGTAGCAATGCAGTCGCATGATGCTAATAATAGCATATTAGCAACACACACAGTGGTTTCATGCTGACGACGCAAGATGGCGTCATAAGGGGCAACATAAAATGCCCGATATTAACTTGAGATATGGTCTCAGCCAATCATCCGGCTTCGACAGCAGTATGTGCTGGGATATGGAGAGAGGCTCCTGCAGCTGACAGGTAAGAAGGAGAGAGGCGGACTCCTCCAGCAAGCCCAGGTAATGCATTGCTCTCGGACAGTTACACATTGCATGCCCTTATGCTGCAGGTCAATTCAACATAAAAATGTTATTTCCTTAATACAGTAACCAATTAGGTCTACACTGAGTGCTCACTGCAGCGGTACAGCTGATCCCAGCTGGCATGGTCAACAAACTTCATCTCCAGGCTACTAGTCTGGGATAAGATGTCATCCAATTAAAATAAGGAAATGAATTGACTTCACCTTCATGTAATAGGAGTAAGTTGATGAAAGTAACATTTTCCAGCACCTCATTCTGTGGAAGTTACAAGCAGTACTGAGTACTATTAAAGTAATATTAATGCTGCGCTGGAATTTGCATTCATGACGTTGCAGTAGAATCCGTTTATTAAAAGAAAACATTCCTTATCTAGTAGGAATGTTTACATTATTTTATGAACATAGATTCCCTGTAAATTCTCCACATGCTTAGTATACATAGATAATTTCTTGCTGAAATCATGAAATAGACAATCAGAGCAAAGCATCATAATTATGGTATTATAGTTGCTTTTATATCATATCATGCAGTACCACCTGCATTGGGGGAGCTCATCATGGAAGCCAGGGCCGGACTGGCCATCGGGCACTTCTGGCGAATGCCAGAAGGGCCGATGGCCAAATGGGCCGCTTTGGCTGAGCACAGGCTCACCCGGCAGCACAACCTCCCAGATTGCATGAATGCGCCGCCGCGTGATGATGCAGTGACGTCATCACGCTGCATCATGACGCGGCCGGGCGTCCCTGAAATCTTCTTATTGAGCAAGGCGAGTACCTTGCCTTGCCGCGACCAGCGCAGCCGCACTGAAGAGTCCGGACGCCGGCTGAGACTGGCCTCCGCGTCCTGCTGCTGGCTGCACTTGTCAGTCTGTCCTCTCTCTGGACAGTGGTACATAATGGACAACAGGAAAAAGGATACACTGGAAGTGACTCAAACCTGCACAGTGAAGCATAAGCGCAACATATATACAAGCACATTTGTGAGGTGACCAAATTGCAGCTGTGGCAGTGCACTGTCACATCTAACCTGCATGGCGCGCACCCCAGCTCCCACTGTGTGCACCGTGCACGTTAGTTGTGACATGCACATATGAAAGGAGGACCAGGAATAGGGGTGATAAGTGTAACGGGGTTGGGAGGAAGCAGGTACAGGAGTACAATAGTCTAAGGGCCTCCTTAGACTATTTGAGGGGGCAGCTGAGGTGTCCCATTTATATACTAGTAGTGCATAAGACCCAATAAGGGGCAACATGGACCAAGCAGAAGGTAATGGACGAAGATGTACAGATGGACAGGATGGAGTGGTGGTCAGGAAAGCCAGAGGATGGAAGGCTCTGCTTGTGAGCACTTACAATCTAAAGGCCAGGTGCTCTCTCTTTCCCAGGTTCCCCTCTTTCTCCTATGTATGTCCCTCTCCCCCTCCCTCTCCCCCTCCCTCTCCCCTCTCCTATCTCTGACTCCCTCTCCCCCTCCCCCTCTCCTATCTCTGTACCCCTCTCCTATCTGTCTCCCCCTCCCCCTCACTCTCCCCCTCTAGTATCTCTGTCTCCCTCTCCCCCTTCCATCTCCCCCTCCCTTCTCCGTCTCTCTCCCTTTTCCCTCTCCGCCTCTCCCCCCTTCAGTCTCTGTCTCCCCCTCTCCCGTCTCCCCCTTCCTCCCCCCCCTTCCTCTCCCCCCTTCCTCTCCCCCCTTCCTCTCCCCCCCTTCCTCTCCCTCCCTCTCCCATCTCTGTCTCCCCCTTTCCCTCTCTCCCTCTTTCCCTCTCCATCTCTCCCGTCTCCCCCTCTCCCCTCCCCCTCTCCCCCTCCATCTCTCCCGTCTCCCCCTCTCCTATGTCTCCCCCTATTCCTCTTCTCTCTCCCAGCTTCCCCTTTCTTCTATGTCTCTCTCATCTCCCCCTATTCCTCTTCTCTCTCTCGTCTTTCCCTATTCCTTCCTACTCTCACCCAGCTCCCTTCTCCTATGTCTTTCCCGGCCTCCCCAATTCCTTCTCTCTCTCTCCCAGCTTCGCCTATTCCTTCTCTCTCCCAGCTCACCCTATTTCTCCTATGTCTCTCTAGTTTCCCCAGTTCCTCCTCCCTTTCTCTCGACTCAGCCTGTTCCTTCACTCTCTCGCAGCTCTCCCTATTTCTTCTCTCTCTTCCTACTCCCCATATTTCTCCTATGTCTCTCCTGGCTCCCCATATTCTCTCTCTCTACCCCAGTTCCTCCTATTCCTCCTCTCTCTCTCCTGGCTTTCCCTAATTCTCCTATGTTGGGTCCCCTCTTTCCTTCTCTCTCCCCAGCTGGCCAAATTCCTCCTCTCTTTTTCTCCTGGCTCCCCCCTTTCCTCCTCTCTTTTTCTCCTGGCTCCCCCCTTTCCTCCTCTCTTTTTCTCCTGGCTCCCCCCTTTCCTCCTCTTTTTTTCCTGTCTCTCTATTCCTTTTAGTATGTTGCTATCTCAAACCTGCAGATCCATGTAGTATTAATATTGTATACAACATATTGTTTATTATATTTCTATTTTATAATATGTGCAAATATTCATATATGTGTATGTGAATAAGGGACACTATTGTGTGACATAACGTGAAAAGGGACACTACTGTGTGACGTAACGTGACTATGGGGCACTACCGTGTGGCGTAATGTGAAAAAGGGACACTACTGTGTGACGTAACGTAAAATATTAGGTGGCTACGCCCCTTCCCAGCAAAACTACGCTTCAGATTTTTTGCACGTGCCTTCGGCACGCGCTCTCCCTGCTTCCCCTATTGTTGGCGGCACAAACGCTCTTTTGTTAAAATGTGTAGTTGTGGCTCTGCTTTGGTGTGCACAGAGGTGTCCTCTGCATTCAGCACCCCTGCCCTAAAAAAGTCCTACAGTTAACACTATCTAATCTTCTACAACTGCTAAACTATCGCTTGGGAAAATGCTTTCCCCTTTCCTTGTGTATGACCTACACCAGTGAAGTGCCAGCTTTACCTATAGATATCTGTCCAATCTGTCTGGTGGGAAAGAAAATCTGGTCCATTTTCCAGCATCTGGGAGCAAATTTCTATTGTTATTTGCTCCCACACATTCCCAGATTTTCTGTCCCACCACACGAATTGGACAGATATATCTATAGGTGTCTGCACAACTTAACAGAACCAACACAATATCAAATGTTTGACTCCCATGCAGGATGTGCTCTGTTGTATGTATTTTAATAGATAATGATGTGTACTTGTCTGTTGTTCTAATATTAATTACATTTGTAAGAGCATAGACTAAAGTGGGAGGGGTCAGGAATAGTTAGGGGAGGAGTCTATGCCAGGAGACAGATGCTGACGTGAGGTGGGCCTGTGTGCTCTTTAAATGCCAGGGCCTATTTTTAGTCCCAGTCCGGCCCTGATGGAAACTGCCCTATTTTACTTGTGACCAGCTGCATAATATAATTCAGTGTGTTCTGCAAGATCCGCAAATTTGTATCCATAAACGAAACTAAAGGGGGGAGAGGGGTGCTGCTGCTATGGGGTATGGTGGTTGGGTAAACCTACAAAACTGAGCCACTACGCCACTAGGCCTCTTCTGTACTGCACGTGCGCAGTCAGTATATAGGGGCCCATTTATTAATGATCGCATTTTGCAATTCGATCAGGGCATGCAGTATCGCCCATGATCGCATGGCAAAATGCCATCATAGCGGCTGAATGTATGATCCGACACATGCAGGGTGACAGGCTCTGAAAGGCCGGAGGCTGCTGCGCATGCGCAGTCCCGCGTACTGCACATGAGCGGCGCCCATTGCCGGTGGAGGGATCTGGGAGATCCCTCCGCCGGCTCACATGCGGTAAGTCCCCATAGGCTACAGCGGCTAACGCTATCTTCAGATGGCGTTAGCTGCTGGGGCTAATATCGGGAATGCGAAGCATTCCCGATATTGATACATTTGGCAGCATCGTATCCCCCATAGAAACCTATGGGGGAGGCAGCTGCTAGCGGCAATGGAGGGATCGGAGATAGTCATAAGAGGGCAGCCCGGGTCCCACAATGCCAGATGGACTGCTCATGTCCCTCACCCAAGCTTTGCTATGGAGCCCGGCAATGCACAGTTCCGTGTCTATTGATTTCTATTCCTTGTGGGTTTAATAAGGTAACATGCACTGGAGAGGGATTTTTAAAATGCGAAATATGACATTATAACTAGGTTCAGTAAACATTTTTATGATGGGGATTGTAATATACTAAGCTATAGATATGTTTAGATCTGGATTCTTTGTTCCCAGCACACCATGTCACAAAGCTCATGAATATTCATATATATTGCAGTTACCTCCAGTATTTAAACTGAAACATGTATAACATTTAGCCTTATAATGGTTTCCATATAAAGTTTATTTTTAGCAAATGGAACAAGACAGAAATGCACACATACATAATGGTTAATGGTCTGCGAGATTGATAATGGCATTGGAATGCATCCTGTAACTGCTATTGTCTGTTCCTTTTAATTTAATAATTTGCATTCCAGTTTGGCACTCAGAGGATACCTTCCTAAGTGATGAATATTTGAATAGACATAAAATATACAAAACCTCAGTTGAATGCTTGAAATAGTTGAACCATAGCATGTGGCTGTATCTCTTTAATGATAAATACATTGTGTCTAGCATGTGTCTATGACTATTTCCAGTGTCTACCATCCAGCTTCTAATGACCTACCTATCGTAATTCATGGTAAACAAGTGAAAACACCACATACAAGATTGTCATTTTGTTTGCCAAGTTCTTTTGTGTTCTACGTTACAAAATCTTCCTTCTTAATAAGTTGCCGCCAGTGTAAAAAGCAATTATGTTATGTCCTTGCAATGTGCTGATCATAGCGTAATGTAACCACCAGTAACAATAAGAAACAAGTAGTAATAATAACAATAATGTATACATGGAAAATTTATAAATAATTATAGTTTTTTTTACAAACAATTCCATACATTTTCCACTTCCTCCTTCAACCATGATGAGTAATAATCATCTATTATTATAATCAGTAATGCAACATTGCACATATAAAAAAAGGAGGGGGGTCACAAACTGTTTACATTCCTTATTCGCTTTAGATCATGGCACACGAGGACACCGCTATAGTTCAGTCTGAGGGCACAGAATCATGTGCTAATTTAATTAGACTAAACACCAAGAACATTTATATTGGCATTAGTGGAATTTTAAAAATACATTTAGAATATTTGCTATCTGATATTTTATTTCCTGTTGTTTCCCTTCTTCAGACGGTTTTTACTATGTTGTGTAAATAAACTGGAGCAGATTTTAGGACAATCTTTGTAAGTCTGGACTCACAGACTGTGCACCTCCGGCCTACAAGCTGTATAATCAGAATCTGCCTGCATGAGTGAATGGACCAAGATATATAAAGTGTTTTGTTCAGAATATTTTAAGGATGTAATTTCCTCATCTAAGGGATCATTTAATGTCCCGTGATATAAAGTGACCACGTGACTCACTATAATGGGTTCATTGCTTTCAAAACCTTTAATAATCTGTATTTTCTTCCACAAAATGTATTTTAAAACACCACAGTGGAAATTTACTTACAGTAGCAGCACATCTTCACACAACTGAATGGCTTCCACACCCAATCCGAGAGATTTACTATCCACAAGTTTTGAGGGTGGATGCTCAAACTGCTGGTGATGTGTTTAAAACCCCGTAAATCACCCAGTGCTACATTGTTTCAGACCCGGTTCTTTACGGTGGGGCAGTGCCGGACTGGGGCATGAAAGGCCCGCCAGGGGAATGCAGTGATAGGGGCCTATGCTTAAGGGGTGTGGCCAACCACCAGAGACACTTGGCTAACCAATAGTCAAATCTTGGTGTAGTTTTTATAGAAAGGAAGCACCCATGTTGATCAGTGGTACTACACCGGGTAACTGAACATCTAATAGAGTAACAATGTATCATTTTAGGTCTGGAACCTGACACCGGGGATTTCCTCTGTACTCCTGTGGGCCAGTCCAACCCTGGGGTGGGGCCCAACATAGTTTTGGTCCCCCAAACCTAGAGACTAATGGCACAATGCTAAGTAACATTTGGGTCATACATGCCGACTATCTGGCTGCCCCTTCCGGGAGGGAGCAGCCAGATCGGCATTACTGGGGGGGGCGTGGGC